>JALGBA010000122.1:0-54553 GCA_023970755.1 Azemiops feae | reverse complement strand
AATCATTTTGAAACAGGGCAATGATGGGAGCAATTTTCCATAGCAGAAAGGGAATCAAAAAATACCACATTGAAATAAGTATTTTTTAAAAACAAAATTAACAAAGCAACTGAATTATGATTGTATTGAACTAGCAGAACATATTTTAATTTGGCACTTGTATGAAAAATATGATTTTCAAAGCTTTAACATCAACAGAACAATGTAGTAAAAATCACTCAAATGTATTATTTCAAACCCATGTTCAAAAAAAATCAAGAAATTGATTCTAAATATTTACTGCAATATTAATATACTGTTCAAAAATAAAGATTGGAACATATTTAGTTCCATGTAGTCATTACCCACCACAGGACTCCAAATATCTCTGAGAGACAGCAAGGCCAATCTCCTTGACCCAATCAATTCCCTTTGCAGTGTCTATTGCCAGCCACGCATTAAAAGGAGAAAGTCTAAGCTAGAAACCAACATACATACAGCAATATCCCTATTTCAAATCTTCCCTTTTTAATATGTTCAAGCCATACAGTGGGGACAATCAGTAAGTAGTTGCCCACAAACACAGCATTCTTCATCTCCTTGTATCTAATGGTATCATGAAAGAATGTCCCAAAAGAGATCTTCTTGGCTACTTTACAAGTAAACCTAACAAATAGTTTTGTGTGTGACTGGCTATAGCACAATATGTTTGCTACAGGCATGTGGAAGTTGGTTTAGTTGGAAAAGGACTGATGAGACAAGATAGTTATAAGCCATTATCTTTCAATCTTAAACAGCTCCAGCCCTTGCCTGCAAACTAGAAATGTTGCATTCATCTATATCAGGCCTACCAATATGCAACCACCAAGTAACCTTATGTGGCATGCTGCAATTTTTTAAAAAGTTAATAAATTAACTACCGCTATCCCAAAAGACATATAGCCAAGCACCTTCTGGCCTCACCACCACTGCCATGTCCAATGCAGCTGCTGCTCTGCTAAGCACCAAACTATTGACTGGCACATAAAGTATTCCTTTATGGCTTGCAATTATTTTTAATGTATCGATGTGGCTCTTTCCCTCTGCAGGTTGTGCAGGCCTGATTTATATTACTATGTAATGAAAAAACACTCTCCTTCAGCCTCAATTCTCACATCTCACAGTACAGCACTATTTCTCTATCAACCCTCCGCCATAATATATGGATACTTTTACCCAAAGAATGGCAATGTAGCTATGGAAAAATTTAAAACATCAAATAAATAACATATTTTCCAAACAAGAGAAGGGTTTGGAAAAACATAATCCTGACTTTGTTTTCATTCTTCTACAGAGTTGGGGAACAATGTTGCCCAGCAACCACAAATATTTGAATCTATTTAAGAAGCTCCAATGTTGTCAATTTCTATTCAATTATAGATGAGACCTAGAAATAAATAAGAATTTATTAAGCTAACCTCATACCATGTAGTGTGTACATGCAGCGTGCCACCACCCGTTTTGTGAACAACCCAAACCACCAGCTCACTGAGAGTTAGACCAAAAATATGGATCCTTTTTGTGCATTTAAACATATTTTCCCTATCAGGCCTGGAGATCCCGGCAGTAGAGAGCACCACATATAACATGGTGATTTTTACCCTCCGATTTTAGCTCTCAGGATCTTGTTCTTATTTATATTTAATTATGTTTTAAATGGTTTTATAATATGTCCCTCTTTGAGGGAGATGGGCAGTTCAGAAGTGTGAAATATAAATAAATGTTTGTTAATTTTATTGTGCAATGCCTAGAGTAACTTTGTATGAAATGGAAAGTTATATAAATTTGATAAATGAATGAAATGAAATGTGGAAATGGCTTACAGGACAGGAATAGGTGCTTAGGGCTGCTTTAAAATGTCCTCCCCAGATAGCAGAATGGGACCTTTAGGGTCCCTCCCTTGACCACGCCTCCTTCTCCCTCCTCTCACCTCAGCCCATTTACCTCCAGCGTTCCTCCTCAGCTGACCCGCTCCCGGCCATTCTACCTGGCCAATGGGCACCTTGCCCTCTGCCTGTTGGTCTAGCCCTTTTGCCGAGGCACCCTTTGTCTCGAGTCTTTGGCTGCACAGGACAGTTAGCTGCCAATCAGGTCGCAGGCAGATGCCATGGTGCTGCAGGGGCAGCCTGTGATGTGCGATCGCAGGGGCTGTGTGCGAGGGGGGCAGCCTGTGATGTCATTGACTCTGTGCCTGGATTCCAGCCTGACTCCCGACAAGCAGGAAGGGTCAAAATGGGAAGCCCCCGCCCACCGCCTGCCTGTTGCCTTCTCTGCCTGGAGCCTCTGACAGCTTAAAAAAAAAGCCTGCAGAGCACCAGCTTCCTTTTTTTTCCTCCACCCTGCTCTACGTTGCCTCTGCTCCTGGACAACAGGCATCACACTGAACAGGGAGTTGACCTGCTGCCCTACGCAAGGCTTCCCCCCCCCCGCAATGGCAGGAGCTATGCCAGTACCATTTGCCTCCTTGCTGCCCCACGCCAGGCTTTCTCCCCCTCCCCCCGCAATGGCAGGAGCCCCAAAACTTGTGGAACAACCGCAGCACTTTTTAAAAAAATCTTGCATCGCAGGCTCCCCCTCCCACACAGCCCCTGTGATCGCCCATCATGGGCTGCCCCTGCAGCACCATGGCACTATGGACAGTGGCTATCTGTCCCGTGCAGCCAAAGGCCTGGGACAAAGGGTGACTCAGCAAAAGGGCCAGGCCGAAAGGCGCGGGGTGGAGGGCAAGGGGCCCATTGGCCAGGGAGAATGGCCAGGGGTCGGCCAGCCGAGGAAGAATGCTGGATGGGCTGAGGAGAGAGAAGGAGGCGTGTCCAAGGGTGGGAGCTGAAGGTTCCTAGACCCCCAGATAGGCTCTGCCCTCATCTACCTTGTGGAGGGCAATTCTTCTCATGGCATACAAAACCTAATGCTACTCGTAACTTGATAGAATGTATATACTCCTAACCTACGGACTACTGGAAATTGATTTCAAACTTTCATGGAGTCACAAATTCTATCTACCACTTTTTTATATAATATAAAGTAAGATACTTTATAAAAGCAGGAGTAGAGAACATCACAGTGGTGGATCTCCTATATTATCAGGCCCAGTTGATTCATTGAAAAGGGCAGGTGATACATACCGGTATGTCTATGAATCCACCTTAGAAAATTATCAGCCCCCACTTCACTTAACCTTGCAGCTGACATAGCTAGCAGACCCAAATTGGGAAAAATAGCAGTTTTGTGCCCTGGAGATAGAATACTGCCCTTCAAGCCTCTTTGCCAAATCCTAATCCCAAATATCAGCCAATATAGAGCTAGGCCTGCATTCTAAAACATGTAAACAGAATAAGTATAATGCTATAGCTAATTAATAAAGTGCACACACTTTACATGTAAGAAATCTCTCACATACAAGTAGGGCCGACCTTCACCAATAATGGCCTGTTTAACTTTTTCTCCTATTAAATCCTCCCTTTAATCTATCTCACAGTTCTGAAACTATGTTTAATAGTCATATGTGCCTAGCTTCTTCCCACTTGATAATCTCAGTGCACTACCTTGTCTTCTGATTCACAGCATTTGTGGACCACTTTCCACAGGAAAATCTTCCAGTTACATCATGTTAATACATAACATTATAGCAGAGTAACATTCTAGTAATTTATAAACAAAGGTACATAAATTCGATATAGCAGGTTTAAAAGATCCAAGTTCCAGAACTCAGGGCAATTACTAGATTGCAGAATTAGTATGAAGCTGGTTGGCTGGACTTCCGCAGTCCACATCTGGTGCCTTTAATTATCACAAAATAAAATACAGTATCTAAATCACAGGCCTGCTGATTTAAGAAAGGTAATCGTTAACATCAATTCGCTTTCAACTACCTACAGAAGCAACTAATTCCTTTTGAGTGCAGTAGTCCTGAACAATGCATTACGCTACAAACCGTTTTTGTTTTTTTTAAAGAAGTTTTTTAAAAATTTGCTCTACAAGCCATTTTTAGGGGAAAGCCCCATCTACCTCCACGGGGTTTACCGTGGCGTAACACGGATCAGCTCTCCCGAACACAGGAACAGGGCCGAGCGCAATACCCAGCCAAGCCCAGCTACCGCGCACTACTAGATGCGCACTCAAAAGGGAAGGGCGGGCCCGAGAAGCTCCGGAAGGGCGCTCGTTGCTTTGAGGAGGCGGGCCTAGCCGAGCGCCGCGCCGAGTGAGAGCGAGACTTCACGGCCCCAGAAGAAGACGAGGAGCTTCAGGCCAACGTGGGAGGGCCAAAGGGCGCGCGAGGATCGAGTTGAGCAGGCTTACCTGCGGAGCCGCCAGCGACGATTTGGTGCGACGCCTCGTGCCAGAATGTCCCGGGTTTCGCCGCCATGGTCAACCCCTCGTGTGGAAGAAGGAAAGGAGGCAAAGCCGCGTGAAAGCGCTCCGCGCAGCTGGGGCTGGAGGAGGAGGAGGAGGAGCAGCGGTTAGCGGGGCTGTGACTCCAAAGCTGGCGAGCAGGAGCGCCTCCTTTAGCGCGCGAGTGAGGCGTCCCCGAGCACGGAAATAGTAACTGGGAAGAACAGGGAAGGAGCAGGCTTAGCAGACTGTGGAATGCCCTCCTGCACTCTCGAGCAAGATGCGCCCGCGGCTTTCCTTGCTTCAAAGCCCCCCAGCCCTCCTCGACCTGTAACCTTATACTGAACTGCTGGGCATTGTGCCAACACGAGCCCAGTAGCTGAACCTTCCGCCCTGGGAAACTAATGAGAGGCAGAATGAAGCGCTTTCCCACATCCCGGATCAAGAGTGCCAGGTTGCTGCCCGATTAAGTGGCTCATTTCCGTCCGCACCCGTTATATTGCTTTTCCTTCTCCCCCCCCCCCCCAGAAATTTCGAAAAAACCAAGGAAGTAGCACTTGGGGGTGATTTGGATTAATGCTTCTGGAAGAGGCTGCTGAGTTTTTTTTTGGGGGGGGGGAAGCTAGATAAGTGAACTCTGTCACTATAATTTTCTTTTTTCATTGATTTTTCATAGATACAGATTACTTTTTTCATGGAACAAAACTGTTCAAGACACATCTGGCACTATCACTGTCAGATTTTCCAAAGTGGAAGATAAGTGTTTCACCTACACAGCCATTCTGCAGAGACCAACCTGTAATTTGGGGCTGCAAGGCAGGATCTGCCTGGTGGCAATCTTGACTCAGAGTATGAATTAATCAAAGGCAAGGGGGGGGTTCTTTTTTTTGTCATGCAATATCCAGCAAAAACAGACACAGAGACATTATACAAGTAGTCTCCACTTACAACAGTTCGTTTAGTGACTGAAGTTTCAATGGCACTAAAAAGAGTGACTTATGACCATTTTTCACACGACCATTGTAGCATCCCCATGGTCATGTGGTCAAAATTTAGACACTTGCCAACTGACTCATATTTGTCATGGTTGCAATGTCCTAGGGTCATGTGATCACCTTTTGTGACTACCTGACAAGCACAACAATGCAGATGCAAATCTGTGGATATCATTAAAAGTTATTGAAGCACAGCAATAGCTTTAACTTGACGGGGCCATGAACATTTGCATATAGAAGAAACTCTCAAATGGATTGGACAATTTGTCAGACCTCCTAAGAGGGAATTACCATGCCACCACTATTGAAAATTGTGAAATGGTTCAAAATATCTGTGAAATTCCATTGCAAAAACACACTTTGGGACATACCAGCAGAGATCTACTGGGCAAGTATGGCACGTAGATGACGTGGGTTTACTCTCAAGAGTAATTAATAGTAATTGCGAGAGGGATTTTGGAATCGTAGTGGACAGTCATTTAAATATGAGCCAACATTGTGCTGCAGCTGCCAAAAAAGCCAACACAATCCTATGCTGCATTAACAGGGATAGAATCAAGATCATGTGACGTATTGATACCACTTTATAATGCCTTGGTAAGACCACACTTGGACTATTGCATCTAGTTTGGACCACCATGATATAAAAAAGATGTTGAGACTCTAGAGAAAGAGTGTAGAGAAGAGCAACAAAGATTAGGGGACTGGAGGTAAAACACATGAAGAATGGTTACAGGAACTGGATATGTCTAGTTTAATGAAAAGAAGGACTAGGGGTGACATGATAGCAGTGTTCCAATATCTAAGGGGCTGCCACAAAGAAGAGGGGCTCAACCTATTCTCCAAAGCATCTGAAGGCAGAGCAAGAAGTAATGGATGGAAATTGATCAAGGAGAGAACCAACCTAGAACTAAGGAGAAATTTCCTGAGGAGTTAGAACAATTAATAAAATTGCTTGTGTCCAGAAATTGTGGGTGCTCCAACACTGGAGGTTTTTATGAAGAGACCAGACAATCATTTGTCTGAAATGGTATAGGATCTTCTGTTTGAGCAGGTGTTGGACTAGAACAGGGCTTTTCAACCAGTGGTACAGGTACCACCTGTGGTACATTGGCACCTGGCAGGTGGTACGCGACCATCCTAGAAAAGTAGCGGGGGAGGGGAATGAGCTGGACCAGTGGCAGCACTGCACAAGCCTGAGTGAGAGATGGCTGGAGCTGCAGGGCTGTCAGGGCTCAGCGGAAGCGCCAGGATCAGTGCCGCTTTCTAGCTAATTGGCGCTTCGAGGCTGTCAGGGTTCAGTGGAAGCGCCAGGATCAGCGCCAGGCTCCAGCTGGAGCTCGGCGCTGATCCTGGTACTTCTGCTGAGCCCTGAAGAAGCACCAATCAGCTGAAAGCAGCACTGATCCTGGCACTTCTGCTGAGCCCAGAAGAAGCACCGATCAGCTGGAATGTTGCAGCATCTCCAGGGTCTTGTGATTTACATTCAGATGCTTGGCAACTGATTCATATTTATGATGGTCACAGTGTCCCAGGGTCATGTGAAGTGACCAAAACCTGCTGCAACCACCCAGCAGACGGGGGGAATAAAAGCCAAACACTCCCCACCCCACCCCGCTGCCAATCCTCAACAGAAATGCTCACAACAATGAAAACCTCCGACAGGAGGAAGAGCACCACCGGGTGGGCAGGCAGGTGTCTTGCTCGGCTGTAGCTTGGGGGGCACCTTTTTCAATGCCATTGTAACTTCAAACAGTCACTAAGCGAACTGTTGTAAGTCGAGGACTACCTGTACTTTATCACTTTTTTCTTTTTTGGTCATCAAGTTTTTGACACCTTGCTAGGCAACTGGTGGTACTCGGATATTGCCATATCCTAAAAGTGGTACAATGGGTGAAAAGGTTGAAAAGCCCTGGACTAGAAGATCTCCAAGGTCCCTTCCAACTCTGTTATTCTGTTAAGAAGTCAATGAGAAAGGCAGAATCACTTAACAACCATGTTACTAACTTAACAACTGCAATGTTTCATTTAACAACTGGCAAGACAGTTGGAACAAATGGAACAAAATTCACTTAACAACTGTCTTAGCAACAGAACTGAATTGTCATAACTCAAGGACTACCTGTACTAAAACAGCCTTCTTCCCCAACCCTCTTTAGGAGCAATAATCTCTTTTTCTAACGAATTACATCCCAGGTTCTATGATCCCAACTCAACTTAGCTGCCTCTACATGTTTGCCCCCCCCCCCCCCCCAATCCCAGTCTGCAATTGAAAAGTAGTGTGCCAGCTTCTTGGGGCAGAGACTGTCCTGAGGCATTCATAGGGAGCTCCACTTGTAGATGCCTCTCTCCCAAAAAGAGGGTTTCATTTTCCCCAATGTAAGGCAAGATTTGAAAGATGCGAGGCATACCTCTCTGGAAAGTAAACAGCTGGTCTGTCTGGCACTGAACAGCATTTACATGAAAGAATAAAATACAGTAGAAAAAAATCATTTTAGTAAGTTACCCAGTGGGGGGAAAGGCTCCATCATCCAGTTCATCATCTTCAGAACGAGCGTGTTGGTTTCTTCACCAGAAAACAAGAAAAACAGATCATGGAAGCAATGATTGTCAAACTTAAGGATGAATGAATCAGAAACTATGTAGCAACCCTCAAATTCTTGCTTCCACCTTCTTAAGGTACCTGTCAAGTCTATCAGCAGGGATGAAATCAGTTTAAGGTCTTGATTGTCACTTTTCAAAGGGTTCAGGGTCCGGGTATCTGCAGCACCACCTTTTCCTACTAACACAGGGCTCCCCGATAAACTCAAGCAAGGCAGGCTCACTCCAAGTCCCTTTTCTCAGGAGCTGCCATATACAGAGATCTTGGAAGCATGCTTTTTCAGTTGCAGTTGTGCTCTGGAATTGATTTCTGGCTTTAAAAAAGTCTGATGGAACTTGACTGTTTTCCCCAGACCAAATGTTCTAACTACTCCCTCTAGGAAAGAATGATGTTTTAATTTTTGGTCTAGTGTGGTGATGGTGACCCTGTGACCCTTTTTTTGGTGATACATCAGCATATCCTATTCTTGGTCAATTTTCTGAGACTGCAGAAGCCGCACAAGAATGGTATTCACACTCACATAGCCTCCAGACCCTCTGGAAGTTGCATGAAAGGGATGTGCTCTCATGCAGCCTCTGAATCTTTTGAAAATTGTGCAAGAACAAGGTGTGCTTTCATGCATTCTTCAAAGGCTGTAAGGCCACACAAGAGCATTCTCTGAAGTTTCCAGAGTGAAAGTCTTGTGCAACCCAGAGTTCCTTCGGATAGGCATTTTTTTTATGAGAGGTACCTGGAGCTGGTGTTCAATGTTCATTTGAAAAAGTATTGTACCATTTCAAACAATAATGGCTACTTTAGAAGTGATCATTTTAAACAATAATGAATAGTTTGGAAATGTGGGCCAGGGCACTTGCTGCCTTTGCTCCCTTTTCCAAGTTCTTAGCAAACTATTGTCCTTTTAACTGTTTAATCAAAACTGAGACCCATCATAGCTGAATGGCAATACCCTAAATCAGAGGTCCCCAACCTTTTGGGGACTGGTTCTGTGGAGAGAGGTTTTTCCGCCCGGTATTGGTCCACAGACCGGGGGTTGGGGACCCCTGTCCTAAATAAGGTAGAGCAACATGAAAGACACGCAAGGCAGGGGTCCTTTCAGCTGTATCTTTCCTTACAACCACTCTCAGTTGCTAATAGAGGAATACATTCAATATGTACTGTATATATTGTAGCAGTTTTAACATATTTTCCTTAAGAGTTATATTTTGGATGATTAAAAAATGCAAGCTTTAAAGTTCTTTAAAATAAGTAAGGATTGTTTACATACACATACACATATGCTTTTTAATTTTTAATCTGAATTTATAAAGATGTGCATTTCACACAGAGTTGGCTTTGATTGCTTAAGATTGTGTCCATATGGGCTTTTGCTTATAGGCTTCCTGTCTATTTTCCTGTATCTGTTTCCATGAAAGCTGAACCCTAAAAATTGGGGTTAGTACTAAGCATATTGTGTGACGTTGGCTATTATGATTTATATGTTACAAGAAGTTTGTCCTTGGTTGTAGATTTAAGAATCTTTTATGCAACACCAGGCAATCTTATTGAAAACAACACAACAGCCCCAAATTACTAATAGATTTTAAAAACATTATTTTAGTCACATAAACATCATATACTCACACTCTCAATCATTCGTATCTTACATATGAAACACTTTGTAACTGGGCAAACAAGTATTGGAAATTCCCTTGGACACTCTTTTGAGATGACCGTTGATGAAGTGGAAAATGGTATTTCACACTTCTCTATTTTTTATAAGCAATGTTGGATTACCGCAGCTTATTTGCTGATGATAATTCATCAAAACCTGGTAGTCTTCCACTTGATCAGGATATTCTCTTCCATAATTGTTGCATGGCCATCAGGAGTACAATAATTTTATTTTTAAAAAGATTCACAAGAATTCTTTGTCCCATCGTAACTTGCTTTGGAACTTGTCATATCCTGATATAGTCTTGCACATGCTTACTTTTCAGGTTTCTTTCCAGTGCAACCTCTTAACCCTTTATTGTCTGGACATTAACTTACCCTGTAGCATGTAAGTAATGATTTATGACTTAACTGCAGGAAAATATGGTCTGCAAAGTTATTGGACCATATGGTGATTTAGGGTATTAAAACTCAATCTGTATTCTAATTGGCAAGTGGTAACATGCTATTTTTGCTAATAGAATTGGGCAAAATATGTTACTCCTTTTCCAAGTAGTTTTGCTGAGATTTTCATATAATGTAGCAGCTGCTTTAACTTTCAAAGAGGAATGCTTTGCTCATACAGGCATGCTTCATAACTACCCTGTTTGAATGCTTCATCTCACTCTAACAGCTAATGAAGCAGGGGTTAAATATAGCAATATAACTTGGCTTACTCTGTGCCAAAGTTTATACTGTCATTAAGAATATTGGACAAAGACTGGCAAAGTCTTCTGTTTCAACCAATTCTCACCTTAGAAACTCCCTGAGTAACTTTGAGTCAGTGACACACACTCTGCAATTTACTTGACAGCATTATTGCAGTGAGAATTAAAATAAAGACGACTCATGTAATCTGCCTCATGTTCCTGCAGAAAAAGTAATATAATGGTAGCAATAGTTATTGCTATTACTACAAACTATCGTAATAGTTCGGCCTCCTGAACTCTTTTTCTCAGGAATATTACCAATTCTGTCACCTGCAGAAAAAGAGAAGCAGGTATGAACTCAATGGAAACTGACATACTTACAGGAGGAGTATTTACTCTTGGTGTAGAGCAGGGGTAGGCAACCTTGGCTCTTTTATGACTCAACTTCAACTCCCAGAATTCCTGAGCCAGCATGGCTGGCTCAGGAATTCTGGGAGTTGAAGTCCACGAGTCATAAAAGAGCCAAGGTTGCCTACCCCTGGTAGAGCAAGGGTCTTCAAACCTGGCCCTTTTATGACTTGTGGACTTCAATTCCCAGAATTCCTCAGCCAGCGTGCCTGGCTGAGGAATTGTGAGAGTTGAAGTCCACAAGTCATAAAAGGGCCGAGTTTGAAGACCCCTGGTGTAGATCCATAAGATCCAGTTCAGTCATTAGCAACTGCAAATGGTTGTATTTTGATTGCTTTTCATGCACAGCTGTAAAAAAGTGGTTGTTCCAAGAAGGAAGCTATTTGGAGCATCAATAGGAAGAAGCCTTTGCATGTGATTTCTAACGACTAAGCAGAGATACTTCCATGAAACAAAACTCCAGTTATAAAATTGTGTGGTTAACTGCTTTCTGTGACCCTTGGCTGTGCTTTCCAGGAGTTACATATTAATAGGTGTACTTTAAATCAGCTGCTAAGTAGATTTGCAGTAGTAGAACATCTACAGGCCAATCATCTTTTAGAATTGGTGGAACAGAAATTCATCCTTCCATTTTAATCTTTCATCCTGATTCATCCATCCCATTAAAATCAATCACTCTGCAAGAGCCTCATGCTTTTCTTTTCAAGATTGACTCTTAGCAGATACATCCTTTGTTCTCTCTGGATCTACGTGCACCAGCCTGAGCACAGACATGGAAAATTACAGGCTCAGAGTATGTGGAGTTGAAAACTGAATTCTTTTTCCTTTTCCCTATAAAAATGAGAACTGACCAATGAGTATGACGGAGATAACCCAAATTTTTAATTAAGAGTACAGGATAGATGGAAGTTCCTCTTAACTCAGAAAATATTCTTTATGAAGTAAAAAAAGTATACCTTAAATAAGCTGTCAAACCATTGCTATGCCCACGCAGTCGTTTATGCTTTAAGAAGGCGTGGTTGCCATATTCTGCAATGTGCGAAATAGCCATAGTGTGGCTAAAAACACGAGTCAAAATGACTAGCGAACTTTCTATTGTCGATTGTGGAACAACGCTTTGAAGATGTTAATTGGTTGCTGATTAGACAATGGCATGTATTCTTCGCCCCTCACTTAACCCTGGAAATCCATCAGCACAGCTAGTTTGGTATACAATATTAGTATTAAGTTCCATAGGGAATAAAGTTAACACGCTGGATCTGTAAAAGATAAGCCGGAAGAAGGGGAAGCACCGACAGATTGTTTCAGTCTCAGGAGTGACACAAGACTAACGTATGTTGCAGGGGAATATTGGGTTGCTAGGATGTTGCGAGCCAGTATAAACAGCGAGTGAGGAAAGTGTATAATCTTCAGAATTTATCAGTTTCCCACGCAGAACAAGCCGCTTAGAAAGAGCACCGGGGAGAAGGGAAAGAAGGCGCTCCCGAGCATGAGTAAAGCGAGGAGCGCGACGCTTATTTCTCCAGATTTTCCTTCCCGGCAGATCTCATTTCCGCCCTAAGTGGGGTGGAAAGAAATTAAGGCTCAACGACTCCGGAAGTCGATGGTGAGTGAATCTATCGATTATGAGTCGGCTGCTGTTGGCGCTCTGAGCCGGCAGGAGAGCAAGAAGGAATCTCGCCGTCCTTCTGTTGCGCGCGCTTGGGCCAGTTCCGGGCGAAACCCACAGGTAAACCGAGCCCCTTGGACGCGGCTGCGTCACGCGCCTGGTTTCGAACGCCGCCGGTCTTTTGCTCCTAGGGCAACGCCTCGTGCTTCTTCGGGGGAAATGCGTACAGAGCATAACGGGGCGGGTACATTGGAGGAGAAGGATCACAACAACCACCTGGCTAATAAGGACAGATTTGCAATAGGCGCTTCTCGTTCATACCGCGACTGGTGCTATTTTTAAAAAATCTACCCTCCCTTGAGGCCTGTCTTCTGAAACGACGTTAAGTGGGATCAAAAGCATACAGAAGCGGCAACTTAAATTACTTTAGCGTACGCATCCTCAACTTGATAATTCAAGTTGTTCATTCAATCCCAGCATTCCCTGCTGGCGCGCTTGTTTTTGCTGGTGAGGAATGACGGGAAATGCAGTGCGGCGCTCGACATCAAGCTGATGTATTTGCTAAAATGTATTCCGTCTCCCTTCAGGGGCTCAAGTAGAAGAAGACTGTTCCTTTTCAGTGGTTGTAATAGGAGCTTGATTGCATAATCAGCATGGTTAAAGAATTGCATAAGCAGATACAAGTAGTCCTCGATAACCACAATTGAGCCCAAAATTTCGGCTTGCTAAGCCAAGCAGTTAAGTGTATTTTCCCCCATTTTATGATTTTTTTTTGACACAGTTAAGTGAATCATTGCAGTTGTTAAGTGAATCTGGCTTCCCCATTGACTTTGCTTGTCAGAAGCCGGCTGGGAAGGTTACCAATGGTGATAACATGGCCCCTGGACACATCAACTGACATAAATATATGCCAGTTGCCAAGCACCTGAATATTGATCAGATGACCATGAGGATGCTGCAACAGTGGTAAATGTGAAAAGTGGTCATAAATCACTTTTTTCAGTGCCACTGTAACTTTGGTCACTAAATAAATGGTTGTAGGTCAAGGACTATTTGTATCCCTGTTCCTTCATTGTCTTACATTGAAAATTGCCCTTTTCCCAGCTTCACATCTCAACAGTATGTGAATTACTTGGACATCAGTACCTATGCAAATTGTAGTAATTTGGGCTAGGACGCTAGGTCTACAGTAGGAGTCTCCAACCTTGGGAACCAGGCCACGCAAGCAGCAGGCAAAGCTTCATTTGCTTATACACGGGAGCTAGGTTGTACACGTGAAACCATCCCCTCGCCACTGCCGCTGCTGCTGCTCCCAGTCCGTGGAGCCAGAAACGTTGGGGATCGCTGGTCTACAGAACATGTTGTGGTCTCAAAATGATGAATTCCACTTTGACAATTGTTTGCTGTTTTCATTGTATTATATCTGTTGCAGCAAAGGGCCATTTCAGAATGTTATTCAAATTCAAACATTTCAACAGTTTTCAGCAGCAGTCAGGGGAAGAAGTCATGTTACATTTAATTTTTATGTTGGAAATATAACCCTGTAAGTTAGATTTGTCCAGATTACTGTTTTTTTTAAACCTGACAACTTTAAGATGTGTGGACTTCAACTCCCAGAATTCCCTAGCTACTGTTGGCTGGGGAATTCTGGGAGTTGAAGTCCACACATCTTAAAGTTGCCAAGTGTAAAAAACTGGTCTAAATATTCTACTTCACTGATATATTTGTCATTCTGAACGGTGATGAATCTAAATGTAGATGTTTTGACATTTGGCAGTAGATCACTGTAGAATGTCCTTACAGAGGGTGGCAATTAGCATGTACTAAGATGATATGTTTCCTGGAATTACAAGGATCTGTAATTTTAATCATTTTTTAAAAAATATTTGTGTCTGTAAATAGACCCTAGCCCTCTTCCAGATGGTAGAAGTTATTTTGATCCAATTAGCCTCTAAGACTACAATTTTCTACACATTTCTCTAGATGCAAATGTTGTCTTCTTTTAACTCAGAGTAGCTGTAGGATTGCAGTAGAAAAGAACAAAACAAAGCCCTTTTTTTTTTTTTTTTAAAAAAGGAAATTTTGTTGTTAAGATATTACAAAAAGAGATTGAAATCAGAGGTTCTCTCAAAGGCTTGAGAGAAAATAAAGTTTGTGTTCCCACTAATTCAGTTTGTTAGGATCATCCATCCACCCCTTAGTAATTCAGGAATTATTTAGTAATTACAGGAACTGCTGTGGAATAATGATTTAATATAGTCTTTCCCAACCTGGTGTTGAACTTCAGCTTGCCCAAACATTAATCATCCTAGTAGGGAATTAATGGGAACTAAAGTATAATACTTTGGGTGTCAGCTTAATTATAAATGGTGGAATAATGTTTTATTTTCCTTCCCATGGGTATGAAATTTTGAAGTCACAAATACAAATAGTTGCTGGATGGCACAGCCACCATTCTTATGGTGCTTTGTTTATTTTTTTGCTTCGGGATATTTTTTTTAAAATTAGATGCCAGTTTCTCTAGGCATTTCCCATTACCTGTTTTAAAATGGCTTGTTTTCAAGATTTGATGTTTTGTTTTTTATATCTCTCCATTCAAAGTAATCCAGAGTCTTGTTTCTGTTATCTAGGATTAATATTAAGAAAACTACCAACCCATTCAGCTGCTAGCAAACAGAATTTACATTTTAAGTTATTTTTTCTAATATGAAATATATGAATATGAAAATGTTCCAGTTATTAAAACTTTCAAGTTATTAAACAGAGAATAAGAACTGAAAATTTAGCATTTTTTACCTTAGTGCACATTGTATTATTTACATTATAAGTGCAAATGTCTTTCTTCTGAGATTTTATTTTCATTGCTCCTTTCCTCCTATTTAACTTTCAAAAATCTTTATCTAGATAATAGAAGGGTGGGAGTGGGGAATGCGGACCAACAAAACACACAAATACAGAAGTTAAAATACAAAAACATGATAAAAGACAAATTTAAAATCCAGAACAACAAAAACAAAAAAACTCTTGAGACAATTAACTATGTGAAGAGATTTTTACCTGGCTTCTGTAAAAAAGCAAAAAGCTAAACTTTTCGATAATTGGACTTATAAGTGCCATACACCATGGGTGGTACAATGGGGCAATATACGGTAACAATACATGGGTGACTGACGCTACTTTTGTATCTGAGTAGAAGTACAATCAATGGCTGTAGGAGAAACATTTACATTGTACATTTGCCTATAATCTCCATAATAGGTAGGGCACCAATTCAAGCCAAGGTAAAAAGTCTCCGGTGTGAAAGACAAAGCTAGCAGTTGTCCATGGAGAACCCGCAACAGCACCATAATAGGGAAGGGTAATTTTGGCCCTGACATTTTGTTAATCTAAATCCCAAAATTTAAAATCCAGAACAAAAAAAACCCTTGAGACAATTAACAATGCGAAGAGATTTTCACCTGGTTTCTGTAAAAAAGAAAAAAACTAAACAAATCCTTTGTTTGAATTCAGTTGAAGCAATTGAAATAACAAAGTTTGGGCCACAAGTGCTGTTCCTTATAACCCAAGCCCACAAAGTGGATTGAGCAATTTAGGAGAATCTTAAAATGATTGGAATACTATGAAATATTAACACTTCTTATGTATTTAATATTTAAAATAGTTAATATTGTGTGTATTTGTATAATATTTTTTAAAAATTAAAACAATATTTTAAAGTAATTGGGAATCTCAATAATAGTGCATTTTAGGATCCGAACATTGGCTACAGTACCCTTTTATTTGCTTGCTTAGAATGTATTTAATGCATTTCTTACCTAAGTTTTAAGAACAATCTTTCCAAGATGGCTTGCAATATAAAGTCTACATTTCAGTTTGAATGTAAAAGTGCATTAAGCAAATCAGTTTTAAATCCTTTTAGGAGTGAACCATGTAAAAGAATCTATATCCAAAATTTAAATAACAAGAGAGACGTCTATATTACAAAAACATCCAGTAGCTATTGATCAGACTAGACTGGCCATAATCCCCAAGAATATCTGGTGAGCAACCTATTGCCATTCAGATGTTGCATCTCTCACCTTAGGCACCCAGATAGGAGCCATGGCATCATAATTCAGGAACTTCAGGAAAAGTAGGCCAGAATTATGGAAGGCAGACAAATATAATCTTTCAGTTTAAAAAAAACCTAAAAGAACAAATGTTTTTAACTCTTTCAACAATATCAGATAATCTGTTCATTGGAAAAGAATTCCATAAGGCATGGGTGTCAAACTCGTCACATGACGTATCGCGACTCTTTTTGCATTGCCAGCAATGGGGTGGGGGCGGCTTCAGTATGATGAAACCGGCCCGCAGGCCGGCAGTTTGACACCCCTGCCATAAGGTATTGGCCAGCACTGAAAGAAAGCCACTGCTACCTGACAGATCTTAATGATAGGCTAGCAAGTAATGATCCCTGACAATGATTTAGATAGCCAGATAGTTTCCTAAGGAAGTAGCAAGTCCCTATTTTTGGTAGAAAGAAAGCTGTGAGAGAAAAATAAATTGTTGGGTGAACAGCATGGTTGGATTCCTAACAACATCACTCTATTCTGGTAAATATTGTCACGAGTCCAAAATGTTCTGGATGCACCAATGTTGTTTCTACTAATAGAAATTTTAATGTTCAGTACATGAGAGCCATCAAACCTGTGCAGGCTCTTCTTTTGCATACTTGTGTTGTGGTGCTGTGCAGCAGGGTTTGGGTAGTGATATCACTGACATACTCGGATGTTATGAAGGTACATTTTGTTCATTGCTTTCTGGCAACAAAACAAAACAAAACCAGCCTAGCCAGCCCAACCAATTACCAGAAGAAGGGAGATTGGCTGCAATATGTTGCTGCGGGCCTGTTTTTTTTTTTTTTTTTTTTTCTGGCAAGGAATAATTGGTGGTGGTTGTTGTTGCTCTCTCTGTGTGTGTCTCTGTGTGTGTGTTTATACTAGGGTTTTATCTTTGTAAGGTGCCTGGAGTCACTGAGAATGAGTTGGGCGGCTATATAAATTTTCATAATAAAATAAATAAAATAAAGTGCCTTTATTCATTATTTCCTGCTTTCTGCTTGTTTGTTTGTTTTTTAATTTTAAGGGAATCAGATTATGTCAATTGACTTTGCTGGTTATAGAGCAGATACCCATTGGATTGTATTCACTAGCATCCTTCCATTGATGCAGCTTTCTGAAGCAGACTTGGGGAATATACCTGGGATGTGAAAAAATTGAAGAGAGAGGCAGGATAACAAAAATAAATAGAAAAGAACATAAACATAGAATTGCAAGCAGCTACGTCCCATACATTGAATTCTAGCTTTGGTCTAAAACATTGTTAATTGTTTTTAAAATAAGATTTAGAAATAATTCCTTTTACACATCTTTTAAACATTATAAATTTTATGACTGAATATACAGGGACTCCTGCATAAGAATGCATGCAAGCTATATATATATATATATATATATATATATATATGTATGCCAATGGTGGCGAACCTATGGCACGGGTGCCAGAGGCGGCACTCAGAGCCCTCTCTGTGGGCACGCGCACCATCGCCCCAGTCCTAGGCCTTCAGCTGGTTTTTATAAAACCTTTTCACTTTAGGCCTCCGCCGCCGTGTGCAAAAAAAAAAAAAGGTTCAATCAGTCAATTTCAACTTCTCGTGGGGAAAAAAAAGATCTTGCAAAGTTGGAATTGATTGATTGAACTTTTTAGTCCCACCCTGTCTGCCGTTACCACCGCAACCACGCCCAGCCAATGGGCCACGCCCAGCCAATGGGCCACACCCACCCGGCACTCAACGATGCATAAGTGGGTTTTGGGTTGCAGTTTGGGCACTCAGTCTCTAAAAGGTTCGCCATCACTGAGCTATGCCATGCAGGGCCACCCAAGACAGACAGGTCATAGCAGAGAGTTCTGACAAAATGTGTTTTTTAATCCACAGAGAAGGAATGCACCACTCCAGTATCTTTGGCCATGAAAACCCATGGACAGTACTAAAAGGACCAAAAAAGATATGACGCTGGATAGATGAGCCCCTCGGTCGGAGCAGGTGTCAAATGTATGGTGAAGAGCAGAGGGCTAAGTATAGTAGCGCCAGCAGAAAGAGTGAAGCGACTGGGCCAAAGCCGAAAGGACGCTCAGCTGTGGATGCATCTGGTGGTGAAAGGAAAGTCTGATGCTGTAAAGATTTTTTCTCCATAGGAACCTGGAACGTAAGATCCATGAATCAAGGCAAACTGGACGTGGTCAAACAAGAGATGACAAGACTGAACATCGACATCTTAGGAATCAGCGAACTAAAATGAACAGGAATGGGTGAATTTAATTCAGAGGACCATCAGGTATACTACTGCAGGCAAGAATCCCTCAGAAGAAATGGAGTAGCCTTCATAGTCAATAAAAGAGTAGGAAAAGCAATACTGGGATACAATCCCCAAAATGACAGAATGATCTCAGTGCGAATCCAAGGCAAGCCATTCAATATCACAGTAATCCAAGTCTATGCCCCAACCACTGGTGCTGAAGAGGATGAAATTGACTGGTTCTATGAAGCCCTACAGCACCTTATAGAATCAACACCAAAAAATGATGTCCTTATCATCATGGGGGATTGGAATGCTAAAGTAGAAAGCCAAAAGATAACCTGAATAACAGGCAAGTTTGGCCTTGGAGTACAAAATGAAGCAGGGCACAGGCTGATAGAATTTTGTCAAGAGAATACGATGGTCATAGCAAACACTCTTTTCCAACAACCCAAGAGACGTCTCTACACATGGACATCACCAGACGGTCAACACAGAAATCAGATTGACTATGTGCTCTGCAGCCAAAGATAGAGAAGCTCTATACAGTGAGTAAAAACAAGACCAGGAGCTGACTGTGGCTCAGATCATGAGCTTCTCGTTGCAAAATTTAGGCTTAAATTAAAGAAAGTAGGGAAAAACACTCGGCCACTCAGGTATGAACTAAATCATATCCCTGATGTATATACAGTAGAGGTGACAAATAGATTTAAGGAATTAGATCTGATAGACAGAGTGCCTGAAGAACTATGGACGGAGGTTCGCAACATTATACAAGAGGTAGCAACTAAAACCATCCCAAAGAAAAAGAAATGCAAGAAAGCAAAATGGCTGTCTGAGGAAGCTTTGCAAATAGCTGAGGAAAGAAGGGAAGTGAAAGGCAAGGGAGAAAGAGAAAGATACACCCAATTGAATGCAGAATTCCAGAGAATAGCTAGAAGAGATAAGAATGCCCTTTTAAATGAATAGTGCAAAGAAATAGAAGAAAACAATAGAATAGGGAGAACCAGAGATCTCTTCAGGAAAATTGGAGATATGAAGGGAATGTTTCATGCAAAGATGGGCATGATAAAGGACCAAAATGGCAAGGACCTAACAGAGGCAGAAGAGATTAAGAAGAGGTGGCAAAATTACACAGAAGAACTATACAAGAACGAGCTTAGCTTCCCTGATAACCACGATGGGGTGGTCTCTGACCTCGAGCCAGACATCCTAGAATGTGAAGTGAAATGGGCCTTAGGAAATCTGAGCAACAACAAAGCTAATGGAGGTGACAGTATTCCAGCTGAGCTATTCAAAATCTTAAAAGACAATGCAGTAAAAGTACTACACACAATTTGCCAGCAAATTTGGAAAACTCAACAGTGGCCACAGGATTGGAAAAGGTCAGTTTACATTCCAATTCCAAAGAAAGGCAATGTCAAAAAATGTTCAAACTATCGCACCATTGCATTCATTTCACATGCAAGTAAAGTTATGCTTAAAATCCTACAAGCTAGACTCCAGCAGTATGTGGATCGAGAACTTCCAAAAGTACAGGCAGGATTTCAAAGAGGCAGAGGAACTAGAGATCAAATTGCCAACATACGCTGGATCATGGAGAAAGCTAGGGAGTTCCAGAAAAACATCTACTTCTGCTTCATTGACTATGCTAAAGCGTTTGATTGTGTGGATCACAACAAATTGTGGCAAATTCTTAAAGA
Organism: Azemiops feae; assembly: GCA_023970755.1. Classification (NCBI taxonomy): domain Eukaryota; kingdom Metazoa; phylum Chordata; class Lepidosauria; order Squamata; family Viperidae; genus Azemiops; species Azemiops feae. The sequence goes on along the minus strand of JALGBA010000122.1, from coordinate 34,209 downwards.
GATGGGAGTACCAGACCATCTTATTTGTCTCTTGAGAAACCTATATGCGGGTCAAGAAGCAACAGTGAGAACTGGACACGGAACCAAAATTGGGAAAAGAGTCCAGCAAGGCTGTATTCTGTCGCCTTGCCTATTTAACTTATATGCAGAGCACATCATGAGAAAGGCAGGGCTAGATGTGACTTCCGGTTCCGGTTGCAGCGCAGGCGGTCGTGCAAAGAGTCTGCTCTCTTTGCCGGCCGGTTTCCCCCCGCCGGTAGACCCTGGACAGGGTCGAAAGTTGCCCTGGAGGGGCGACCACCGCTGAGGAGGACATTCGTTGACGGCGGAGGGAGCGGCAGCTCCCTCTGCGGTCCGAGACAGCTCCTTTGGGCCGACGGGGAAAAGATCGGCCATTAACATGGCCGATCATCTAGCTGCTCCAGCCGAAAGTCACAACAACATCTAAGCGAAAAGAACCACCGTGGGTGATCCGGGTGTGACCTTTCCTTCCCTCTTGGTACTCTATTTACCTCCCTGTGAAAAGCTTCTGGAATTACTTCCCTATTTTAAGAAAGCGGCGTTCGGATATTTGGGAAAACAAGCCTTGAGAAAAATAATTAATTTTTACTGATTATTTTAGCTGTTGGAGTTCGGGGATCCTGAAAAAATCTTTACTGTGAAGATGGATTTTCTTTCTCTTTGCCTGCTTGTCTTTAATTTAAGCAGAAGCCTTTAGGGAGGGAGATGGAGTGTTTTTTCTCTCTCCCCCCCTTCTGAACATTATTGCTTATTTTAAAACTTTTTTTTCCTGCAGTCTGGGCGGCTCTTTGCGGTTTGAAGCTGTAACAAAGTAGCAAGCCGAGTCTTTCACTGTCTTTAGCTGGATGTGTATTCAGACTAAACTTGGCGTGAAGCCCAGACACTTGGCTCTACGCCCAGACATTCCTATCTGATTGAAACCAGCTGAAAGAAGGCTTCCTTTTTTCCCCTTTCTCCTATTAATTTAGTTGGATTTTACAGTACAAATTATATATTTTTGACATATGGATTTTCTTTCTTTTTTGGATTATTAATATAATAATTGACTTACAAGGCACCTTTTTTTATTACTACTCTGGATTATAAATTGGATATTTTATAATACTGACTTTGGTTTTTTCTGCTTTTTCCTTTTTGTTTGGCTTGATCTTTTGGCTTTGTTTTTATTTTTGTTTGGATGTTACATTTTATAATAGCTCTACTATAGAATTTTTATTGCTGTATTTACCTTCCAGGCTGAATTTTTAACAAAAAATTAAGATTATTTTATTATTGAATTGAAATTTTACCTACAACTTGGCTATGGACTCACACTAGAAAAAATTCTTTGGAACTTAAAGATTTTATTACTATTTTGGACTACAAATTGGATATTTTTTTCTTTTTTTTTTCATATCCACTTTGGTTTTTGTTGGCTTTTTTCTTCCTGTCTGGCCTGACTTTTTTGATTTTTATTATTATTTTTTGATCTTATACCTTATAATAATGTCTCTACTTTAGAATTTTTAGTGTTCTATTTACTTTGTAAGCTGAATCTTCACTGAAAAATTAAGACTATTCTACTACTGAAATGGAATTTTACCCACAGCTTGACTATGGACTTTTACTAGAAAATTTTTTGGAACTTAAAGAACAATTTAGAATGAATATGAAAGAGGATGCTCCAGAGTTAAAAAATGAATCTCAAACTTTGACTAACCAATTTATAGATCAAGGAACAACAGAGGAAGAACAAATCAACTCTAATGAGGCCGGCATGCGACTATATCCACAACTTAACGACATAGAGGAAATATATTTACAATCTATTGGTGATCGGATGTTGGGAAGAATACATGAATTTAATGAACGTGTGAATGCTAGAATAAATGCTTTTATTACAAAGCTTCAAATTGATTTTCAGATTTCAACTGATGACTTTACAATTCAAACAACACCAGATGAAGATCCAAACAACATAGAGGAAGATACTACATCTCATACACAAGTTATGGAGAATCTCGATGACCAAAGGCGGATTCTAACTAAAATACTTATAATCCCAAAAGCAACAGGAACTGTCCAAATACGAGGCATCGAAAACATTGACAACATGGATAAACAATGAATAACTACCATATTGAATAAGACTGATTATGTAGTGCAGACAACATTGGAAAAAAGAGAAGAGGACTATGATCAGATTCAACTGTGGAGAAATATGTACAATCAAATAAGATTTGATGAATTAGAGGCTCTTTTGTGGAAACCTGCTTGGCACAAAAAGAAAGCTAGAATTAGGTTTAAAAATGAGAGTTAAAATCCTACCTGATGGGTTAAAAAGGCTTATAGAGATTTTGACTGAGTTAATACTACTGAGATGAAAATTACTGATTTGACTATGGTTGGGATGTAATTTGATTATGGTTGGGAAATGTAATATGGAAAAGATGGTAAACAAAAAGTTAATAGATGAAGAAATAGAATATAGACTAGAAATGAAATAAGGTGTCTAGTGAAATAATATGTTTTCTTTTTAAGGTATAATGACTTTGATAAGATTAAAATTTAGATAAGGAGTTAAGGGGTTTTAAAGGTGTGTTCATTTATAAAATATGTATTTGAAATAGAATAGAATAAGAGATAGAATTTAATTGAGAAGTATAAATAGAATGGTTGGAATAATATGTATATTTTAGAAACAATTTATATTTTATGAAATAAGGGAAATTGGATACCCGAAGTGTAAACTATATGTTTATTTATGGCTAAATTGAAATATGGTAATTGTAAGTTAGCTAAGCCTGAAAACAGGAATTGATCATAGGTGAAATATTATTCATAGTTTTCTTTTTTTTGATTGACAAAATAGAGAGGTAACCTTTAAAGAATTAATTTGAATTATATATGTATGATTATGTTTCTTACTTTTTTCTATGGAGTACCCTATCCCCACGATGAGTCTCAAACACTTTGTTGTAAAACCAAAAAATCAATAAAACTTGTTAAAAAAGAAAGGCAGGGCTAGATGAATCAAAAGTTGGAATTAAGATTGCCGGGAGAAATATCAACAACCTAAGATATGCAGATGATACCACTCTAATGGCAGAAAATGAAGAGGAGCTAAAGAGCCTCTTGATGCGGGTGAAAAAGGAGAGTGCAAAAGTTGGCTTGAAACTCAACATTAAGAAAACCAAGATCATGGCATCCGGCCCTCTCGATTCCTGGCAAATAGATGGGGAAGAAATGGAGGTAGTGACAGATTTTATCTTCCTGGGCTCCAAGATCACCACAGATGGGGACTGCAGCCAAGAAATTAAAAGACGCTTGCTCCTGGGGAGGAAAGCTATGGCAAATTTAGACGCATACTAAAAAGCAGAGACATCACCCTGCCAACAAAAGTACGTATAGTCAAGGCCATGGTTTTCCCAGTTGCAATGTATGGCTGTGAAAGTTGGACCATAAGAAAGGCTGAGCGTAAAAGAATTGAGGCCTTTGAACTATGGTGCTGGAGAAGACTCCTGCGAGTCTCCTGGACCGCAAGGAGATCAAACCGGTCAGTCCTAGAGGAGATCAACCCTGACTGCCCTTTAGAAGGCCAGATCTTGAAGTTGAAACTCAACTACTTTGGCCACCTAATGAGAAAGAAGGACTCACTGGAGAAGAGCCTAATGCTGGGAAAGATTGAGGGCAATAGAAGAAGGGGACAACAGAGAATGAGGTGGCTGGATGGAGTCACTGAAGCAGTAGGCGTGAGCTTAAATGGGCTCCAGAAGATGGTAGAGGACAGGAAGTCTTGGAGGAACGTTGTCCATGGGGTCGCGATGGGTCGGACACAACTTCACAACTAACGACAACAACAAAACAGTCCACTACAGAGTTCCATCTAACATCTTGTGAGAGCATTAGCTTGGTTGCATCCATTATTTTCAAAGCTGATGCTGCAAAATGATTGTTACGGAAGTATTTAGCAATTTCAACAATATTATTCTTTATTTCTGGGACACAGAAATCTTTGGCTAGGAGGTGCATCAAATGAGCTCTACAACCATATGTTATTAGTTATATTATTGGTAGTTTCTTCATGTTGTTCTAAATTTCTTCTCATTTTGGACATATTTGCAGCATAGTATGTGACCAAACTGCATACTTGACATTTGAATTTTTTCCCCGCATGTTATGATAACCTTTGCTGCTACTTCTTCTAAGGATGCTGTTGTGTGTGCATTTCCTAAAGTATCAATTGTTTCTGCAAGGAATACATTCCCTTCTTCTGTTGTTATACAAGCATATACAATAGGATCATTGTGGACATTACTCCACCCATCAAGACTTAGGTTAACAATTTTACCTTCTAGACTTGTTGCACATTGCATAATTTCTTCATTATATACTTTATCCAGCAGTTTCCCTGCAACATCTAATCTACTTGGTGGACTGTATCCTCGTCTCAATGACTGAATCATATTAACAAAGTATCGGTTTTCAAGCAGATGGAAAGAAGAGTTTGTTGCATAAACAAACCAAGCAATGTTTTCATCAATTAACTCTTTTTTAAAAATATTTTATTGATTTTTAAGAATTACAATCTTTAGTGCTTAGTAAACAACATGTTGTCTGGGTTCACATATTTGACATTAACTTCTTCAATATAAATCTGTTCAGTACTGCACAATCCAGTATTTCTTCTCTGATCCTCCTTTCTTCCCCATATTTTTTTCCATTTTCCCCTCATTACACAGTTACAATTCTTGGTACTATTGATGTATACAAAGTTAGATATAAACATCTTCATGATATTTTACTAATATTATACAAATAACAATAATATCAATTCATAAATCAATATCCTGTTTTTCATGCTCTTGTTAAAGTTTGATTTCCCATCAATATTTGAAGTATCTGTCAGTTATGATTTTCTCAATATTAACAACATTTATATGGCTAAAAGTTTTATTCATACCAATCCTCCTCTTATTTTCATATTTCCCATATCAAAAAAAGAAAAAATATATATGCTATTTTAATTCTAAATCATATCAAGGGTCATCCGTTCTTTTAATTATATTCAAACAAGTATTTAAACATATAATTGTCCCCTCTAATAGGTCAAATCTTCTGTTTTTTAAATCTAACTCTTGCTTTCTTTCTTTGCCAAGTAGCTTTCCAAGCCAAGGCAATTAAATCGCCCAGGAATTTTCTTTCTATTTTTGTGAAAGTTGCTTGGCATGAGGAAGACAATTTAGGTAGGGTATTTTGGGGGGGGGGAATTCCACCCATTTATATTCCTTAAGCAACTCCCGCTTTCCTTCTCCCTCAATTCTCTTTTCATTTTTTGTCTCCCAAATTGTGACATTTCCCCTGACAGCTCTATGTTCTGTTTTTTAAAATCTTCTTCCTTGTCATCAGGTATATTTTGCATACCTAAGGGGTAAAGGGTCTTTTGCATTTTCATTGTTATGGGCAGTGCTTTTTTTGAAAAAAAAAAAAAAAAAAAGGTGCCGGAACTCACACACATCATACAACCCGCCTTGCCTACCCTACAAGGTTCCATCCAAAAAAGGTGCTGGAACTCCATTCTGGGCATTCTATGCCAAAAGAATTCCTGGTTATGGGTAAGTCTTGCAGTATTTTATTTGTATATGGTAGTTTATATTTCCCTTCTTTTATCTCTTCAGCCTCTAGTTCCATTTCCTGTGCTTCATCCAGTGGTGGGATTCAGCCAGTTCACACCAGTTCGGCAGAACCGGTAGCTAATTTTTTGTTGCCCAGGCCCAGAATGGACTTCCGGAAGCAGCATTCACACAGAGAACCGGTTGTTCACATATTTGAATCCCACCACTGGCTTCATCTTCTGATTTTTGGTTTATGTCTGGGAACTTTCTAGTTGTAGATTTAATTTGGAGATTTGCTCATTTATATTATCTAAATTATAGTCTCATTATGGTTTATTTTTATGTCCTCTTTGTGTTCAGCAATTGTTTGGTGAATTAGTTGTAACATAAGTATATTTCCTTCTGAAAGGTGTTTCTTTTTTCTTGAGGCATCATTCCTGGAGATCCTCTAATATCACCAGTCTCAGTAAGAGTAGAACAAAGTTTCCTCTAGTTTTCTGGTCTTTATATGTAGCCTTTATAATCCAATAGGTTCCAGAATGTAGGTCCAGTCCTAAAAGCAATATTTTATAGTGATCCTTTGTCTCAGGTATCCAAAAATTGTCAGTCAGGCAAGGTTGGAATCCACAATGTTTAAAGAGTTCAAAATGTTCAACCTCCCTGAAAACAGCTTAAAAGTCTCTCCCAGCCAGACATAGTCAAAAGTCAAATTTTTCTTTCTCTCCCACTAGCTCTTGAGATTAAAAGTCTAAATTTATAGTCCAGGAAGGTCAGGGTGATAAGTATGCCAAAATATTTTCCTTTATTGCCAGCTATTCTCCCTTAAGTTAGGAATCACCAAGCAATCAAGAAGCTAGTTATAGTGCTGTACTCAAATCCACCACTAGATGACATTCAAAATCCATTTTCCACTCTTAAGACAAAGGACTGATTTCTTATATTTCACCTCAATGTTTTTTTTTCAAAGAGAAAATCTTAACAATTATCTCAGTTCTCAAATTTATCAAAACTGTAGTTTTATGTTACTTCCACTTTAATATTGTGTATTTCTATCCCCCATAAAAGAAATTAAAACGCCGCTTCCATTCACATTTGGAGGTTTTTAGCTTCTCGGGAGCCTTTCCCAGGAAATTCAGTTGTAAAATAGTAAAGAAAGGATCAATATTCTCACCCAGTTCCAAACATGCTGTTTACGGTGAGCTAATTGGTGCTTTTCTTCTTCGGTTGTCAGCAATTAATGGCTGGCCACAGGAATGTAGCCAGTCTTTCCCCTGCCAGTTTGGAGGGTTTTCCTCGGATCGAACGAGGAAAGACCGCCATCTCTCCGTGATCAACGAGGCACCCCTCCTTCATCGCCTCTTCAAGGCGACTTTAGGCCCTTTATAGGGCCCCCAGCAGGGCAAAATCAGGCGCGGAAAGCAGAGCCCTGCCTTCTTGCGTCCGTCTCACCACGACGCAAAACCAGAAGTCATCAATTAACTCTTTTTCTAATCTGGATTTCATCACAAACTTATCTATGATGGTGGTTCCAGATGGTTTCTTTCTTTTAGGTGATATATTGCGGATACGTGTAAATGAGGTGACTGATGCACTATCCTGGAGAGATAACTCTGAAACTGTAGAAAAAGAGGATAGCAATTTAGAACGTGGATAGTTTCCAGAATCTTTTATGTTGATGGTAGTTTCACCTAAACAAAAAAGTCAATGCTGTTATTTTATTATTTAAACCATTATGCTTATTGTGAATTTCTCATTGTATTCACACACAGTACAGCCTAAAAAGGAATATTTGCATATTTCAACTCATTATTTCTTTTTTTGGCAACTATATAAAAATGCAGTGCCATGTAGTAACAATAGCAGATATATATTATTGCTTTAGCATAACAATACCTCATGGCAGTCTAAAAAATATGGTGAAATAAAAACAGTTTACCAACCTGAAGGTCCTGCCTCTTCAAACATGGTCCTTTCATCACACCACTTCTCGTGATATTGTTTCATTCGGGCCACCAGGTCTTACATCTCTTCGTTGCATTGCTTGCATTTTGCACGCATATCTGCTTTACCCGCAGATAGAGGAATTTCATTAAAATATTCCCAAACTTGGTCTCTTTTATGGTCTGCTGCCATTTTGCTCCTCAAGGGAGGAATAAAGCACTTTAAGCTATGTGCAGAAAGATCACAAGGTTTATAAGCTGCTTAGACGGTTTCACTTTCATTTTTACTTCTTGCCCTTCCTCCTCACACTTAAAGCCTGGTACAGATGCATTTCTCTTCAAACAAGCATACAGTTTAGTGTACATAGATTTGCAAAACAATGGGATAAATGAATATTCCTGAACTTTGTTTTATGATTTATCTCATGGTTACTGTGAAATAGTGTGAATTCATCAATGCAGTGCATGTTATCCCAGCTTGCAGAGCTTGGATTCATTTACCAAAAATATAAATATTGCAGAATATACAGCCTCATGCTACATAACTAAGCTCTATTTCATGCTGAATATTATTAATTTCTTAAATAGAAAACTATCTTTAGATAGATTTTTACTCCAAAAGCATTTTATTAAAATAAATTTGATAAAAATTAAAAAAATCCGATTTAAATTAAAAAAAATCTGATTTAATTTTTTTTTAAAAAAAATCATCGATTATTATCCACCCTGTTGCCAGGTATTGATGTCAATTTGATTGGTCTATAGTTTTCTGGATCCATTTTTCCTCCTTTTTTGAAGATGCGAACCACATGAGCTCTTTTCCAGTCCTCTGGTAGTTCCCAGTACTCCAGGATCTCTGAAAGATATGGTTCAGTGGTTCTGAGATCACGTCTGCCTTCAGAACTCTGGGATGTAATTCATCTGGTCCTGGTGATTTTAACTGATTTAGGGTGAACAGATATTCTCTTACCACTTTCTTGCCTATTTTAATTTCCTAAACTGTCTTTTATTATTCTGTTTTTGGTAGGTTGGGCTATTTTTTTCTTTTTGCTTGAAGACAGGTGCAAAGAATGAATTAAGCCGCTCTGCTTTCTCCTTGCTGTCCATCACTTCCTTGCCATCTTCTCTCATTAGTGGACCAATTGGGTTTTTTTACTTTTTTTCTTGTTTTTTACATGTTGATTGAAATTATAGAGTGAAATATTTCTCAACCTTTATATTCAATATATATTTGAGTAGTAACAATACTAGATACAACACTAGGGGTCCAATAAATGAATTTCTTCTCTTCTCTTCGGTACACCCACACATTTATTAGCAGGCAGAAATATACTTTTAGTTTGGGGTCTTGACTAAAATAATAAATGTAATTTTTTGAAATCTGTGTCAGTTCTTCCCTTTAGATTTAGAGTATTATAAATATTACATTATGTCAGTATATATCTTGCATTTTTATTACATTTATTCCCACCATTGAACTTCTTAAAATGTAAAGTTTAGTTTTTGATTGAGGAAATTGTCAAGAAGAAAATGTAGATTTTCTGATACTGTGCAGATACCTCGAGAAACAAATTTATTTCTAACAGTTTACTGAATTAGGAAAAAAATGACAGTTTGGACCTATGAAAGTCTATTTAAAAAAAATAAAACAACCTACATTAGCTCCCTGAGTAATGGTTCAGTAAGGTTTTAATGCATCATATATATATGCTATAGTTTCACATATCCTTCTGTCAAACAATCTCTTCAATGTTGCATGTTCACATATTTACAGTGACCAATTATGTATTGGTATTGCCCTAAAGCTGATACAACCTGTTTTCATAAGTGTTTACTTTCCACCTTGTTGTGAGGTTGCTTGAATTAACCAAAACTGGGATTATTTTGAATTCAGGCTACTAGACCTAATTTCCCAATTTTTAAACTCAATACCTACTGGTGACTAATTTCAGGATGGGAATTAAGAGTGGGATACTACTATAGCATTATAATACTCTTCACTCTATCAACTAGAATATAATATAATATAATAATATAATATAATATAATATAATATAATATAATATAATATAATATAATATAATATAATATAATTAATATAATATAATATAATATAATATAATTAATATAATATAATTTAATTTAGCTGGAAAGGACCTTGGAGGTCTTCTAGTACAGCCCCTGCTCAAGCAGGAGAACCTATACCATTTCAGTCCAGTCTCTTCTTAAAAATCTCCAGTGATGGAGCACCCACAATTTTTGAAGGCAAGCTGTTCCACTGGTTAATTGTCCTCACTGTTAGGAAGTTTCTCCTTAATTCCAGGTTGCTTCTCTCTTTGATCAGTTTCCAACCGTTGTTTCTTTTCTTGCCCTCTGGTGCTTTGGAGAATAGTTTGACCCCCTCTTCTTTGTGGCAGCCCCTCAAATGCTGGAATACTGCTATCATGTCACCCCTATTTCTTCTTTTCTTTAGACTAGCCAAATCCAAGTCCTGCAGCCGTTCTTCATATGTTTTAGTCTCCAGGCCTTTGATCATTTTAGTTGCCCTTCTCTGAAGTTTTTCCAAGGTCTCAACATCTTTTTTGTAGTATGGTGACCAAAATTGGTTGCAGTATTCCAGATGTGGTCTTACTAGGGTTTCATAAAGCGGTACTAATACTTCGCGTAATCCTGATTCTATGCCTCTGTTTATACAACCCAGGATTGTATTAACTTTTTTTGGGTGCTGCTGCACACTGCTGGCTCATAGTTAAGTGATCATCCACTAGGATTCCAATGTCCCTCTCACAGTTGCTGTTTTTAAGCCAGGTCTCGCCTAATCTGTACTTAAACCTTTGATTTTTCCTGCCTAAATGTAAAACTTTGCTTTTCTCCACATAAAAACTTATTTTGTTGGATAGGGCCCATTGTTCAAGTTTGTCAAGATCTTTTTGAATCCTGAGCTTGTCTTCTGGGGTGTTGGCTATTCCTGCCAGTTTGGTGTTGTTATGTATTGAGGTTAATTGCTTAGAAACTGTTGGAAACGGCCAAAGGGCTGCACCTGCTTAAGCTCCAGACTGACTGTCTACATGCTAATTATCTTGTCTTTAAGAGGGAAATACTGCTTTAATTCTATTGGCTGCCGCCTAGTGGTGAGCTGTATAAATAGTGGTTAAGCAGCAGTTTGGGCTGCTTCTGTTGTGAACTGAATAAAGAGTTGTTGTTTGCACCATTCGCCTCATCAATGCCTCACCGAACTAGAAACATAACAGTGGCAATGAAGGTGGGATGTGCTGCAAAGAAATAAAGAGCCAGAAGTCACTAGGATAAGACCAGGCCTCAGCGCCCTGGTAGAAACTACGTTTCCCCCTCTGCCTGCCAGCAAGCAATGCTGAAGGCCAACGCCTGAGGGACCCATCCCCAGGACCACCAAGAGAAGCCTTAGCAGCACAAGGCATTGCAAGGTCAGAGACAACTCACCATGGCCAAGCTCGGAAAACTGTCGGAGTTCAACGTCACGCATCCAGAGAGGTGGAGTTCATACATCTCTCACGTCAAGAACTATCTGAGAGCTAACCAAGTTAGTGAAGACGGCTTAAAGGCCGTAACGCTCCTGTGCGTGTGTGGCTAGGCGACATTCGATATAGCTGAGAACTTGGTCGCTCCAGTTACGCTTGAGTCGGTTGCCTACGCCGAACTCAAGAAAATGCTCAAGGAGCACTTCGAGCCGAAGCTCTCTGTTATAGCCTGGAGACACGCCTTCGAACAACGGGAACAGCAACCAGGCGAGTGTGCCACTGAGTTCATAGCCGCCCTACGACAGGCGTCCCAGCTCTGCAATTTCTCAGACCTCGAAGAAAGACCGAGAGACTATTTAGTGTGCGGGCTGAGGAACCGGGACCTTCAGCAGAAATTGTTCGCGAAGGAGACCTTGTTGTTCCAGGATGCCCTGAAGGAGATTATGGCCAAAGAAGCTGCCGGGGCAGCCGTCAAAGCCTTACGGCCCTCCAAGAACACTTCCAGCCCAGAAACCGTTCACCATGAAGATGCTGAACGGGATGAAGACCCCGAAACGGACCATGAGATTGATTGATTGCAGAAACCATCAGAAAGGGCCCAGCAGCGGCTTCCGGTTCCGGTTCCAGTGCTCGCGGTCATGCAAAGAGCTTGTTCTCTTTGCCGGCCGGTTTCCCCCCGCCGGTAGACCCTGTATAGGGTCGAAAGTCACCCTGGAGGGGCGACCACCGTGGAGGAGGACACTCGTTGATCACGGAGCAGCAGCTCCCTGCGGTCTGAGAAATCACCTTTGGGTCGACGGGGAAAAGATCGGCCATTAACATGGCCGATCACTTAGCTGTTCCAGCCTAAAGTCACAGCAACATCTAAGCGAAAAGAACCACCGTGGATGATCCAGGTGAGACCTTTCCTTCCCTCTTGATACCTTATTTACTCTCCTGTCAAAATCTTTTAGAAACTACTTCCCTATTCTAAGAAAGCAGCATTTGGATACTTGGGAAAACGAGCTGTGAAAAATAATGAATGTTTATTGTCTCAAACTGTTGGATTTCAGGGATCCGGGGGAAAAAAAATCCTTACTGTGACTCTTTCTCTTTGCCTGTATGTCTTTAGCTCGAGTGGAAGCCTTTAGGGAGGGGGGTGGAGTGTTTTTTCTTTCCTCCCCCCCTTCTGAACATTACTGTTTATTTCTTAAACAAAAACAAAAAAAAAATTTTCCCTCGGCTCTTGGGGCGGAATCACGTGGATTGGGCGGTAACAAAGTATCCAGTTTAAGCTGTGCTGAATTTGGCATGAAGCCCAGAAATTCCTATCTGAGTGAAATTAGCTCAAGGGCTCTGCTACAAAGTAGCTATCTTAAGCTGAACTTCTACTTTGTCTTGAACTTAACGTGACGCCCAGAAATTCCTAATAACTGACTTTTAAGGCATCTTATTCTACTACTATTTTGGATTACAAATTAGACATTAACAACACTGACTGACTTTTGCTGCCTGTATCTTTTTGTTGGGCTTGATTTTTTGTTTTTGTTTTTCTATTTCTGTTTGGATGTTATAATATTGCAATCTACCTTCTAAGCTGAATTTTCACTAAAAAACGAAGACTACTCCATTATTGAAATGGAATCTTACCCACAGCTTGATTATGGATTGATACTAGAAAATTTTTTGGAAATGAAAGAGGAATTAAAAGAACATTTTAGAAAGCACAGGAAAGACAATGTTTCAGAGTTAAAAATTGAATCTCAAAGTTTGACTGATCATGACACACAATCAGATGCACAACTTAACGAGATGGAGGAAATATATTTACAACCTACTGAAGAGGAAGATGCTACACCTCATACACAAACGATGGAAAATTTTGATGCTCAAAGGCAGATTTCAACTAAAACATTTATAACCCTAAAAGCAACAGGAATTGACTTCCAAATACGAGACATTAATGCTGACAATATGAATAAACAACGAATAATTACCATACTGATTAAGACTACATAATGCAGACAACACTGGAAAAAAGAGAAGAAGACTACGACCAGACTCAATTGTGGAAAATGTGTATAGCCAAGCAGTACGATGTGAGGAGTTAGAGGCCCTATTGTGGAAACCTGTTTGGCACAAAAAGAAAGCTAGAATTAGGTTTCAAAATGAGCTAAAATTTTATCTGATGGGTTAAAAAGGCTTTTAGAGAATTGATTTGATTATGGTCTGGAATGACAATATGGAAAATTGGAAATCTTAAATTTAAAAGGAGTTGGATTGATATTAGTGAAATATTACTGTTATTTTTATTTACAATGATTGAATGTTAACTAGAAATGCATTAATTTAACTAGGTTAAAATAATTGAGGAACTTTTAGAGATTTGGATTGACTTATAAAATATATATTTGATAGAATATAAGAGAGAAGTATTAAAATATAATAGTTATACTATATATGTGTTTTAGAAATTGTTAATTGTTTTATGGGAAATTGAGGGACCCGAAATGTAACTTATGTGTTTATTTTAGGCTAAAATGTAAAATGGTTTTAAAATAGTTCAACCTAAAAACAGGATTTTGATTGATATGTGAATTACTAGCGATATTTTTGTTTTTTATATATAATGATTGAATTTTATCTAGATATGTATTAATATTAGGTTTTAGCTTGAGGGAAACAGAGAAGTAATGTTAAGGAATTATTGAATTATCTATGTTTGATTATATTGGGTTTTTTTGGATGATTGATCACCCTATCTCCATGGAGATTCTTAAGGCACATTGATGTAAAACTAAAAATACCAATAAAACTTGTTGGAAAAAGAAAAAAGAAAGGGCCCAGCGGCCATTTGACAAGACAGTACCCTTCACTCAGTGTGCGGGTTGAGGAGGCCGACATAGACGCTCGGAGTGCAGGTTCCGCACAGCAACGTGCCGGGCATGTGGCAAACAAGGCCACATCGCTGCCGTCTGTAGAGGCCGCCAGAGGGAAGCTCCACAAGAAGAGTTTCTCAGGAAAGGTACTGGGGCCCCGGGGCAACACAGAGTTGGCTATTGCTCCAGCCGAAGGAGCGTGTTTAGAACAGGTGCTCATCGCCCACTTAAGGAAAAACTGAGACTCAAAGTCAAGCTCCATGGAACTGGACACTGGGTCAGCCCTATCTATAATTTCTCAAGGAACATTGAACCACATTTGTAGTCGCAGCGGCAAACGAGTTAAACTCAAGCCATCGAATCTCCTGCTTACAGATTTCCAAAATTCCCGCCTAGCGATTAAAGGAGAAGCTATGCTCAAAGTTCAATTCAAAGAGTTTGAGGGTCCCCCTGTGGTAGTTGAGGGCAATCGCACAAGCCTCATTGGGCTAGACTGGTTTGATGCCTTGGGCATCCATGTGACTGGCATAAACTGAACACAACCAACGGACCTGGAGGCCGTTTGCCAGGAGTTTGCTGATGTTTTCAGCTCTGACTTAGGAAAGTACAAGAGACCTGCAATTGCCTTTCACCTTGATCCTACCGTAACTCCAATAAGGATCAAGCCTCGTAGAGTGCCTTTTGCCGTTAAATCTAAAACCAATGCAGAGCTGGACAAGCTGTTGCAACAAGGCGTGTTGCAGCCAGTAGACAGCAACCGGTGGGAAACCCCTATAGTTACGCCACTTAAGGCCAACGGGGAGGTGCGCATTTGCACGGATTATAAGTGCACTATTAATAGGGCGCTTCAACAGCATTTATATCTGGTGCCTGTAGTCAGCCATATTTTGGCGTCACTACAGGGAGGTCACATATTCGCCAAATTAGATTTGGCTCAAGCCTACCAACAACTGCCCGTGGACGACGCCACGGCGGAAGCTCAGACCATAGTTACCCACAGGGGAGCTTTCAGGGTAAGGCGCCTACAATTCAGGGTCAGTGTCGCCCCAGGAATTTTCCAGAGTGTGATGGAGCGCACGCTCAAAAATATCCCAGGAGTGTGTCCATATTTCGATGACGTCCTCATAGCTGGGGAGTCAGTAGAAATATTGGCAGAAAGGCTCAAAGCTGTCCTTCAGCGTTTCCGTGAAGCAGGGCTGAAACTAAAGAAGGAGAAATGCAAAATAGGGGTAGCTTCAACCAAATTTCTTGGGTTCCGCATTGATGCCGCAGGCATTCAACCTGCTGAATCCAAGCTCAAAGCAATTCAGCAGGCCCCCAGTCCTACGTCAAAGGGGAAGCTTCAAGCCTTCTTAGGGCTACTTAATTTCTATCATGCCTTTCTTCCACACAAGGCCGCAGTGGCAGAGCCGTTACACCGGCTCTTGGACAAAAAGGCACAGTGGCAGTAGACGAGCGTCCACGAGAGAAGCTTCTCAGTAGTCAAATCACTGCTGTCTTCAAACTCGGTATTAACACATTTTGACGAATAGCTGCCTATCAGCATTGCTTGTGATGTATCCCCATACAGGGTAGGGGCTGTGTTGAGCCATTTAACGGCTGACGGGAGACAAGTCCCCATAGCCTATTATTCAAGGACTCTGTCCTCGGCAGAATGCAACTATGCCCAAATAGATAAGGAGGCATTGGCCATTGTGGCTGGCATTAAGAAATTTCATGACTATTTGTATGGTCGGCCATTCACGATCTTTACAGACCACAAGCCACTACTGGGTCTGTTCATGATGGACAAACAAACACCTCAGATCATCTCTCCAAGGATGCTGAGGTGGTCCATCTTTCTGTCAGCTTATAATTACAGGCGGATTCACAAACCGGGCAGGGAAATGGGCCATGCCGCAGGCTGCCCTTGCCACAATTAGAGCCAGATCCTGCTCCAGCTGCTCGAATCTTGGCTATCCAGGATTTGCCAGAGTCTTCCCTTAACGCAGGGGACGTGGCTGCTGAAACTGCTGCGGACAGAACGCTGAGCCGCGTGTTGAATTGGGTGCTCACAGGATGGCCGGACATGAGTCCGGGGCCTGATTTTCAGAGCTTCAGCAGGAGGAAGGACAAGCTATCAGCCCACAAGGGCTGCATTCTGTGGGGGAGTCGGGTCATAGTCCCGAACTCCTTGAGGCCCAGAGTATTGGAGTCTCTGCATGAGGGACATCCAGGAATAGTCCGGATGAAGGCACTCACGAGAAGCTACCTATGGTGGCCAGGGTTAGATAAAGATATAGAGGCCCAAGAACACAGTTGCTATGTTTGCCAGCAATCCAGGCCAGAAATGCCTCAAGCTCCAGTCCACTGATGGGAAACCACATAAGCCCCGTGGTCAAGAACCCACATCAATTTTGCGGGACCCTTTCAGGGACAGCTGTTCCTCATTGTGGTGGACAGTCACTGTAAGTGGTTAGAGGTCGCACCTGTTCCAACTATGACTACTGCCAGGACCATCCAGGAACTGCGCAGGATCTTTGCAATACACGGGTTACTCAACGTGATAGTCTCAGACAATGGGGCTCAGTTTACCGCTGCAGAATTCCAGTCCTTTTTAAGGGCTAACATGATCAGGCACGCCACTTCGGCCCCTTTTCACCCGGTCTCTAACGGCCAAGCAGAACGCATGGTCCAAACAACCAAAGAATCCTTAAAAAGGATTGTAACCGGCAACTGGCAGCATAGACTAGCTGACTTCTTACTCTGCCAACGCATGACTTCCTGCACTTCCAAGGGGAGAAGCCCAGCAGAATTAAGATGGGGCCGTCGCTTAATCACTAAACTGGATCATCTGCATCCAGACCGAGTTGCCTCGGAATCAGCACAGCCCAAGACACCGCAGAGCTTGCAAGTTGGCGACTGGGTTTGGGCTCAAAACTACAGGCAAGAGGCACTGTGGGTAGTAGCTGTGGTTGGTAAGGTGTCAGGGCCACTCTCTTATGAAGTGGTCCTGGAAGATGGTCGAGTAATACGCAGGCACATCGACCAACTGCGCAAGAGGCTAGCGAACCAGCCGTTGGCTCATGACTCTCGCGAAAGCCAAATCCAGGGGGAGCCCGACAGCTGCTGTGCATCAGAGTCTTCGAGCGAGGGCGAGACTCCCAGGAGTGGGGCACTAGCGGACAGCGAGTTGGCCCCAAACACAGAGGCTGCACGTACTGAGCAATTCTGGCAGTTGGCTCTGATTCCCAGCACGGTGGAAACCGTTCCACCTATGGACACTGGCTCGGGTCTACCCGGACAGACCAGCCACAGAGACTCAGGGCTACCCATAGCAAACGGGTCCCAAAGCCCCGGTCTATCCAGCCTGGCAGGCGAGCTATTAAACTGGGGGCCTACAGCGGTGCCAAGGCGCTCAGAACAGTCAAGAAGGCCACCAAAATATTTACAGGACTATGTTCAATATTTGTCATTATGAACTATCTAGGGGGAAGGGGTGTTATGTATTGAGGTTAATTGCTTAGAAACTGTTGGAAACGGCCAAAGGGCTGCACCTGCTTAAACTCCAGAATGACTGTCTACATGCTAATTATCTTGTTTTTAAAAGGGAAATACTGCTTTAATTCTATTGGCTGCCGCCTAGTGGTGAGCTGTATAAATAGTGGTTAAGCAGCAGTTTGGGCTGCTTCTGTTGTGAACTGAATAAAGAGTTGTTGTTTGCACCATTCGCCTCATCAATGCCTCACCAAACTAGAAACATAACAGCTGTCATCTGCAAATTTGATGAGTTCCCCTTCTATTCCCTCATCTAAGTTGTTAATGAAGATATTGAAGAATATTGAGCCTAAGACAGAGCCTTGTGATACCTTACTGCTTACTTCTCTCCATCTGGATGTAATACTATTGAGGACTACTCGCTGAGTACAGTTTGTCAGCCAGCTACAGATCCATCTGATGGTGGTGTTGTCTATCTCACTTTTTTCTAGCTTACTAAGCAGCAGGTTGTTGTCTACTTTATCAAATGCCTTACTGTCAGTATAGTAGGCTAGAGGCTACTCTTTCTAATTAAAACTTGACTTAAAAATGGTTCTATGCCAGGTGCCACTGAGAATGAACTAACCTTTTGTGGCTCAAGAGGGCATTTCTTCTAAATTACATGTTAATAGCTAATGATTTTGCATTTATTGCAAAGATTGTAATGTGACTTTTCATCTAGAGAATCACTTATCACTTATGGGTATCTTAGCCCTTCATTTAATAAAGCAAAGTTGACTCCTCCCCCAAGCAAGCAAATGTTTCCCTTCTACTGACAGATACTACAAGCTTGTATGGTCCTAGAGTTGTCTACAGCAGACATGTCAAACTCGCGACGTCACGTGATGTCGCACGACGTATCGGAACTTTTTCCCATTGCTGGCAATGGGGTGGGCGCGGTTTCTTCATGATGCATCTGGCCCACGGGCCGGCAGTTTGACACCCCTGGACTACAGCCTCAATTCAATTGAGGGAGGGAGGGTTAGAATAATAGAGTACAATCAGTAAAAATGTGAGATCTACAATGTCCTGGTGGTTACAGTTTTTCCATATATCCTTAGTTGCAAATAAAATTACATTTGCCTAAAGGACAGTCTAAAATCACAATTTAATTTTAAATTAAAAAATTGCACAGTAGTTTTTAATTTAATTTAAATTAAATTAAATTAATTTTTTAAAATCACAGTATAAGTTACTAACTAGAATTATAAAGTATAACACATTAGGTTAACACTAGGAATCTATTTTCTTGTAACATTGAAATATAAACTCTAAATATTAAAAACAAATTTAGAATATGATAGAAATTTGTAAAGTAAATCAAGATCAATGAATGGTTTTCAATTAGAATTAAAATCCACTTGGTCAGATTTAGTTTCCAAATATGAAGTTATTTGACATTGAAATGTAATTTTTTAATTTCATGGGTCATTCTTCCAGTCGAGGATATAATAAGCATATAAATATTTACCACTGTTAAGATATATAAAGCTAATTAAGTATATTTTAAGGAATGCATGGTTTAGTAAAAAAATATCTCTGATTGGAAAAGGAATTCAAGTTTCCAGATTTATTTCAGTCTGATATGAATAATTTTCCAAAGTTCCTGAACTTTACTGCAGACTTTGTGCATTGCCATATATGCGAAAAATGATTCATCTGACTCGTTTAACTTCTGCCAATTTTTGGAAGATGTGGTTGAAGATAGTCTGGATTCCTAGGAGGGAGGGCAGCATTCCAGGGCAAAGAGGCAATGAACCATGGAAAGTTTGGTAGGGAGGAAAAGAGTTAAAAAAGCTCCTCTCTGGTGATTCTCAGAGTATATCTGTAGTTATGCAAATAGTTTCTTTAGTTTGATAAAATTCTGTCTAATATAAGTGAGGAACAATAAAGGAAACTACTCAGAAACTATGTGTGTCTTTCCTGGTTACTGGGGGCCTGACAGAAAATGAATTAATTCATTTTAGCAATGAAAATGAATAATGCACTAGTGACCATTTTTTATACTTTTCTCTAATTATAATATTCTGAATAAATTTAATATTTTTCTTCCATTGAAATTCCCATTACACATTATTACAGTATTCAAATTCTGCATCCCTTTAATCATGCAGTCTTGGATATATTTTTTCAGTCCAATGTTATTAATCATTTATAAATTTAAACTAAATAAAAATTTAAAGTTGCATTTAATATAATTTTTGGATTCTGTCAAATTTCTCAATATTCCTCCTTATTCCTGCAGTTATTTTTATACTGAGCTTCTTATTTGAATGTTCTGGAACCAACCATTGTAAAGTAAGAATCTCAAAAGATTTTATCTTTGTCAACAATTAAGTCTTGCAATCTGATTATATTATTGCTTTTCCACTGATCAATTCTTCTTCTTTTTTTTTTAAACAAGTTTTATTGGTTTTTTAAATTTTACATCAAAGTGCTTAGGAAGCATCGTGGAGATAGGGTAATCAATCATCCAAAAATAAAAATAAAACATAATCATACATGTACAATTCAGGTTAATTCTTTAAAAAATCCCTCTCTATTTCCCTCAATTGCTATAACATAATCAAATTAATACATTTCTAAATAGAATTCAATCAATCAAAAAATATCAATCATATTTCACCTATATCAATCCAAATCCTGTTTTTAAGCTTTACTCACTTACAATTACCATATTCCCATTTAGCCTTAAATAAACACATAATTTACATTTCGGGTATCCCAATTTCCCTTTTTTCATGAAATAATAATTATTTCTAAAATAAACATATTATTCCAACCATTATATTTTTACATTTCCCAACTATATTCTATTTCTTATTCTATTCTATTTCAAATACATATTTTATAAATCAATCCATATTTCTAAAAAACCTTTTTAACTCATTAAGTAAAATTTAAATCCCGTCACAATAATTATAGCTAAAACAAACATTATTCCAAAAAAACAACTTTCTTACTTCATTTCACATCTATATTCTATTTCTTATTCTATTAACTCCTTGTTTACAACCTTTTCCATATTATAATTCCAAACCATAATCAAATCAATAATTTTCATCTCAATGGTATTAACTCAATCAAAATCTCTAAAAGCCTTTTTAACCCATCAGATAAAATTGCAACTCTCATTTTTAAATCTAATTCTAGCTTTCTTTTTGTGCCAAGCAGGTTTCCATAAAAGAGCCTCTAAATCATCAAATCTCAATATTTGATTATACGTATTTATCAACAATTCAGTCTGATCATATTTCTCTTCTCCTTTTTCCAATACTATCTGAGCTGTATTATCAGTTTTGTTCAATCGTTGATTATCCATGTTGTTACAGTTTTCAATGCCTCGTATTTGCAAATCAGTTCTTGTTGCTTTTGGCATTGTAGATGTTTTAATTGAAGTCAATCTTTGGTCTTCAACATTCTCAGTAAGTTGTATGTGGGATTGTATAATGTCTTCTTCTATGTTGATTTGTTCCTCATCTATTGTTATTTGAGTTATGGGGTAGCCAGTTGGAATCTGGAAGTCAATTTGAAGTTTTGTAGTAAAAGCTTTTATTCTAGCATTCACTTGCTCAGTAGTTTTGTGAATTTTTTCCAGTATAAGTTTACACATAGATTGTGGATGAGATTCCTCCATCTCATTAAATTGTGTATGTTGTTGCATGCCGGCCTCTTTAGAGTTGATCTGTTCTTCCTCTGTTATTCCTTGGTCTATAAGTTGATCAGTCAAAATTTGAGATTCAATTTTTAGTTCTGGAGTATCATCTTTAGTGTTCATTCTAAAAATCCTTTGTTCCTTAAGTTCCATGTTTTTTTCCAGTATAAGTCCATAGCCAAGCTGTGGGTAAAACTCCTCCATTTCAGTAGTAAGATAATTAGTGGAGGTTATGTTTATTAACAGTCAACCAACATCCACCTCCACAATTCTAATAAGCAATTTCACCACCCAGCTGTTTGAAATCTGTTATCTTTTCCCTTTGTAGTAATTTGCAGGTCAAATCCAGTCTCAAAATCAAAAGGAAAATACAATTGCAATGTCAGTTTTCACCATAAGGTGTCCTCAGTAAGCTGTAAGATCTTTTTTCCAAATTCCAATAAAGTTTTGTCCAGTTAAAAAGTAAAATAAAGAAAGTAGAAAGGTAACAATATTCCCCAGCTTAGAAAGTAAATAAAGCAATAAAATTCTATAATAGAGATTTTTTCAGGATCCCCGAAATCCAAAAATAACAATAGTCAGTAAGGATTAATTATTATTTCTTTTCCAGAGCTCGTTTTCCCAAGTACCCAAACGCCGCTCTCTCAGAGCAGGGAAATAGTTCCAAAAGCTTTTCACAGGAGGATAGTTAGGGTATAGAGAGGGAAGGAAAGGTCTCGCCCGAATCTTCCACGGTGGTTCTTTTCGCTTAGATGTTCTTGTGACTTTCGGCTGGAGCAGCTAGATGATCAGCCATGTTAATGGCCGATCTTTTCCCCATCGGCCCAAAGGAGCTGTCTCAGGCCGCGGAAGGTGCTGCCGCTCCCTCCGCAGTCGACGAGAGTCCTCCTCAGCGGTGGTCGCCCCTCCAGGGCGACTTTCGACCCTGTCCAGGGTCTACCGGCGGAGGGAAACCGTCTGGCGAAGAGAAAAGACTTTCAACGCGACCGCCAGCGCCGTAAACTGGAACCAGAAGTCTCCACTGATCAATTCTTAATAGCCTCTTCCTCATAAACACGGATATTTAAAGCAAAGCTGGGGGAAAAACTGGTTTCATTCCCAATATACAGCACACAATTCAGTATTGCATGGTCTCCTATTAATGATTTATTTTTTTGTATCGGTTCAAAAATATGTATGCAGGCCATCAAGAAGCCCTATTCCTCCCATAGAATGGACAGAATCATGAGATAAAATCAGTTCGGTGATCCATGTTGAACAACTAGCATAGTTGTACAGTTTAAGATTCAAAACCATCAGTTCTCCTCACTTTCTCAAATCCTGCAAAATCTTGAACTGAATCCTTTGTCTTTTATTATACAGTATTTTATTGCTTGATCATGCTTCAATACATATATGTAACAGTTCTTAATATCTTATTCTTCCTGAAAGTCACATCTTGATGTGAGTTAGATTACGATAATGAATTCTGCATAGAAACAATCCGAACCAACAGCTGAAACAAAATTTAATGAGTATTGATGGGATAATTCTGCCAATGTAGAATAATAGCTATATTTTGGGGTTTATGATTAAGTAGTTTTATAGTATTTCTGTATGCCTCTTAGGGTTGTTTAGGTGAGTTTAAGAAATTGTTAATTAAACATAAAGACCAATTGTGCTAGAAATGAGTTGTCTAGATATAACCAGATAACATCATACTTTTCATGGCAGATCGTCCTATTGTTCTTTCTCACAGATCATCTGATTAAAGCAGCAGTAACTTTTCATACCAGTTCTTTGCAAAAAAAACATTTAACTCATCAAGTTAGAAGATCAGGTATCTGTCTATTTCTGCTGTTGCCATTTTTGCCATGCTGCAAAAATGAAAACCATGTGCCATACCACTTTACCAATAAAAGACAGTGCATTTCTGTTTGATAGGCCCAAGCTTTATCCGTGAGCTTTGTGATATGTCTTTCAGTTCAGGACCCCACAAATTGCTAAACAATGTATGATGCTAAATAAACAATAAAATATTAACTATAATTGATAAATAAAAACTATTTACCAATTATACAGCAGAATCACAGCAGAACTATATGCTGCTTTCATCAGTTCAGCATTTCATTGACTCAGTCCTAGAAATCTGAACAATGATTAAAATAATTTTTATAGATAGATTTTTTGAAGACAGTTTTTTTTAAAAAAATGTACAGAATGGAAAAAAACCAAGGGAAAATTATATCTTAATCTGTCCATATTCTGTGAACAGATATTAATGAGAATATTTGAGAATATCAACAGAGTGCTAAAACAGTTTTTCCTCTAGTTGCTAGGATTTAATATGGCTTCATCATCTTTGCACTGGTGCTGATATATTAGAGGGCAAGTTGGCTATTAACAACCCAGTGTCTACCAATTCTGATCAAAGAGGTAATTAAAAGTTACATAGGCCCCAAATTCCATTTATCTTAGGTTTCCTTTTTGGTTGGGAATTATAGTTAAGTTTTTCATAATGATGCAGCTATGCATTTAAAAAACAAGCCATCTGTTTCTTCTTCAAGCTGTCATAGAAGCTGAAAGTATAATGTGTTGAGCCCAGTGGTGGGTTTCAAATAATTTAACAACCAGTTCTCTGCCTCGCCTTCCCTCCACCTTGGTCGAAGTGGGCTGCTTGGAGGGTCGGCTGGGGTGGGGGCAGGAAGTCCCAGCGGGGGGGGAGGAGCTCCCGGTTGCGGAATTGCTGGAGGTCCCTGCTTGGGGGGGCAGGAGGATATGGTGGGGCTGCAGGAGTCTTGGAATGGGGTGGGTGCAGGAGGGGGATCAGCAGGTCCTGGCTGGGGGAAGGTGAGGGGGTCTGGCTAGGGGGGCGGGAGGCCTGGGATGCCTCCGTGGGGGAAAGCCGCACCCCTGCCGGCCGAGCCTCTCATCCACACCGTGGTCCCATAGGATTGCATAGAAGGGGCGCCGGGCAGGGGGCTGGAGGGGGAGCAGCCGACAGGGAGGAAATCAGAGCAGCTACTGTCTCCCTTCCACAGCGCAGCTCCATCGGTGCGGGCGGAGACAGCCCCGGGATGACTGGAAGTGGGCCCTCGCCTGGCCTGAGCCCCATCCGCTCAGCATCTCTGATGGGGCAGCGGCGGCTGCTGCTCCAAGCCCCTCGACCCACCGGCCACGCAGGAAAGCAGGAGGAGGCAGCAGCGGCGATCCCTGAATCACCTGGCTTGGCCGGGAGCAGCTCTGGAAGCAAAGCTGTGCCATCCATCCTCACGCTGGTGGGGGCGGCGGCTGGTGGGGTCCAGCAGATGCTGTGCTGTGGAAGGGAGATGGCATGCTGCCAGCCAGGCCTGGTGATGCAGGGATTGCCACCGCTGCCTCCTCCTGCTTCCCTGCGTGGCCGGCAGATAGTGCGCTGCGGTACCTGGGCAACGCACGGGGCAGAGAAGGAGGTGGCAGCAGCGATCTCTGCATCGCCAGGTTCAGCCAGCAACATGCCATCTCCCTTCTGCAGCGCAGCATCTGCCGGGATGGCGGTGGCAAGGGGCTGGGGGCGCACGGGGAATGATGTGGAGCAGGGGTGGGCACGCGCGAGAGGTGGACACGCGCCAGAGCCCGCCTTCCCCCACCGCTGCCCCCACCAGTGCGAGGATAGGTGGCACAGCTTCGCTTCTGGAGCTGCTGCTGGAGAAGCCTGGCAATGCAGGGATTGCTGCCACCTCCTCCTCCTGCTTCCCTGAGTGGCCGATGGGTTGAGGGGCTCAGAGCAGCAGTAGCTGCTGCCATCCCCCCATCAGAGCTGCCAAGCAGATGGGCCCGGGTCAGGCAAGGGCTCCCTTCCGGCCATCCCGGGGCGGTCTCCGCCCATGCCAATGGGGCTCTGTGGCTGGTTCGCCATGATGCAGGACAGCACCTCTTATGTTTTTTATTACAAGTGGTACCTTCCTTGACCACACAGTCTCCCTGAAAGCTATCAGTTCTAACACCGGACACAGGCAGTTGGAGTAAAAATAATAAGTTGTCATTTGATACCTGCCTTCTTCCTATGGAACCAAAGTTAGAGGACAGGTGGCTGAAGAGAGGGCTATTAACAGGCAGCCCGCTCCATTTTGTTAAAAAAACTATTTTTTTTTATTTTTAATGAAATGGAGCAGGCTGCCTGTTAATAGCCTGCCGTGTAATAAAGCAGGCAGAACCGCAACCATCCCTCTCTTCAACCAGCCGCCCACTAGCTCACTGAGGTCCCACATGGCTGGATTCATCTCAGCCCAGCTGGTTTCCCTCCCCCCATCCCGGCCTTGCATGTTCTCCTTTTCCCGGACATGACTCACTGCAGCACCTCCTCAGCTGTTGGCCGGCCAGCTATCTCAGAGGCTGCTTCTCTGAACTCCTGGCAGCGGGTGAGGCGGGGGCTGCTTTTCATCTTCTCCTCTGGACGGCTTCAGCAGATCCCCCCTCACCTGCCCACCCACCCTCTTCCCTTTCACTCCCCTTCTGAGCCCTCTTCGCAGCTCTCCCCACACAGCCACCGAAGCTGCAGTTAGAGCACCGGAGCTGGAAAGCATTTCTCTGCCGCCGCAGAGTTGGAGATCTTGCCCTACCCACCACCACCCAGATGCCCTCGATTCCCAAACCATTTCTTTTCTAACCTTCTTTCCAGCTCCTCCATCACTTCCTCCGCCACCATGTGCAGTCCCAGAAACAAAAGTTTGTGGGACTAAAAAAAAAAGTTCCAACTTCTCGCCAAAAAAAAAAAAGATCTCGCGAAGTTGGAATTGATTGATTGAAATTTTTTTTTTAGTCCCATAATCTTCTTTTGTTTGTGGGACTGCTCATGGCAGCAGAGGAAGTGACAGAGGACCGCGTTGGAGTTGGAAAGAAGGTGTTTCATGGGTCCGATTGGGGGCAGGAGGGGGTGGTGTTTCTACCACATGTCAACCGGTTCTCCGAACTCAAAAGAAATTAGCTACCAGTTCTACCGAACCGGTGCGAACCAGCCGAATCCCACCACTGGTTGTGCCCTCCCATTAATTTAATTCTTTCAAGTCCCTTAGAATTCACGGGAGTTCCACACTATTTATGTTTGTGTATGAAGAGGGAGGGGCATTGTGTGTGTGTGTGTGTACATGTGCATATGTAAACACAGGTATGTCATCATCATCATTTTAGCCATTGTCTATCCACTGCAGGATGAAGGCATGTCTTCTGCATGTTTCTAACCTATACAGTCCTGAGCCTTTCGTCTGCCAATTGGGCCTGCAATACTTGCTGATGTCATCAGTCCATCTTGTTTTAGGTCTCTTTCGTGGACACTTTTTATCAAGTGGGATCCATTCTATCACTGCCTTGGTCCACCTGCCCTCAGTACTTCTTACTATGTGACCAGCCCATTTCCATTTCAATTATTTTACTCTCTTCATGATATTGTATATTTTTGTTTGTTCTCTAATCCATGTGCAGGTCTTTCTATCTTGTCTTGTATTGCCGAGCATGTATCTTTTCATGGCTCTTTGCATCACTCTTAACTTTTGTATCGATTGTGAGGTTAGTGTCCATGTTTCACCAGCATATGTTAGAGCAAGTAGCACATACTGATCGAAAACTTTTCTCTTCAGGCTTAGGGGGAGGTTGTTCTTGAAAATTATGCTTAGCTTGCCAATGCCTGTTAACCACATTTAACATGCCATTCAATTTCCTTTATTGTATCATCTTCCACTGAGACCATTGGCCAAGGTATATATATTGGTCTACTGCACCTAGTTTTCTGCATATATAATTTTTTTCTTTCTTTAGTTAATTTATTAAACATAACCTGGCTTTTTCAGATTTATTTTTAAGCCAAATGGTTCTCCTGCTTTGTGCAGCTCTTGTATGTTTGTTTGTAGCTTTTCTGGGTCTTGGGAGAAGAGAACAACATCATCTACAAATTTTAAGTAGTTTAAATAGGCGTCATTGATTTTTATTCCATCTTTTGCCCAGTCTAGTTTGCGAAATACTTCTTCAAGGCAGGCTGAGAAAAGGATAGGTGTCAGAACCCATATTTTTAAGGATCCTTTCCCTTCCCTTTCTTTCTCTCTAAACCCAGATTGCATTCCCTTCTCTCCCTGTGTTCTGCCATAATCCTGGAGGGGAGGGGGGAAAGCGCTTGGGGTTTATTGCCTTGTTTTCTCTATCGCTACAATGTAACACTTTGCTGTTCCTGCATTTCGTCTTTTGTGAACTTTCTCTCCCCTGTTGTCAGCTAGAAAGGGGGGAGGAGAATGGAATGTACCTCCGGTAACTCTTATCTCCGCTTTCGCAAGAGAAGGTGCGAAGAGCTGCCTAAACATTGCTGCAGTCCAGAGACGGCCTGATGTTATCTCCTTTTTCCCCACAATGAACTTAACACCTTGGGATTGGCCTGTTTGAACTGACTGGATGAACTATGGGGTGGGACTATGCTTGGGGATACTTTTTACCTATTGATCTGGCGGGAAACTCTCAGATCCTGTCTATTATGCCTGCTGTCAGCTTCTCCTAATAAAAGCTCCTTTTGGAAGAAACTGCTTCCACGAGTTTTACTTTCTTGGGATGAGGTATTGAAGTGGGCCCTGACAATAGGTGATATTGTATCGCCTTGCCATACACCTTGTTCTATGCTGATTTCCATTTTAAGATCATTAAGGCAAATTGTCACCACTGTTTTTTCATATATTGATTATAGTAAATTTATGTAAGCAGTGTCTAACACCTTGGTTGAGCAATGCATTAATTATTGTTTGCTGGAATACTGAGTCAAACGCCTTCTCATAATCAATGAAAGCCATGCACAGAGCCTTTCAATGACTTGCTGAACAACTTTGATGTGATCCATTTTGCTGTAGCCACTTCTGAACCCTGCCTGCTCCTTTGGCTGTGCATCATTTAATGTTCTCAATATTCTTTTTGCTATTATCTTGGTGAAAATCTTGTGGATGACTGAAAGAAGGCTTATTTGGGCAATAGTTCTTTAAATCATCTTGGGCCCCTTTTGGCATTTTTCCATGCACTGGGTATTTTTTTTTCTCTGAGGCATCTCGAGTATAGTTTTGCTAGTATGTTGCATAAACTGTGACCACCGGCTTTCAGCATTTCAACCTGTGAAATGCTGAAAACACAGGTATGTACACGTATAGATATATATAAGCATTTCTGACATAGTGCATGTAATGTTTTCAACAGCCTTCATCATAGAAAAGGTATTTTAAGATTATTCCTTATTGCTTTCTAAAAAAATTGTGCTGAATAAGAAATTGAAAAAGTTGATCATTATCACAATTTTTTTTAAAAAAATATCTTACAATAATAATGATGCTGAAAAAATATATTTTTATAGGAAAATTGCATATTCTTCTTGTCCTAAACCAGCTTTCCAAAGTTCCCTTTTCAACATCAAAATTTCAGATATGGGCATTACCATAAATAGCTTGGATTGGATTTGACTATGAGCAGTAATTAGATATATTAGGCGAGGCCAGTTGTGATGACAGTGGTGACACCATGAGGTCCACAGTCTGGTATTTTATCTGGGGCCTTGGCTTGGCCACATCATTTGCATTATTAGTGGTGATGGCATCAGTTGGAGTTGGATGTTGGAAGCCGAACCGGAACTGAGATTAGAACCTTGGCCTGCTCTGGAGAAGCCAGATGAGGCCTCAGCAGTTTTTGATACCATCGACCATGATACCCTTTTGGGCCAGTTGCCAGGCTGAGGTTGGATGACCCAGTTCTGCACTGCTTTAGCTCCTTTCTCCAAGGTCAGTCTCTATTGGTGTTGATAAGGAATCAGAGATCCAGCTCCCAGTTGCTGTGTTGTGGCATGCCGCAGGGCTTGGTACTCTCTCCACTCCTGTTTAACATCTACATAAAGTTGCTAGGTGAGATTATCCACCACCATGTTTGAGATATCAATATACTGATGATACTCAACTTTACATCTTCACATCTGTTGACCCAAGTAATGCTGTTGCTGCCCTCTCACTGCCTGGAGGCTGTAGGGCCTTGATGGGCGAAACAGCCTATGACTGAACCCTCTTGCACAGAGCTTCAAGGTCTGGGTCTTTGACATCTTTAGCTCTGGACAGGGTTGCATTATCCCATTCAGACCCAGTTAGTAACTTAGGGGTTCTCCTGGACTCAAAGAGCAGGTAGTGGTCGTGGATAGGAGAGCCTTTGTACAGCTTCAGTTTGTGCACCAGATGCACCTTTTTCTGAAACAGGACTCCCTGCACTTGGTCTCTCAAGCCCTAGTCATCTCTCGTCTGGATTACATTTTACAACATTTTCAGGGGGCTATCCTTCAAATGCATTTCAAAGGGCTACTCTTGAAATGCATTCAGAAGCTTCAACTAGTGTGGCACTACGAGCAGTCTTTGGGGCCCCTAGAATAGCCCATGTTATACTACTACTTCTCAATGTGTATGGGCTATTGTTTTGTTTCCAGATGAAGTTTAAGGTGTTGGTTATGATCTTTAAAGCCCTCTATAGCATGGGTCCAGGTTGCTTGGTGAACTGTCTTGTCCTGCTAAGTCAACCCTGCCCTACTTGTGCCAGCAGAAGAGGCCTGTTGCAGATCCCTTCGGTCAAGGAACTCTGGCAGGTGGGATCCAGGATAAGAGTCTTCTCTGCTATAGCACCCACTCTTTGGAACATCCTATCCCCCAGGGTGAGGTCTGCTCCCACCCTTCTATCCTTCTACAAAGGCCTAAAGACTTAATTCTTCTGGTTGGTTTTGGGATAGGGTAGTTTCATATTGAAGGTGGCTGCTGTTCCACTTAGTGATCCCACCTCTCTTTTCTGCTTCTTGCTCCTCTTCCAACATCTTTTAATTCATATTATTGTACTTCCAATTGTTTATTCTTATTGTTTCATTGTTTTGTTATCATCATGTTTATATTTTTTCCATTTTAGTGTTATAAACCATCTAAAGTAGCCCCACGGCAAGATGGGCAGCAAATAAATTTAACATACAAACAAACAAATAAATAAATATTGGAATGAGCTTTTTTTTTAAAAAAAGAGAAGATTGTTTTACATATGCTTTAAAAGAGTTTTCTTCCTACATATATTTAAATATTTTCTTTTCACAAAGCAAATGCATAGTTACCAAGTAGTAACCTGATCAGATTGCTGTTTACCCTGTTGTGCTTTTTTTTTAAAAAAAAACATTCCTTCTTATTGGAGCCAGTGAGAATTTTTTTTTTACTTTGTTCTAGAATTACTGAGTGTAAATTTGCCTTTATTGTCTTGCTAACCATGCTTTGAAATTGCATGGATGCTACCCCCATCCTTCCCTTGACATTCGCTCATTTTAAGAGGCTTCTGTTGGCAGAAATGCCAGCAGAACAGCTTCCTCACTGGACTCTTTCTGGATGAATGTGTGAATTGCCTCCATTTGAAAGCACTGTATTTCAAGTAAGGATAGATGATATGAATATTTGGTTTGTACATTTTTATTAGTGATGGTTCTATTACTCATCAATTAGCAGCTTGTTTTTGCAGTTATTGAATGATGAATGATATGTGTTAAATTTTGGGCTTGTTATTTTAAATAATACACAAACTCTCTTATTCACACACCCTCACTATTGTATCAATATACATAATAACCCTGTGAAAAGATACTGGCAGAGTTTGTTTTGCTGATTCTGTCTTTAATAAGATGTCTACAGTGTCTGTTCCTCATACAGGATTGTGTACATGGATATACTGTACATTGCCTTCCATGCACCCGCGCACACACATTGTCAAGTAACTACAAGATGCTTTTGAGTGAAAAAAATTTCATCTGGTACAAAGTGGATACTTGATCTAAGACTAAAATAATAGTATAAATTCCAAAACTAATTGTTTTCCAGATGTATAAGAACCTTGGAAGTACTAGTGCTTTCTAATCTGTAGAGAAATGAAAAATGAGGGAGGCAGAACAATACTTGATTATAGTTGCTAGTTTTCATTGATCAGTAAAGCATTTTTATCAATAATGATTTCAGGTGGACTGTAATAGCCCTTCAAAATCTAATTAGCATAAAACGCATCAGATATGGCCTACTGACAGTTTCTCTCAAAATCTCAATGTGTTAAACTGGAACTGTAAGCTTTACTTTAATCTTCAGAATTTTAAATAAACATTCCATCAACCACAAAAATTAAACAACCTCTACTTTTTTATCTATGAAAGAATGAAGTGAATCCCATTTGATTGGTCTTGGATAAAATGGCTACTATGTGAAGGACACGTGAAGCTGTATTTTCTTGAAGGTTTTACACAGGTTTTACACTGTATTTTCTTGAAGGTTTTACACAGTCATTTGACGAGTTGACCAGCCATTATGTAGTTTCCGTCCAGCAAACTGTAATGATGCCAGAATGATAGCATGCATATTGCATACTTGCATCATGAAATAAATAAACGATGGCATTTGCATGATGGTAAGATCATGTAATCATCTTTCTTTCCCTTGCAAATATCATTGTTTTTTCCACACTATTTCAGACTGAACCAGACTGATGTTGCAAATTAGAAGCATATCACGATGGAAATATCTGTGCAACCTACTAGAGTTGCAATACAGAATTCCAAATAAGTGCTATAATTGAGAGTCTTGAAAATGTGTCATAACTGCATAGAATTCTTCTATGCTTTGAAGTTACAGTCAGCTATAGCAAAGTAGCCAGCACTTAGTTTCTAAAGGAATTAAGCTAAGAGATTCATCTCTTACACAGTAATAACCAAATTGAGTTGTCAATAATTGCCAACCATCAGTACCAAACATATGATAAAAGCTCTGTTTGGCAGTAGCAATTTTTGAGAAGGTGATTTGCATATTTCTTTTTGACAAGCAGTGAAAATTAAGATGACAGCAGTAAGACTCAGGCTAAAATATTGACTTAGCTGCCAAAGGCTGGTGATGAGCCAAAGATAGAAGTCAAACAGAAATGTAATTTGCTGATGAAAGTTCTGTACTTCATTAAGTTATATTATGTTTTTAGTAAAATGAATCCCACTTATTGAACACATTAGGTACAAATTCATATTGTATCAGATAGGCAATATCTATTTTAATAATAGCTACTGACAAATGGGTTCCAGATTTTATGATTACATATGTAATATCCAACGTTGTTATTAGCAAAACTCTCTTCATTCTGTTTGGTAATTTTCAAGGGGAAGTCATTTTCATTTATTTGAATTCCAATGATTCCTCTCTTTCATTTTGGCAGAATCTGTACCAGAACAGGTTATTAGGCCTGGCTGCTATGGCATCCCCATCCAGGAATTCGCAGAACCGGCGTCGGTGTAAAGAATCTCTGAGATACAGCTATAACCCAGACCAGTTCCACAACATGGACATTGGAAGTGGACTCCATGGGACAGTCACTATTCCCCGCTCGACCAGTGACACAGATTTGGTCACTTCAGACAGCCGGTCTACACTCATGGTCAGCAGTTCCTATTATTCCATAGGATATTCACGGGATCTAGTGATTTATTGGGATATAAAGGAAGAAGTAGATGCAGGTGATTGGATTGGCATGTATCTCATTGGTAAGTCAGCTCTATTTATAGGATTTGTTATAACTTAATTTTGCAAATAAAACATGTATTGTAAAGCAGATTTATTTCAAGTTAAATGTAATCCATAATTTACTCCAGTAAAGAATCGAACAAAAGCAACAATAAAAGAGGTATCAAATGGAAGAAAAAAAGAAAAAAAATTGACAATGTGAAACTTCTACCAAGCCCTAGCCTAGGAAATAAATTTAGCCTTGCAAAATCAGGAGGTTTGTGATTAGCTGCTGAATCCTGGTCATAAATGTCTCATAGCAAGTCCTACTTGTTTTGTTATTTTACATCAGTAATCTAATTCCAAAATAGGTACTGCAATTAACAACACAAATATCTGTACAGAGAAGGCTTGTAGGAAGCATGCAGTTCAGGGATTTGGATTGTCTGCATTTTCAGTTATTTGTATTGAAAGGAAAAGGTGATTTCAAATGAACAGGGGTGCTGACTAATGATCATTCATTCAGTGACTCTTCAAATTTACAGTAGCATTAAATGAATGGTGCTTATGACTGGTCCTTGGCATTACACCTGTTCCAGCACCCCTGGATTGCAGTCTGGTTGCTTGTCAACCCATTTGTACTTATAACTGGTCACCAAGGACCCTGCGATCATGTGACTGCCATTTGCAACTTTCCATGCCAACGTCCCCAGAAAGTCAAAGGGGAAGCTAGCAAGGAAGATCTCAGGTTGTTGGTGTAAGTCTCCCCCTTATCTGCCCGCTCTCCCCCAGCCTCTGTGCACTCTAACTCTTGGGAGACTGCAACAGAAAGGTAACTTGGGCCCTGTTTGGATCTCCATTGTCTATTTAAACTGCCCAGAGCTGTGGGGGAGGTTTTTCAAACTCTAACTCTTGGGAGACTGCAACAGAAAGGTAACTTGGGCCCTGTTTGGATCTCCATTTTCTATTTAAACTGCCCAGAGCTGTGGGGGAGGTTTTTCAAACTCTAACTCTTGGGAGACTGCAACAGAAAGGTAACTTGGGCCCTGTTTGGATCTCCATTGTCTATTTAAACTGCCCAGAGCTGTGGGGGAGGTTTTTCAAACTCTAACTCTTGGGAGACTGCAACAGAAAGGTAACTTGGGCCCTGTTTGGATCTCCATTGTCTATAATTCGCGTGCCTAACGGCGCGCGAATTATATAACTAAAAATCAAAACGGCAAGTGTATCTGAGATTCCCTGTATTTAAGAATGTCTGGCTTAGTTGAGTGCAACACTTGCTTTGCAGCTGTCTTTCGCACTACCCTTTTCAAACTTGGAAACTGTCCTATCTGTAAACAAATCACTAGTCTACAAGGACAGATTATTTATCTAGGGTCTCTAATCTCTGCTCTTCAGGCAGAAATTAGGTGTCCAGTTCAATCCCACTACTCTACTGATCCTCCGCGCTATCAGCCCCCTCTACCACAAAGATCCTGCAGGAGAAGGGCATTGTGGACAACCGTGGGATCTGGCAGGGTGAGAGCTGTGAACCATAAACGCAAAGCTTTCGCTGTGTCCCTGCACAACAGATACAGTGCCCTTGCTGACCTTAATAGGGAAATTAAGGAGGCAGGTAAAAGTA
>JALGBA010000121.1:1402500-1782083 GCA_023970755.1 Azemiops feae | reverse complement strand
TCCGAAGCCGCCCGCCACGCGGGGCTCTCCGAAGCCGCGCGGGGCTGTCCGAAGCCGCCCGGGGCTGTCCGAAGCCGCCCGCCGCGCGGGGCTCTCCGAAGCCGCGCGGGGCTCTCAGAAGGCGCCCGGGGCTCTCCGAAGCCGCCTGCCGCGCGGGGCTCTCCGAAGCCGCACGGGGCTCTCCGAAGCCGCGCGGGGCTCTCCGAAGCCGCGCGGGGCTCTCTGAAGCCGCGCGGGGCTCTCCGAAGCCGCCCGCCGCGCGGGGTTGTCCGAAGCCGCGCGGGGCTGTCCGAAGCCGCCCGCCGCACGGGGCTCTCCGCAGCCGCCCGCCCGCGGGGCTCTCAGAAGCCGCACGGGGCTCTCAGAAGCCGCCCGCCGCTCAGAAGCTTCCCCTTCACTCCGGCCAGCGAGCCAGATGGGCAGGGGCGCGAATGGGCGTGTGCTCAGGAATGCCGATTCCGCGCCCCTGCCCAGCTTGCTCGCTTGCCGGTGCACACAATCTGCCCGGCCTCCCCTCTGCCTGCTTTGCACAGCTCCTCCTGGGCCCCCCCGCGCCCACCGTTAACCCTCCTGCCACCATGCAGGGTAAGGTTGGCACCCCCGCCCTCGCCCAGATGCCATCGCCTCCCCCAAGCATTTTTTTACTCACCTGCTTTCAGCTGCACTCCCTTTCTCCTTTTGCTTCTCTGCCTTCGCCACGTGCTTGTGAGTAAAAAAAAAAAGTTCCATGAGACTTTCTAACTTCTCGCGAGAAGTTAGAAAGTCTCATGGAACTTTTTTTTTTTGTCTCACAAACACATGGCGAAGGCCGAGAAGCAAACCAAGGCAGAGAAGCAAAAGGAGAAAGGGAGTGCGGCTGAAAGCAGGTGAGTAAAAAAAATGCTTGGGGGAGGTGAGGGTATCTGGGTGGGGGCGGGGGGGGACCCAGGCAATGCATCTCGCAGCTCCAGCAGAATCTCCCCTGAAGACTGCGTGAGGCTGCCTGCCACCCCCAAGGCCGCCGCCAATCAGCTGGAGCTGCGCGCTTTGATCCTGGGCTCTCAGTAGGACCCAGGCAACGTGCAGTTCCAGCTGACTTGGCCACAAGGCTCTGCGGCGCTGCTGCCGCTTCACCTCATCCACTTTTACACTTTTTTAAAAAAAAAAAAATTCAAAAAACTTTTTTTAATATTTTTTTTACATTTTTTTTTACATGTTTTTTCAACCCGTCCTATGCGTACCACCAGCCATGTGCTCGCGTACCACTGGTGGTACGCGTACCACCGGTTGAAAAGCCCTGGATTAGAAGACCTCCCTTTCAATTACGTTATTCTGTTAAACCTAAAAGAAAAGTCTCTGGTTTGATTTATACCTGATTTTGAGAATCTTCTGAATTAAAATGTGAATCTTACCTCAGTATTTCATTGCTTTATCACAGGTCTGTCAAAGATGGTAAAGAATTCCTTCTTTATATTTAGATTTCTAAGGTAAATTTGAAATACCTTTATATATCTTTCACAATTTATCAGGTGTTAAAAATCAACAGTACATCATTTTATTAAAAATTCTTTTAAATTATAGTTCAAAAATTTTAAACCTTTTGTCCATGTGTTTTCCTATTGTTCAAACATTATATTATGCTGCAAATTCTTTGCCCATTGAATCATACAGTGCTTCACATAATCATGCTCCAAATTCTATTTTGGTAACAATTTATAAACCTTTGCAATAACATGTTCATTACCACACAGTACCCTTTCAGAGTCAAACCCATATCCCATAACAGATATGTTCTTCTGATTCCAAGTCTTCTTTGGCCTTGAGGGTAGGTTCACCTTGATTAAAGACTATTATTTGACCATAGGTCCACCAGTCTGACTTCTTTTCTGAAAAAGGCTTCCTGAGGTGACACCCAAAGAGGTACCTTCTTAGAGACCCATGTTTTGTATTAATTCCAAACCCTTAGCATAGCACGCCTAGCAAAATGATTCTTAAAACCAACATCTATTTTATCCTTGTCATACCATGAGTAGTTGTACTGTTCAAATCTTAATTCGTGGAGTATTACCCACTCTTTCATCCAGCCCAAACAGCAGGCTTCAAAGTACAATTTCAAATCTGGTAAACCCAAACCTCTCTTTCCTTAGCATCTTGCAGTAGTTTATATCTAATTCTTGATTTATTTTCTTTCCTTTTGTCATTGTTTAAATGGAGTGTCAGTTCTCAGTGTTGGTAAAGACTGAAATAAAAACATCTTTGGTATACATCTTAATTACAGAGATTCTCCCCAGTAAGGATAATTGCAAATTACCCATCTTGATAATTATAATTTTTTGATATCATTCCATACGGGTACAAAATTATTTTGAAATAATTTAGAATTTGTATTTGTCAATATAGCCAAGGTTTTTAATCTTTTTCTCCACCATGAAACCTAATGTTCTTGTCAATATTTCATAATCAAGGTGCATGGTTGTTTTACATGACCCAGGTTTCAGTCACAACACTAGGAATAGCCTAGCAACTCCCAAGCAACATATTGCTCATACTTAAGTACTGTAATTCTGTATGATTTCTTCTGGGTTAGGAGCAATACTATCAGTCTTTAATTACATGCGGAGATGGTATTGCAATACAATGAAGATTGAGACAGAAGTTCTTATGGTATAAGTAATATAGTAGAATATTGAACACTTGGTTGAACTGATTTTCCACTGGGCTTGAATTCCATGGTATTTCAGCAAACAGTGCTTTTGAATGCTTCTGAAATTCCTGTTTTCTAATTGCACTGCAAATTTAAATGCATCCAACTATAATGCAGAGAATGTTCAAGTTACATGAATATATGAGTGCTTTTAATACATAAAACAATTTTGCTTGATGAAAGGCAAATAAAGCCTATATAATAATAATGTTGTTATTATTTTATGGAATTTTATTTGGATTAAGTAAACTAGCTATGATCTGTCCCTGGTTAGCTTTCTTTGATTCTCAGCAAGTCCTTTCATGTAGTAAGACTTTCAGACTAGCCAAGAATTTATAAAACAATAAAAGGAATGATTGATGCTGAACAGATTTGCAAGTTAGTACCATGGCACAAATCAGGTTCTTAATTTAGAAGCTGATCCCACAAGCAAATCAACAAGGAATCCTTAATGCAGCAATAAGTTTTCTGTAGTCTGTGGATAGATTTTTTTCCCTGTAAAGTTAATTGGCACTTAAGTGGCAGCATACAGGAGGATTTATATTTTGTCTTTAGAAGTGTGCTGTGAAGATTTATTTGATTTTAGCATAATACTTACAGATATCATGAGTACCAAATGTGTATATGGTGTCCAATGGATGGGAAGGGATACATATTTTATACACCAGCACTATACCATTTGGCCTGTGAACACTATAAAAGCAGAGCTATAATAACAGAGATATGTGCTAGGTATGAAACCAACGACTGCAGTAAATGAATATTATTTACATTTAAAAAGAACTAAATGCCATTGGAGTACTGCCACCCACTGTAATGCTTTTTTGGCCCAGGCATTATTCTCCATAGGACCAGAACATTCTAATTATTCTGTGCTGTTCCTACACCCAGATTCATCCTTCATTTAGACATTCTGAGATTAATAGTAATTAGACAAGTTTGGGAAATGTTCCAGATGAGCTCAGCCATAGAGTATTAAATACACCTGCAGTTTGTGTCCAATATTTTTACTGGTGTCCCTTTATACTGTAACTACCCAATCAGTTTTATTCTGGAAAAAACAACAAACCTAGAAACTTGGAAGCTAGCATGAATAAAGAGAGATTTTAGGTTGACTGCACTGCAAAGGTTTAATTGTCTACATAAGAGCTGAGGAATCTATAATTCTTATAAACAAAATAATGACATGAAAAAATGAATATAACTTACAAAAGTAACTGATTATAACCAACCATTATATGTGAAGAGTTTTTGTAATCATTGTTTTAGACTCAGTCCTGTTTTTATTTTGTAAATACATAAAGTAGCTAACAAACTGGTATCCTGCACATTGTTTAATTTAGTTTGTTAATTAGTATATGGTATATGCTACAATTATCTTTAACACAGATGATACAGTATATTACTTCTGTGGAAACACACATGCTGAATTTGTGTATAGACTAAAAGATTAGCTTCTAACCACTTTCCTTCTATTTAAAGGAAATAAAATGAAACTTACATTATTAATTGTGAGCCTCATACTAGCTTCTTAAGAGCTATATTATAGACACTGTTTGAAATTCCTTCTCATGTCAGCAAAAATTCCCTAGTTGTTAATGTTTTTAAAAATGAGGATGAAGATGTATTTGCTGACATAGTATGCTTGACACTAATTCATGGGCTGTCAGTCTGAAGGATATAGCCATCTTAGTATTTTGATCTTGTCTCCATCCAAGTCTCAAACAATGATGTTTGGATTGTTTTTTTGGAATGAGACTAAAATGTGATGCTGGTAGTAATAAATAACAAATTGTTATGTAGGGACCTGCTTGAACATTTTTTTGATGTGAAGCAATGTCAAAATAGTATGGCTCTAGTGTGCTCATATTGATACAATGTTGATCATGTATCCACTATATCGTCATTGTCATTATCATCTTCATTGCCATCATAATTAATACCAGTATTTAAAAGGTGAAAATCCTTCCCCACAAGAAAACCTTCTTTACTTCTGTCTCTTTCTCCATCCTGAATTACACAGATAGAACTTAAATTACTGTCACAGCCCAGAGCTCAAAATTAAGTATGTCAAAAATAAAATTAGATTAAAAGCACAAAACAGGTAAAAATGAATTCAAGATGATTAGTGGGCAGTCAAAGTGTGTCTATTTTTATACGCAGTGTAACAGAATTTGGCTATGTTCAAGAAAACTAAATCACAACAACAATATATAAAAAATATCAGAATTTCTATTTTCTCAACCAAAGGGAACAGGATATGAGCTGTAGTTTCAATAACTTTTGTCCATAAAGGCATGCAGGTAATCCTCAGCTAATGACCATTCATTCAATGACCATTCAAAGTTGCTACTGCACAGAAAGAGTGGTGGTAGTTACAACTAGTCCTCAAAGTTCTGGCTGTCCCAGCGATCTAGCAGTCAGATTATTGAGATTTGGCTTCCTGGAAACCAGTTCAATGTAAGATATTTACAGTGTCCCTCTATCACATGATCATAATTTGTCACCTTCCCTGCTGGCTTCTCACAAGCAAAGTCAATGGGTAGCTGGCAGGGAAGGTTCCAAGTTGCTCAGATAAGTCTCCTCCAACCACACACCGTTCCCCAACCCCTTTGCGCTCATGTGAGGCCTTGCTGGTCACCAATACACCCTTGTGCACCCTCCTCCATCCTTGATGCATTTGTTCTGCACCTTCT
Source organism: Azemiops feae (assembly GCA_023970755.1). Classification (NCBI taxonomy): domain Eukaryota; kingdom Metazoa; phylum Chordata; class Lepidosauria; order Squamata; family Viperidae; genus Azemiops; species Azemiops feae. Next base: position 1,776,704 of record JALGBA010000121.1, on the reverse strand, counting down.
CAGGCACTCAGGCACCCTCCCTGGCCACTTACACACACTCAGGCACCCTACCTGAGCCTTGCTGAGCTTGTGCCACACATCCCTGGCCACTTGCACACCCTTGCTCACCCTCTTTCGATTGTGAGGCTGATCAAGTAAGGCAGTCAAGGTTCAGTGCCTGGAAGCTGTATTGCTTAGGATGGGGAGGAACCCTCTCCAACTCAATTTTACCAAGACCAAGTGGCTATGGTTGTGGGTGTTGAACTGCCCAGATCTGGAGATAGTCATTTTTTTTATGTTGGATATGGCTGTGCTTCCCCCTTCAATGTTGGTATATAATCTGGGTTTTTTTCCTGAACTTATAGCTCCTGCTTGAAGAGCAGGTATCAGCTGTAGCTAGGACGGCCTTTGCACAACTCCATCTGGTATACTGATAGCATCCTTTCCTAGCTCAAGCGGACTTTCAGACAGTCACTCATGCTCTAATTCACATGTGCCTTGAGTATGCTCATGTAACACCTCTGCTTCCCGAGCTGTGTTGTCAATTTACTTCTGAGTGTAATTCAAGGTGCTGGTTATTACCTTTAGAGTCCTACATGGCATAAGACCTGGCTACTTGAGAAACCATCTGTCTCCCATAACATCTGCCTGGCTGATTCAGTCCTGCAGGGCTGGTACACTTTGGGTTTGTTCTATTAAACATTTCTTTTCTTAGGAGGCTGGAAACTTGCTTATCTTCTGGAACAAGGTTTCCCATGAGATCCAAATGCCCTCCATTCTGTTTTTGTTTAGAAGATCCATGAAGACCTGAGGTAAGGAAGAATTAAACCCTCACTTCATTGTGTTTGCCATCTTTTTCCTTTTCCTTTTCTTGGTTTCATTGTTATGAGCTACCCAGAGTCATCAAGAGTTGGGTGGCATACAAGTTTAATACATTATTATTAATAATTATTATTGCATGTTTCAGAGGAAGGAACTCATCAATCACTCCATTTGCCTTCTGTGCAGAGAAAGACCCGCCCTTAGCATAGCATTAGAGTTAGGGTTCTTGCTTTATTCAGAAAGCTGGATGATGGCAAAGCTTTTCCTCTGAGCCTACCTCCTTCAATGGTGTGAAAATGAAGTTCCTTAATTGTCCTAGTGGGCAAGTGGTTGCAATCTCACCGGAACAAAGGTCCTCTTTTTTGGGAATAATGTGTTTTCAGAGCAATCATTTTAAGATCTTTACTAACTCTCATTGCAAATTGCTTACACTTCTTCTAATTCTAAATAAGCAAATAAATAAATAAGACCATGTAATTCTGCCAGCAAATATCCAATTTACAAATCAGCAAATATGTACTTTAAAGCAGTCTGAACATTCTCTATTAACTGCGATGATCAAGACCGTGCTGAACACAGAGCAAAGTCAGCAAAAACTCCAAATGGAAGTATTTGCTTTCAGCATGGCTAATCTTGGGATGCATCCAATCGTCTTAACTGCATATTTGGCATTTCAAAATATATTGGACTTTCTGACAGTGATCATTAAAATTTCCAAAGATATCTGCTGAATAACTGACCAGTGTTTTCTTTCCATTACATAAATGTTGGAAGAATGATACAAGCCATTTTTCCTCTCAACAATCTGAGTACTCTTCTGCACCTTTATTCACTTTGTAAACATCAAAAGGAAAGGAGAATGAATTGTTAACCTCCCTTGGTACATTTCAGACTACCACACTTAGCTGAAGAACTAAGCTAGTCTTAACACCATATGGAAACTTTTTGGGCTCAATGGAAAAAAAGAAAATTAATTATCACAATGCTGATGATAAGATGTTTTTTGCGCACTATTTCCTCTGCAAAGATTGTACAATGTATGAGCTATCTACCTTTTTAATGCAATTGCATATTGTGTGACTGTGGCCACTGGAAATTATTTTTATGGAATGAAAGCACTTATGTATTTTTTTTAAAAAAAAAACCCTGCAATGTCATTACACAGTCTCACCATAGAAATTATTTAAGGTTGCAGTTTGCTGTTTGCCTTAATATATTCTCTTTAAATAGTAAGGCTCTAGAAAACTACAAGCCTATGCAAAAATGTTCTTGTGCCATAGTTTCAGTGATGCATATTTTATACTTTGAAAGGTTAGCTTGAGAAATTTAGGTTGAGGAGCAGGAGTGTAAACAAAAAAACCCCCTTAAAATAGCATGCACAAATATTAATGTTTGAGAGATTAAAAATGATTAACAGTGTTGTGACTCCTTAAAAGGTGTACAGTATATTATTGTGTTGTTGCATAGCTTTTCTCAAATCACAGTCCTCTTTCAGTATAAAGACTTTAGTCCAAATAAAAGAGTATTATGTAGCTATTGTTGTAAGGAAGAAAGTGCAATGAGAAAAGAAAAGTTTGGAGACTGTGAAAATTACTCATAATGGCATTTAACAAAGTTGAATTTAGGTGAAATTGACTCTTTGGCTACTTTATAGAATTAGAAAATTAGAATTGAGGGGCCATTTAGGATACTGATTCTCAGTGCTTTTTTTGTAAAAAAAAGAAAAGGTGCCGGAACTCACACATGTCATACAACCTGCCTTGCCTACCCTACAAGGTTCCATCCAAAAAAGGTGCCGGAACTCCGTTCTGAGCGTTCTATGACCAAAAAAGCCCTGCTGATTCTAGCCTCTTCCTCAGTGCAGAATTCCTGAGTGAAGCGGCTCAGATTCTGCTTAAAATACCTGCAATGAAAAGGAGTTTACATTGGTAATTGGTTCCAGTAGTTAAATAAAATAAATAAAAATCCCTCTTCCTATTGGGAGTTTTTCTTAAAGATTAAATGGAATCTATCTCATGTAAATTAAGATCTTTACATTATGTCCTAAAATCTAGAAATGATGGATCTTGATTTTTTTATGTGACATGCTTGAAAGGTTCATGAAAAATACCAACACATTCCTCCCCTCCAGTTCCACCTAATAGATATGCTTTCTATTTAATAAGATTGTCTTGGGTAGTTCATCAGATGGTTTGCTGAAATTAAGTTTTGTTAAGTTGACAACATTCATACTTTAAAAATGAAGACAACGATCATAAATTCCTATAAATCAATATGTGAACTGATATATGGTGTGATAAGAATGTATGGAAACTTCCTGGACACTACTGTGAAGCTACACATACTGAAGGAAATTTTCCAGCGATTAAGATAACATGAATCTCAGGTAGAAAAGAGATTTTTTAAAGGCAGAATCTGAGAAAGCATTGTTCTAAATGAACTGTAAAAATATATTGGTATATTGTGCCATATTTTGACTATCTATCTCATTGATGTAAAAGGTATATGTTTCTTCACAGCTAAAGTAATTGAAGAAATATAGGAAATTATACAGTCAGGTATACCATGACATGATGAAGGATGGGTATTCTGATAGTTTGTAATCTATCATTTTGGGGAATGGTGGTATATATAGCCTCCCATATGGATAGGGTGGTATGCTTTGATAGAGAGTGAAAGTATTGGAGTATCCTATGTCAAAGTTGGTAGCATAAAATCCATGGATGGAGTTCATATAATTGGCCATCCTTATTGTGATAACGTCAATTCCTGAAACAGTGCTGCATCCTGGTTTTATAGTGTATTTTGAGTAGCAGACAGAAAATTCCTATGTAGAATTGTTCCTCTACATCTGGAGGAAGTTCCTTCATCTTATTGTAAAAATATTTTGTATAATGCAATATCGAAGCCAGGATTCTATTTATTCTATTAAATATGACATCTCAGTTTTTTTTATTTGTTCATTATGACTGCTCCTTTGTAGGCCCTTTTGTTTATGATGTCAGTCTTGCTTTTAGAGGATCCGGATGCCATGGCTAAGATTGTATAGTTAATGAGACTGTTGGCAGATTTAACACTAAATTCCTGGTTTAGTGTTTAACAGGATTAAGTAATTTTTAAAAAGCAAAGAAATTGAAACTAACAATTAATGCAACTGACTGCCTCTTATATGTCAAATTTTTTTAATGTAATTAAAGGATTATGCACATTAACTCACTACACTTGTGGGCAAGTGTAAATGAAAAGCTGTATGTTTCTTCTACAGCAAAATAATAAAGTAATGTTTGTATTATAACTGAATATTCATTTCATTAAGGTAGATATGGAGAACATCTGCCTTGTCTAAAGTTTACCATAAGTGTAAGACTCAAAGGTATGCCTTCTAAACCAAGGCTTCAAAGGTTTGGCTGACCATTAGATAACAGCAGTTGTTAACCTGGATATTTGTAATCCAGGACTGTGGCTCTCTCAGTGAAAGAGGATTGGAACATCTGATATAGGGGGCTTGTAGTACCTTCTTCTCATATGCAAGGAGAACCACCTGATGCTTCTTATTGACTAAAAGGCATTTGATTATTGAGAAACATATTTCAATGCTCCAACTGCAACAGTTGTAAAAGCAGTGGAAATGTTGTAGTCGATAGCTAAGGTTTTCAACAAGTGCCAATAGATAAAAATAGGGATAATTGTATTTTGTAGGGCATTATTCAAGTTTTTGTGTTTAATTTAACATTTACCTTTTTCTCGAATTAAGGAAAAACATTTCCTAGCATTTCTTGTCAAGAAAACACAAGTTCCCCATGGGACTTTGGTCAATCTTATCTGAATCAAACAGAAATATTTTGAATGGTCTTTGCAGAGGCATGCTTAACTTTTGCTGCAATTTATAAGCACTGTTGGAATGATGAATTATCTTAAATTCCAGTTCCTAGTGAACTATATTTTCAAAACTGCTTATGTTATTTTACTTTTGGGAAATCTGCCTCTGAGTCAGACTGAGCCAATGCTGGACCTTAGCCTTTCAAGAATGCCTGGCAATTAATGACATTTACTAATTGTCTCTGTAGAACAAATATGGTGAAAAATGTGACATGTTAAATTTCCACTGTTAATCTTCTGCCTTTGTTTCATTTGCTACTGGTTATAGGCCTCGAAGGAGGATGAATGATGAAGTCCTGTTCTTTTATTGTTATTTGTCTGTGGAGCAATTCATGTACTCAGCAGTAAGTAAAAGTTTATTTTTCATAAAGAGGAGAGCTTCTGACCTTTTCAAGGTCTGAAGTCTTCAAGAAAAAGGGCAGGTGCTTTCGGTTAGGCATCGCAGTGTGACGGACGCAGGAAGACGGAGCTCCATCTTCCATGTTCAATTTCGCCCTGCTGGGGACCCTAAATGGGGTTGAAAGTTGCCCCGGAGAGGCGACAAAGAAGGAGGGGACCCTTGTTGATTGTGGAGGGGCGATGGATCTTCCACTGGATCCAAGGAAGCCCTCCAAACCAGCAGGGGAAAGACTGGCTACATTTGTGTAGCCAGTCAGAAGCTGCTGACAACCGAAGATAAGCACTAACTAGCAATTTTTGAGCAATGTGGATGGAATCGGGTGAGACTTTATCCTCTTTTTATGACCTTAATACTACCTTCCTGGAAAAAAGAATGCCCAAAGCAAAGAATCCTCCCCGATGAGAGAGGGAAGGGACGTTTTGGCCCCGTTCCCTCAAGAAAAGAAAAGTGGCAAATTAATTGCTTTGGGGAAAAATAGAGAAAACTACAAGATCAACTTGGAATTAATACAGATATATAGTTTTGAAATTTGGGGACTAAAAGTACCTTTGAGACTTTTTTTTTTAGAAAAGATGTTTGAAAGTCTGTAAAATTGGCCTGGATTTGGAAAGCTGGAAGATGGTGTCAGTGACATCTAGTGGCAAATCATGGCACTACAATTTATTATGCTTAAAGGAAACTTGGCTTGAAGCCCGGACTTAGATAAGATTCTTTGTTGTTCCTGGAAACTTTTCCTTTTACAGACTACAGCTGGGAAAAGGGAAAAAAACCTATTGGGCTGTTTATCAGTGTTGGGGACCCTATTGGACTATAAAGACTACATACAAAAACAAAATGGGTGTTCCATACTTAGCTGCAAATTGTAAAAAACCATCTTTAACACTTGGCTCCGAAGCCCCCAGCTAACCTAAACTTACAAATCCAGACAATTACTACAAAGAAGGAACTAGTAACCCAGAAAACAGAAGGAAAATTAGAAGAAATGGATCCAATGGTGGGATTCAGCCGGTTTGCACCAGTTCGGCAAAACAGGTAGCTAATTTTTTGTTGCCCAGGCCCAGAACGGACTTCCGGGAGCAGCATCCACACAGAGAACCAGTTGTTCACATATTTGAATCCCACCACTGAATGGATCCAAAGATGGAGGATCTAAAGAAAGGAATTAACAGACAGATACAGACAAATGAAAAATTAGAAGATGCAGTAACAACACCGGAAATGGAAAAGATACCTTATTTGTCAAGATCTTTGAGGATAAGGAAGAGCTGATCGAATGGATGATAAAGCTGTTAGGAGAAATGCTGAATATTGACAAACAAGAAATGAAAAAAACTGAAGGAGAAGGACGGAGGCTGTTTAATGAATATAAATGGATTAAGCGTTCTTCCAAAAATACTTCAATCAAATTCTCTTCCTCATTCCAAACAAAATATACAAAAACAGAGGAAGAATTACTTGATGATTCAAATGCACTGACTTGGAAAGTTATTTTGCAAAAGAAGAAAGCTAGAATAAGACTGAAGAAAATAGAGGTTTAGATGGGATATTATACTATTAAATAGATGTTTGAATATGGCTAAGAAAATAGATAACTCTTAGAAATAAAAGTATTATTATAAAAATTATATTATTATAATTAGAAGGATAGGATTTGTAACTAGAATATCATACTTTATTATGAGATGGGAAACATGAAAATTTTAAAAGGGTTTGAATAAGGAAAGCTTTTGATTACCCAAATATAATTTATTATGAGAAAATTATAAGCGATAGAGATATTTTGAACATTAATGGGAAATTAAAATTTTAAAAAAGTGGGAAAAACAGGATATTGATTGAAAAAATGAATTTTAAATGCAAAAGAAATTGAGATATATTCTGGCTAGAAAAGATATTATAAACTGACGCTATCGATATTATGCATAATACCAGAAAAATGTGATGAAGATGTCTATATTTAATTGTATATGTATTAACAGTAACAAGAATTGCATTTGCCCAGTGTGGAAAAATGCATACCACCAGAAGAAGAGAGGACCAAGGAAACACTGGATGGTGTAGTATTGGAAGTGGATTGAGAAAGTTAATATGTACCACTGAATTACCAATAGACCCAGACAACACGTTGTTTATTAAGTACTCATGATTGTAAAATTAGAAAATTACTAAAATATTTATAAAAAAAAAGAAAGAAAGAAAAAGGGCAGGCAATTGTGGTAGCTCACTACTTCCAGCTTTTTAAAAAACTAACATAACAACAACAACAACAACAACAACAACAACAACAACAATAATAATAATAATAATAATAATAATAATAATAATAATAATAATAATAATAATAATAATAATAATAATAATAATAATACAGATTTTGTTAAATAACTCTGGATATCATAGGTTTAAAAATGTTTAGAAAGATACTGTATTTAAGACAATAGCAGAAACAATCTCTCACCAAGCATTTGATTATAGCCATGGTGGAGCAGTGATTAGAATGAAGTATTGCAGGTTAACTCTGCATTCCCACTGCCTGGAGTTCAAACCTCACCGGCTCAAGGTTGACTCAGCCTTCCATCCTTCCAAGGTTGGTAAAATGAGGACACAGATTGTTGGGGTCAATATACTTGCTCTGTAAACTGCTTAAAGAGGCTATACAGCATATAAGACTTTTGGATGGAATCATGTAGCCAGAAGGAATATTTTGTACAATAGGGTTTGCTGTGCTCAAGAAACTTTCTAACAATATGGTGACTCTGTAAACCTTTAGAGAAGGCTGTAAAGCACTATGAAGTGTTATATAAGTGCTAAATGCTATTATTAGTTAGACTATGCTATATTTTAATAAAATTTATTTGAAATTTGTATTGATATAAATGATTTTTTATCCTTATGATTTGTGATTTTTTAAATTTTTTAATTGGTTTTAGGTACTGTGAGGATCCAATATGAAGAGAAGTGAATATAAAGTTACTAAGTAACTTCTTCCATTCGGTTATGGCCAATTCTTGAAGACTGCTTGGACAATCCCTGCAGTTTTCTTGGCAAAAGAAAACTTTCAGAAGTGCTTTGCCATTGACTCTTTCTTAGGACTGAGAGAAAGTGACTCCTCCAAGGTTACCCAGCTGGCTATGTGCTTAAGGCAGGATTAGAAGTCATGGTCTCCTAGTTCTAGCCTTATACCTTAATTACTATAGTAAACTGGCTCTCCTACTAAATAATAAATAATATTAAAATTCCAGAAAAATGTGAACCAAACTATTTTTTCTTCCTCTCTACAGTTGCCAGTGCTTATGATTATACACATTTCTCTCCCTTAGATAGGACTGCATGTATGGAGAAATTATGGATCATTTCCTCTGTATATTTCAACTTATTCATGCTCTAATACACATGAAAGAAATAACTATGGCCTACATTGAAAAAGAACCCAGGGACTTAAAACTAGAATCTTTTAAGTATAAATATACTGCATTAATTAGTATAATTAATGACTATATATTTCCTCGCTTTGAGTCTCATTATATAAGAGTTGCTATTTTGTGCAGGGAATTCATATTAACATTCTCTGAATTACGGTATAATATAGGTGATATATGGGCTTTGGGTTAAACATTATATCTTCATTATATGTGTATACATTGTTGTGTATACGAAAAGTTTTGATTCATGGCAATTCTGTTAAACAAATTGTAGTCTAGTTGAAGCCATTCTGAGTTCATTTATCAAAATGACCAAAAATATAGTGGAAACATCTAAAAGACAAACATTTCAGATAGTTGTTTTTTTATTTTGAATGTATATACTCAGATTCTTAAGGTAGCTTAGAAACAATGAAGCATTAATAATTCAAAATATCTGGCCAAATTCATACCTAGATTTTAGCAACCCATTTTAGTACTTTTTGCCACAGTTAATGGTAAAGTAAGTTTCTCTTTAGTGATATGAATTTCAATAGAGGAAATAAACAAAGTTATCAAGTATTAAATTGCCTTCACATATCATTTTAAATCATGGGCTGGTTAGTAATAATTTATCAAATAAACCGTAATTGACTGAATTCATAAAGAAAGAGGGGATAATTTTCTTTTAGCCGAGCATCACAGAAGGTGTGGCCATGATATCAGGACATTATTAGATTGAATGTGGCCAGAACTTTCCCCTCCATTCCATACATTTAATAATAATAATAATAATAAAGTTGGAAGGGACCTTGGAGGTCATCGAGTCCAACCCCCTGCTCAGGCAGGAAACCCTATACCATTTCAGACAAATGGCTGTCCAGTCTCTTCTTAAAAACTTCCAGTGTTGGAGCATTCACCGCTTCTGGAGGCAGGTTGTTCCACTGGTTAATTGTTCTAACTGTCAGGAAGTTTCTCCTCAGGTCCAGGTTGCTTCTTTCCTTGACTAGTTTCCATCCATTACTTCTTGTCCTGCCCTCGTTTTTTCTTTTTAAGTGAGAAAAGTTAATCCAGGTTTTGAATAATTGGATTTTTAGTGGCTGGAAATGGATGTATAGTTTAAAGCATTTGTTTCATTTCTCACATCTTCCAATCAATTTTGGGTCTCCAAAATGGCCACAAACTTCTGGCCCTATCCACTAGAAGAAACATTGAGGTCTGCAAAAGAAGTCTTGGGAGCTACAGATTACATTCTTGTGCAACCTACTATGATTGATCATCTGTTACTATTAGATCCATATCATTCTAAATTAAATCTAAACAACCACCTTATGTCTTGCAGTGATTGTAAATTCAGGCTGTAGATTGAGCTGAAAAAGAATTAAATGGTCAAAGTTACTTAATGTAACTGAAGTTGGTTTGAGACCAGCCCAATTCAGTCCTTCCTAGAGAAAAAAAGGGAAAGGAAATAAATGGCTTAACTAATGCACATACACACTCATCCTATGCAAATTACATTTGATAACTTTTAATAAATGCAATAGTTATGTTTAAACAAGTTATATGAACCAAGCCAATATGTGCAATGTCCCTTGGAAGGAGAAACAAAGGCAGCTCATGGGTGAAGAATTAGTGGATGTTGACTTGAGGTGACAGTACTAGTGGACTTGTCCAGCCTTCTAAACTAGAGTGGAATTCCAACACCCTTCATAATTTAAATGTTAAAATGTATAAATGTAAAATTGGAGCTCTTACCCAGTTACCAAATTGCTAATTGGTAAACTGATGAATCACTGATCAATTAATATCAATTTCCTCACCAAAAGCTCCAAAGAAAGGAAGCATAATTATTTTGAGATGAGTTTGAAGAATTGTTTGAAGAGGTAATCTGTTGAGAAGAATAATTTCTTTTTCTGTTTCATATTTATTAGTTTTAGCCCGTAACACACCTAGATTTAAATAAAATTGAAGAATTTATGTATTATTGTTTGTTTGTTTTAAATATTGCTAGTCACATTTAGGGGTAAAGATTTCCCAAAGATTTGTATTTTGAATCAGAAGTAAGTTATACCCCTTTGGTATCTACTGGTTTATTATTATTATTATTATTATTATTATTATTATTATTATTATTATTATTATTATTATTATTATTATTATTATTATTATTATTATTATTATTATTATTATTATTATTATTATTATTATTAATTTAAAATCAAGTGGGACATGAGTGTGTTACAGAATGCTGTCCTCTAGCAGTTAGGGCCTTCAGAGACATTCTTAGTAACTAAAGATGTTGCATGGCTGCAACCTGGTACTTGATTTGATTTGTCCGCCTACCGATGAAAGAAAATCCAAGATAAGACAGAGAATAGAGAGCATCTGGGGTGAGGCTAAAGGAAATGGTAGCAAATAACCTCAGCAGCCTAGTTTCTGGTAAATTGGTGCATTATGACTGCCTGTGCACCATGGCAGACATTCTTCAAGAGCCCCACAACATTCTCTCAGAATTCAAATATACCAACAACACACCTCAACAGATTATATAACCCATTTCTGGAAGATCCCTCATAGCCAATTTATTCCCTTTGGCTGGTTTTCAAAGAAAATAAACAAATTCTCTTTAAGTAAACCCTACCGGACTATGTTTGAGCAGTATGTAAACAATATCTGTGGTATGCTCAGAATTTGTCAGCTTTCAGAAGATGGGTCCTCTAGATTAATATCGAAAGTTTCAGATGATGGAGAGAGCCCTCTTTGCATGTTTTCAGTTTGAGAAACAGATGGGTTTCAAACAATCTTGCCAATTGTTTCATGATTTAGGTGGAAGTCTGACTCTAACATGCTTATTAGCCAATTGAAAAGACTCCTCTGCACTTACTGTACATTTTCAGGTAAAGAGAGATGCTTGTCAGTCTTGAATTGCCTTGGAAGTGTTTGCAGTTTCAGAAATGTGTTCTTATCTGAACTACAGTATTTGTCAGTATTTTATTATTATTATTATTATTCTCAGGTTTCCAGGGAAATGTGCCTATCTTTCTATTCAAATTCCACAAAAGTCAGTGCAGAGCCTAGCAAAGAGGATGTTACTGTCATCATCTGCCCTCCTCTCCACAGGACCATGTTAAGAATTCAGTTTGTTGCTAAAGTTTCTAAAGTCTGTACAATGGTTATTTAAACCACTTTTCTAACAGGCAAGAAATAAGCATGTTTCAGGAATAGCCATTCCAAATACATCTCAGCCTTCAGAAGACTTCTCACCATCTATATGCATTCTGAATGCAGAATTGGCATTGCCTGCTCTAAAAATTTAGAATTGGAAACATCCTACTGCCAGTCTCTGTTACATAATTTACATATAAATATGATTATTGACTCACAAAGAGCAGACTACATATGATTTACAGTTAGTTTATATGTAAGAATACTTCTACAATTTCATTTTGATTCCAGTACTGAGCTATATATATATATATATATATATATATATATATATATATATATATATATATATATATATATATATATATATATTCTGGCTGAAATATTAAATACTAGAAATGGATGAGTGAATGGTCTTTTAATGGTCTTTTAATTTCTGTTGCCCACTCTGGGCAGTTCACATTTTCAGAGGTTAATGATGCAACTTTAAACAAGTTTTTACTGTGAGTTCTTGTGAGTTTTGCATTGTGTTGTACTATTGTACACAATTATCAAATTAAACTACAAATAATAGTATAATTATAGTATAATTTAACAGGTTACTCCAACTTCTCCATCAATAATTGCACTGTATATGTGAAATTGTGATTATGAATGAGATACAAAGTTGAAACAGATTTGGAAGCAGCTAATACAATCTATCTCTCATACTTTGTTAATGACTGTTCCATGATGGTAGTCCTCGACACACAACTATTTGTTTAGTAACTATTTGAAGTTAAACAGTACTGAAAAAAGTGTCTTATGATCATTCTTCACATTTACAACTGCTGCAGAATCTCCATGGTCAAAGTTAGCAAAACCTGGATGCTTGACAATTGGTTCATATTTATGATGGTTGCAGTATCCCAGGTTCATGTAATCATCTTTTGTGACCTTCTGATAAGCAAAGTCAATGGGGAAGCCAGAGTGATTTAACAACTGTGTTATTAACTTAACAACTACGTAGTACACTTAACAACTGTGGGAAGAAAGACCGTAAAAAACTCACTAACAACTGAAGTGTTAGCAGTAGAAATTTTGGGCTCAATTGTGGACGTAACTTAAGGACTACTTAAATCTGCTTAAGACAGTCTGAATGAAGTATTTCCACTCATATTCACCTGTGTAATGCATAATCCACGCATGTCAGTTCCTTCAGCAACATGAGCTATTCTTCCATTCTGAAAATAAAGAGACAAAAAGTTTAAATATTAGAACTTCAGACAGAATTGTAGAATGTTGTGATTTGAATTATCACTTGATTCTTCTTGTATCTTCAAGCTGTGGGCTAAGTTAGCTTTCATTGGAACATCTTTTTCTGAAATTGAAATGTTCTGCTGTGGAAAATTGATGGAGTCAGGTAATAATACTGAAGTGAAGAACACAATGGCAAAGCTATAAAGAAAAATGTTGTCTAGATAATAGATGCTTGCTTCCTTATTTATAGCTTTTACTGAATAATAAATTGCACAATTCACATTCATGCAAATGCAAAATAAGTCTTGATACAGAGACCCTTGTATGCATCTGTGGGCTGTTGCATGCCAGGTGTCTCAACCAAAGAAATACTCAGCATTCTCAAAATTGACATTTATAATTTAGCAGGGGTGAGGCAAGATTCCTTTATCCTAAATTGATGATTGACCTTCAGCTATCTCTTTGCAATTGCCCATCATTTCAGTATACATAACCCAGAAGATGCCCCCTCCCATTCATAGATCACTTAAAAAAGAAAAAAAAATTAAGAATGAAATAGATGACCACACAAAATAAAAATTAGAAATATCAGACAGAGGTTGAAATATAATATAAAATATTAGTAAAGAAAAAGAATTTACAATTGTAATGAAATTTGACATTCTTTTTTTTATTAGTTCAATGATTAAATCATGAATTGAATATATACAATTAAACTTACTATATCATGTTGAGAAATAACTGTAAAAACACTGCCAAACTCTAAATATTAATGTTTATATTACTATTACCATAATTCGTCATTATCTAAAATAAATACACAAAATCTTATTATAAAATAATAAGAGCCAGTTTGGTCTAGTGGTTAAATTACCAGGCTTGAAAACCAGAAATCATGAGTTCAAATCCCACTTAATCATGAATGCAAGCTGGGTGACCTTGGGCCAGTCACTCTCTCTCAGCCTAATTCACCTTATGTGGTTGTTTTTCTGGGAAAAATAGTAGGAGGAAGGTGTGCTGAATATATTCACCACCCTGAGTTATTTGTAAAAATAATAAAAGTGCAATACAAATAAATAAAGTAAAATAAAAGGAAAAAACAATAATATTTTAAAAGGAAAGAAAAATATATATTAAAAAATCAATAAAGACAATGTTAAGTTTTAGATTCTCTCCCATAGTAGCTACATTATTTAAAATATTAATATTAATTTTGATTGCATTAATATTTATAGACAATATTTTCCCCTTAAAAGCCATACTCTAATTTGTCTTGCTATATAACATGCAATATATAGGGAAGCCATTCTCGCTTAAATTGAATAAAAATTGTGTTTTGGATGTATACTGTTAATTTTGCTATCCCCCAAGTTTGATTTCCCAATCTGATATTATAAGCAATGTATCTGTTTTCTAAAGTTAGGCTGAATTTGTCTTCATGCCCTTTAGCGTATAAGTATCTCATGATTATATCCCCCCCTGTATTTTAATTTTTTATTCTTAATATTCTCTAAACCCTTTATTTTGTTATTAAACTTCAGAGTGCAATAAAATAGATCATGAAAACAATTAAAAGGCTTAGTGAATTCTCATGACATAAAATTTATTTATTTGATTATATGGTAATGTAATGAAATATTATTGTTAATTTCATTTGCTATGTTTATCCTTAGAAAATAATGTGCATCACAAGTTATCTTTAAGTTATCCTTTTCATTTGTTGTAACTTGCTAGTCTTACAGATAAAGTGAAATATTAATTTCTTTTTATTAATTTGCTATTAATTTGTTAAGGATAAATTGTTACTCCTACATATACTAATACTGTTTTACTGTTTCTTTCTACCTTTATAATAATATTAGTAATTCTAATAATTCTACTATGTCCTAATCTGTAGCTGCCTTGTTATATGAGGATATTATGGAGATGAGATCTGAACAGAGATAACATATTAGTTCATTGTCTATTGTAGAACTCTTTGTCAGGCTAATATTATGAACAATTTTTATTTGATTGAAATTTTTGTTTTAATAAAATGAACACTTTTTTTAAAAATAAATCTATAATTATAAAGTAAGTTCATAGACTATCTCACCATTCAAGAGTGAGTGTTCTATTCTGAATTTCATCTGTATCTTTTGCCTTACCAAGTGGCTTAGAAATATTGTAAATAAATAAACCAAAACTAGACTATAAAGAGACCATAAACTAAGCTGGAGTAATTTTTGTTGAGTTTCAGTCAATATTACTGTAATTAAGAAACTGGGTTCAGTACCATGGAGAGCATTCTAGCAACAGTCCTGTTGTGCAAATAAATTAGTCCATAACTTGCCTGGTGGAATTGACATAATTTATAGTAAAATCAACCTTTCAGAAGAACCTAAGCCCTGAAAATATGGCTTTGTGTCCAAGCAAAACTTTCTCCTGATGATAATACTTACGATCCTAAGAGTATGATGAAGTGCCAACCTCTCTGTATGACATAGATCCAGAAATCTCAGTCTAGCATGGAGCTGGATTTGGTCTTAATCTTTCTGGACCACCATCCATTTTTAAAGCAAGGAAAAGCTACATTGTGGGACCAAATCTTCATTTTCCAGCAAACAGTTTTCCAGAGAAGACATGAAAGAAGGCATGTTTAGGATTATGTTATTGGTCATATAACAAGGAGTATGGTTTGCTGATTCCCAAGAAATCTGAAATTGAATTTTTGGTTGAAGGGCTTTGATTCTTTTTTGTATTTCTAAATTCTGTTGTAAGTTATTCATAGACTTTACTTAGCATAGAATAAACAATGTCATCAGTATTGTTCACAAATAAACTGAAGCTGTAGACAGTGTTAGCGTGAAATGAATATTTCCATAATAAAGTACATGTCACTATGATGCTGCAGATCTAGAGAAAGAAATTTAATAAACACTGAATGACTCTATGGGAGCCTCCCTTTTAAAACTGAAGTACAAAAAACTTAATATCAAGAAGTTAATAATAAATAGTCAATTATATTAACATATGCCATATAAAATCGGGTAACAAAATACTTAGGCTAATTTATCTCTAGCCATTTACTAAATTAGGTGTTTGACTATTGACTAAGTTAATGAATAAGTTTTTTTAAAAAATATGAGAAAAGTGGGAAGTTTATAACACATCAATAGACAGTGAAATAAAGAGTTTGCTCTCCTGGTTGTCCTTGATGTCTCAGTGGCTTTCAGCACTATTGATCATGGTATTTTTCTGGAGTGGCTCAGGGGATTCGGAGTGGGAGGTAGAGTGATGCAGTGGTTCTCTTCTGTTCTGCAGGGCCAATTCCAATCCAAGTTGGTGAGGGAGAAGGGTGCCTCTGAGCAATATTCTTCTCCCCAAATTTAGTTTTATCATAAGCCACTAGGTAGAAAAATTTGTTGTCCCAGAGTTAAGAACATCAGTATGATATTCATTTTCAGTTGTACTGTAGATCTCTGCCTCTGACTAGTATCTGCATCTTGGTGTTTTCCAATATCCAGAAGTGGTAGAGATGAAGAAGAAGAGCATATTTTGATTTAACCATAAAAGGTTGGTTCTGAACTCTGCAGGATCAGGATCTGGATATTTCCAACCTTGATTCTGAGTGGTTTTTCCCTTTTCTAAGAGCCCATAAGCAATTGGGATGTCCTCCTAGACTCACAATTAGTTAAAGAATAGATGGTATTTTTGGCCAGGAGATAACTCCATAACTCTATCTTCTAGGTCAACTGTGCCCACTTTTGGATTTAGAGGTTCTGCTCATGGTCACTCATGCCTTGGTCATGCTCTACATGAGAGAATACACGAGAGCTTCAATCATACAATTGCAGCTGCCGTCTTTACCTTTTTGACCATACCCAATGAACAACCCTGTACACTGAATATAGTGGAACTTATTTCCAGTAAAGGCTGCATATATTTGAGCTTTCTTTAACTTATACCAACTAATTAGGGTAAAATCTCAGAAGCAATTCTTCTGAGAATTTATTTCAGATGGAAAGTCTCTGCTGTATCCCCTTCAAGATATCCCAAACTGACATGTTAATTCTAAGTTCCAAGACTATAAGAGAATTAGTGTATGAAGAAATAGCCAATTCTGACAGCCAAGTCAATGATAAAAGAAGGAGCTCATCTAGGTCATTTAACTCCAGGCAAAATGCAAATGGAGGTACTTATAATAAGAAAAGATACTATTTAGCTTAAATCCATCTTACAGTTAATTGTTATATAAAATATTTAGTTGGACTTCATCTTTTTGTATTTTATCAAGCTGTATTTCACATCATTTAACAGTGAAATGATGTGTCATGCCATGAGTAATGTCGCAGGTCATAAAACTCATCAGACTTCAAAGTTATATTTCATAGAGTGGATTGCATTATATATGCTTGGTCACTGATGATAGATATGGCTTCTGCTATTCATAGGAGTCCCATTTTACAACTTAAGATTTTACCTTGATTACTGAATTGATCCATTAGGCAAATAATGCAGTCTAATATTTTTTTCCAATCAATTAAATGTGTATTTAAAAACTTATAGCAATATGTGTGGTTTTATTTTGCTTGTGTAGGGCTTGTAGTTTTGTAGTAATGTATATGCTTTGCATGTAAAATATAAGCATAGATCTATCTGTCAAATAAATCCCTATGTTTCACCAAAGTTACATCTATTATAGTAATTTTAAATATTTTGCATATTACAAATTTCTAATGTTAACAGAAGAACATAGCTCACTGAGAGAGTATACACAAGCATGTCTTTAAGTTGAATTTGGAGGTAATTCAGAATAGTTATTTAATGCCAAATGTCTGTGTTAATATATAGTATGTATTCTATCTGTCCATGTATATAAAACACTTAAAGAAACACTTAAAACATGGCTGTACAACCTTTTGGCTTGCCTGGGTCACATTGAGTAAAGATGAATTGTCTTGGGCTGCATACAAAATATATAATACAGTTAATGTACATAAATAACATTTTTTTTATTTTTTATATTTTTATTATCTTATGGGGACACGTTACAAGTTCCTCCACACTATTTTAATATTTAACTCCTCAATATTGAATCAGCAATATTTTTGATAGCATAATAGATGTTATAATTGTTCCAGAATTCTCTTAAACTCACCACATCATCTTTGGTAGCTTTAACTGCTTGTGAAAAGGTCCAGTGTAAATAATAGGCCTAAAGGGAGGCTATGATGCTCGACCTATTGGCTGAAGTAGCAATATGATGTTGGAGGATAAACATGTGACTTTTACATTGGGATGAAGGTCATCTAAATTACTTGGATGTCTAGTGTATTGTCATGCACAAGAAGAATCTTGAAAGGAATTTTCTTGGTCAAACAATAACGTTCAGCAGCAGGGGCAAAATAGTTCAAGGACCAATCTTCAGAGATGGCAATCGTAACACAAGCCTTTGTATTTGCCTTCCAATTAATGGGAAGAGATGCCTTAATATGCTTTTTGCCCTGGTGCTCTTTTTTCCTTTTTTGAAATGTAGGTGCTTTCAGCCCATTTACATAAGCCAGTCTTACCTACATTAAATATGTGGTCTGGCAAATAAGCTCTCTGCTCAATATTCTTTTTTCAACATTTTGGGAAAAATCACACATAGCACTTATATCTGAACTTGCTGCTTCACCTTGCATTTTAATATCATGTAAATTTGCCCTCACTTTGAAACAATTGAACCAGCTGCTACTTGCAACAGATTCTTCATCAAAATCACCTTCACTTGCTGCATGTGCAGCTTTTAAATAATTGAAAAGGCTTCTTTGCAATAAAATAAGGCTAATAGGCATAATATACTGATTTTGATCATCTAACCAAATTATCAATAGCCTTTCCATTTCAATGATTAAACCACCACACGGCTTAGTAATAATTGTAGCTTTCATCAGGGCAGGGCCATTCACATGCTCCATAACTCTTAGTTTGCCTTTTAAAATTGTTCCAGTCATTGATTGACTGTAGCTCAATACTTTTCTAATGGCCAATGGCATTTCACCTATCTTTTGATTGCTTTCTCTTATTTCCATTTAATTTTCAGTTGTGATCACTTTCCTTTTCTTTGGTGAATAACCAGTACTTGCAATAAATTTATGCTTTGAAGGCATGGTTGTTACAAGGATAAATAAGAAAAACATTTAAGCCAAATATAAAGTTACACATTCAACACAATATTAATGATAATGTGATCCGACTAAAATGGTGAACAACATCCTTCCTTGAGCTGATAAATCTCTGAAGCACACAATGTTTTCATGAACTGCACCTATTAGTGTGTGCATTTGCTATTACAAACCATTGTATTTAACTCATTTTTTAATATAATAGGCTTTATGGCAATCCATTTGTAAGTATGAGTTGTCTGCAACTTGGATGTTAACCTGGGGACTGTCTGTACTTCATCCACAGAATGCAAGGCGACTATAATCTTTTCACTTAGACCTTGTGTACTGTTGGCAACAGTATGGAATTAAGATTAAACAGTAATCTGACTTTCTAATTTCTAAAGCTAGATCTACTGCGTCTCTCTGTTTTGTTATTTTTTTCTGGATCAATTCCTGTACTTCATATTCATTTACTCCTTTATTCTTCTAGGCTTACAATCTGTTCTCCATACTTCTCTGCACCCATTCAACTTGTTCAGCTTCTTCTGATTTACATATTACTGATCTGGTGAATGCAGAACTGGTTATAATGCACACTCAGGTAATGGTACATAAAATATTTAACCTACTGGTTTAAAGTTATTCTTCATGAGCCTCAGTGCCTTGTGGAAAAGTTCATAAACAAATGAACAAGTGTGAAGAAAATGTTTAATCTTTGATTATTTAATTGGATTTTTCTGTTTTAAGTATATTAAGTGTATTTTACATTCTTGGAAATGAAATTTGGGGGAAATTGTTTGATGTATTGTTTTAGATTGATAGAACAATAATATGTTTCTCAAAAATAGCAGATTCTTGTATTTATTTATTTATTTAGTGTATGGCACATCATTGTATAATTACATGTCCTATGATTTGCCTTTCTTTTAAGGATCTTGAAAAAAAAATCAGAGAAGGAATTATAGATGAAGGCTAATTGGATACTTTGGGGGGTTTAGAAGGAAAACAGAGAACTAAGTTACCCTTTGAATAAAACTATTCCTTTATGGTTAGGAATAAGATCTTGCATACTTCATTTTGTACAATATGATAAAGAAATGATATAGTTTAATTAGATTGTAAGGATCTACACAAGGAATTCTACTTATGAGCTATAGGTTGTGTTCATACATCATACAAAACTGTGGTTAGTTTAGCTATTGTTTACAAAAAGATAGCTTACTGAGTTTGAACAACATATTAAGTCATAAACTGTATTTTATGAACCACAATGGCTAGTTCCAAATTGTAAGGTTTTCATTATGTTGCTATTGTTGTTAATATTATTTACATTTGAGAAAAAAGGGTGAAGATCCTTTTGCTTTCAAATTTGATACTGCTCTCTAAAGAAAAAAAATGCATTTAATTTCATTGCCCTTTTCTGTCAGGATAAATTGCTCCTCTTCAACTGAGACAGTAATTACCATCACATCATGCTTGTTCGACTTGCTCTGAAGTGTGACTCAGCTAATCATTACGATTCTCCAGTCTTGTCTCTCTTCAGTCAGTTCCTTGGAATGACTACCTGACATCATTGATCTAATAAGTGCTCTCCTGGTTCAGGGGCTAAGTAAAAGAGTAACTGTAAGGGCATCCTTTTACAAGTTCCTGGTGACTTCAGTAGGCTTTGAGTCAGCCAGATTTATCTCGATGAAGCTACATATGTGGTCAAATTTATGCACATGCTAAAGTGTTTTATTGGCTTGAAGCCATGTCATCTGTTTACTGGCACTTGAAGGCTTTTTCATTCTGAAGTAGTATCTTGTTCAGCCAGGTTTTCTGAAAGGAAAACCTATATAATATAATCAAAAGCTTCAGGACAGCTTTAGCCAAAGCTATCATTCCATTTAGCAACACAAGCTGAAGATATACTATTAGTTTTATAAAAAGAGCAGTTCTTTTAAAGCAAGGATTTAATTAAGAAACAGTCCTGGAATCATTCATTGAAGATAGATCATTGGTACAAAGCAGATGCCTTGCCTTTTCTTTTTCTTATTTTAACTGCAGGGTAACCCTGTGAATCATCACTGAACTGAAAAATTCAACATCTCATATATTAAAGAATGTGACCTTGAGTCATAGAAAGAGGAGGGATTGCTGAGCTATTACATCTGTGCTGAGTCTGATCACTACAATACAGAGACCCTAGAATGATTGCATAGAAGAGCAACAAAAATGATAAGGGGTCTTATCTTAATGAAGGATTGAAGGAAGTAGGTATGTCTAGTCTAACAAAGAGCAGGACTTGGGGTGATACAATAGCAGTCTTCCAGTATTTGAGGGGCTGTTACAGAGAAAAGGGGGTCAACCTATTTTCCAGAAGGAAGGACAAGAAGTAATGGGTGGAAGGTTATTAAATAGAGATCCACTCTAGAACTAAGGAGAAATTTCCTGACAGTGATAACAATTAATCAGTGGAATGGCTTGCTTCCAGAAATTGTGGCTGCTCCATCATTGGATGTTTTCAAGAAGAGACTGGACAGCCATTTGTCCAGAATGGTATAGGGTCTCCTGCTTGAGTAGGGGTTGAACTAGAATACCTCCATGGTCCTTTCCAACTTTATTATTCTATATTCTAGAACAGATATCTGAGTCCTGAGAAAGTAGAATGCATGAGAAAGAAACTTCAAACAACTCCACCTTGACCATATTTGGCATACATTAAAGGGGCTTTGATAGCTTTTCAAGATTTTGTTACATTATCCTAATCATATTATCCTGGTTATTCAAGGCCCTTCAGGAAGTGAGATATGGTTGTCTCCATGTGCTGGTTAATGGAAACTTGATGATGATGCTTCTGTTGCAGTGCTTGTCCTGCAGAAAGGTAACCCCTCTGAGATTCAGATGGCTTGACTTTGTTGAGCATAAGGCATGAACAACCTGATTATTTCCTGAAACAATAGGTCTAGGTTCTTGGGTGAACAATGTTGGTTAGTTGCTTGTTGTTTCTTACCGATCTTCTGTGAGATGGGCAGGTCTATTTTTGTGTGTGTGTGTGTGTACAAATTTATAAGATGGAATGTATGTATTTGGATATCTGTGGAATTGTATATTCACCATTTTTGTAATTGTGGTTAATTAATCTTGATTGTTGTTGCTTTTGGTTTTATTTACTCACCCAGAGTTGCTGCAACAAAATGAGCACATATAACTTGTTTAAATATTTTTTTTCTACATACCTTTGCATTCTGAATTTTATTTGATCGGAATATTTGAAAATTGATTATATGCTGTAATAATTGATTATTCATGAGCAATTTTCTCTCACAGTTTGACATCAATTTTATGAAAATTCTGATGAACTTTGTGTAAACATTTTAAGAGAAAATATTTCATGGAAAGATTGTAAGTAGAAGCAATTTTAGTGTTTATAAACATTTTGATGTAATCACCAGTCAGATACAATAGGACTGAATTTAAAATGTAATCTTGTTTGTATTGATTTTAAAAAATATATTATTTTTGTTTTTTCTATAAGTTAATGTGCATTTATTTTAGGAATAATAGTGGTGACATTAATATAAATATTAATATTTAGAGTTCTATAATAATTTTCAATTATTGCTTAAGATAATTCAATGAGTCTAGCTTTATATATTTAATTTAATATTTTAATATTTACTCCTTGAAATAATGAATTTTAAATTTTATGACAATTGTAAATTCTCTATTTACTGATACTTTATTTTCTATCTGTGTCCTTGTTCATTTTCTTTTTTGTAGCTATTTGTTTTGTTCCTAAAATATTTTAAAATAAAATTGATTTTAAAAAAGGATTTTGAAGAGCTTGAAAGTATGCATATTTGACTAATTGGCCCCAATTAATTATGCTACAATTGGTTGACACTTGACATCTGCTAATGCAATCTAAGCATACTTAATTGAAGGGATGTCCAGTGTATTTTATATAAATGTGTTTGTATGTCATAATGATCTTATATATATAATTCACTTGTGGATTTACATTTTCCAATTTTTAAAAAATCTAAATGCTCGTTGAATTTTGCATGCTTTGAATATTTACTGCTGGGGTAATTGAATCTATGCAATCAAGATGAGAGAGTTTTATTGACAACATATTGAGCAGCTAAAGTAGCATAAAGACCTGAATCTTCCTCTAGTTCCACAATCTTAAATTTGATTGTAGCTTAATCCCTTTCTAATTTAATGTTTCTTTAATCAAAATTGCACAAATAAATACTTTCTCTTCTCTTTTATGTAGCTTGAAAGGAAAAAGGAGCTTAGCTCCAGTTCTGTTACTTTCAGTAAAAATGTTTATCTATGGTGAGTTATGAACAGAGCCAGGCACTTAAGTATTTGTGAAGATAATTTTACAGGAAGTGACCATATAAACAATGGCTGAGATGAAAACAGCCAATATATTTTGTTTCTTATAGTAGAAACTTGGTACCAGCATGATTAGGGGATTAGTATACGTTCTTATGTGCTGTAATAGGTCCACTTGTTGTGCATCTGCATTTAGTTTGCACACTTAAAACTGAATGCTTCAAATTGCTCCAGAAACAAACAATATCTGCTAGTGATATTACACCACATAGTTTCTATTGGCTATTGGAATGGCCATCCATAACAAAGCTTGTGACTCTGACTGATTGTATTTTTAAAAATACTTTAGAAATGTAATAGCATTCAGCTGTATATGCAAAGTATAAAAATAGCAATATAGATAATACAATATTTATGTTTCTTGACTGATATGTGTCAAGTCAATGTTAACTCTTAGTGACCACATAGCTTTTCTTTATGACAATTTGTCTCTAAGCTACTCCTTCAGATCTTCCAACAGTGTACTCATCGCCACTGTAACTGAGTCCATACACTTTGCTCCTGTTTGTCTGCTTTTATTTCCTTTTATTTCCTTCCTAAAGTGTGAACTTCTGACTGAAAGTATTCAATTCCATTCACCTTAATTTGCTGATAACAATAGCACTTAGACTTAGTGCTTCATAGTGCTTTACAGCCCTCTCTAAGCCGTTTACAGAGTCAGCATATTGCCCCCAACCATCTGGCTCCTTATTTTACCAACCTCGGAAAGATGGAAGGCTAAATCAACCTTGACCCAGTCAATATTGTACTCCAGGTAGCAGGCAAAGTCAGCCTGCAATACCGCATTCTAACCATTGCACCACCATGACTCTTAATGATGCCTATGATGTCAATTTATAGTTATTTCATTTCAGCTTTCACTGTGTTCAGATTTGCCATGTTTGTGCTTCCTATGTTCTATATTCCCACTGTAATTCTGCTTGGAGCACTTAAATTTACAACATTCTTTGCTCTTCCCTCCCAGGAACTCACCTTCACCATGATGAGGCAGCACAGCATGACTTGTAGATATTCATATACTGCTTATATTTAATTGAATAATTCTATTATTGTTGCATAAAATGCCTTTATATGTATTATAATTAAATATTAACTTTCCCATAATTTTATGCTCTTGTGTTCTTATTTATTATCAGCCTAAAATATCTTATTTATACTTGCTCTGAGCATTTTGTAACATTGTAAAAATAAAAGAAAATAAGTGTGTTTAATGCTTACAATTCCATATCTTCTTGTTTCCTCATTTATCATGTCTATTCATTACTTCCTTTTAATGTCTGACAGCTTATGATTCCTTGGAGAAAATGTGTTTCCTTGGCCAAATCTTAATCTAGAATACTCCAAATAGAATATTTTATTATTAAGGAGACCCCTATAGATCGCAATGTGGAGTTTTTAGCTATTTTAAAATCATAGATTTACCCTACACTTGAAGTGCTTCCACCATTTAAGAAATAAACATATTTTAATGACAAGAGAGTTTAATCTTAATCTCATTTGTTTCAATAAATATATATTTCAAGAGGCAAATTTGCAAACTGTGAACTATTTTGCTTTAGAAAATTACTTAAATACACTAAAGATACAATTAATTCATGTTTCTTTTCAGATAAGATCATAGGGAAAGTATATTGATTTTGATTATATAGCTACAATCGGATTCTAGTTGAGTAATCAGTGAATAAGGAAAATATCTTCTTAAAATAGTATTATATTGTAATATATTGCATCTTTGGGAGATTCAGATCCCTTTTTAAAGAAAGTACAATGAGTATTGGAGTAGGATTCATATTTTAATGCAGAAAATTATTAAAGTGAATATAAAGATTAAACCAGAAACGTTTCTTCTGGGTCTAATGGAAAAAGACTTGGGGAAAAAAAATGGAACTCTGATTTTATATATGGTGATGGCAGCAAGACTGCTTTATGCACAAAAATGAAAGGAGGGGTTTTGATTCCCATCATGGACGAATGGCTACAAAAGCTGATGGAATTAGCAGAGATGGCTAAACTGACTGTTTTGATAAAAGAAAAGAATAAAAGTACTTTTGTTTCTACTTAGTAACCACTTCTGGACTTTGTGCTTGAGGTGGAAAAAAATGATACCATGATTTGGGGTTTTACTGATTAGATTGATTTGTTGATATAGAAATGGCTAGTTCATACTACTATAGAAATGTTAAAAGTTGAGATTCGATGTTAATGCCTTATTCTACAGTAACAGGGAATTGGAAGTCAATGCCTCCCCCCCCCCTTTCCACACTTCTCTTCCCCTACCATTGTTCCTTACTATTTGCTTTTGGTTTTTTGTATTTAATGTTATAAGTGAATAAAAATATTTTGGAATAAAGTAAGTACAGTGGTATCTTGTTATTCAATTGCTTTGAAACTCCTCGAATTTGGTACTCAACACATTCTGACATGAAAATTTTATCCTGGTACTCATCATTTGTTTGGTACTCAATGCACAAGCTAGAACTTATCGGTGTCAGCTGCCTTGTGACTCACTACATTATTCCTTATGGGAAAAATATGTTTGGTACTCATCGTTTTTGGTACTCATCACATCTCCTGGAACCAATTGAAAATGAGTACCAAGGTACCACTGTATTTTATATTTTCCATGCACAACACATTTCTGCATAACTCAAGCCATTCTTTCTTGCTGGGTAGATGAGATGTTTCATAAATTAATATTCCAGTGAAATTTGTTGAATATTTTATCTCATTCATTTCATCTCATTCATTTTGCTTTAATATTTATATATAACACTTTATGTGACATTTGTGAAAAAATAATTTTGTTTCTGAATATACCATAAATGTATTTAAAATGTTGTCAGTTCCATAATATGCATATCTTTATTGAAACCTATGTATGCATGTATGTGTGTCTGTATACATTCACATATACATATAGACACATACATATATATGTAGGAGAAGCTGATGTACATAATATTGATCTTATTTTCTTTTTCTGTTTTGCTTGATTAGCTATAGTAAAATCAGATTAAAAAAACATAGGATCAAACTGTTTACCCTATATGAGAAGTCATTGTCTAGTTTCATCCCTCATTTTCACTTTCAGTGGAGAAATTTATACCAGAGCTTTATTACCTGAAATATGAAACTTTCTTACTGTCACGAACTGAGAATTCATAAGAGCTGGAGTTTACTTCAGAGTAGATCTCCAATGCAGTTAAAACACTAGTGTTGTGGGTTTTTTTTAAAAATAAATGGTCTCATGTTATCTGGATCACAGCTGACAAACTATACTGTAAACTCTAGGAAATACCTTCTCCAAGAAATAATCATTGCTTCATTTGTAAGAGCCATGCTAATGACAGAATGCTATTTGTCAAATTTCTATTATTATGCCCTCTAACAGAAATGGGCAATGCAATGAATACATTGTAGGCCGGAAAGCCCCAGGCAGTGCAAGGGCTTACATAAAAGGTCCATTATTTTCCAGTTCAGCTTTACAATAAGAGGCAGAAATGTAAAATTATCTCATTGTTACAGAACACTGTGTTAGTCATCAGATTAAAAAGCACCTGATACAGAGCATAGATATCATAGGGTCAAGCTACATCTTACTTGAATCGTTAGTGCAGCTGGCCTTTGTATCCCTTCCTTCCTTTTATAAAGAAAGTTCTACCCATGTCAGTAAAACAAAGAAAAAACTCTATTACTACCAATGAAAGAGTTTCTTTCTTTTTATTCACATCCTCATAAGAGTAAAGATTTTGCAATGAAGTGAGAATTTGAATGTATACCTTCTCAGCTCACAGGATCAATTCACAGGGTGACAGAGGCTGTTTTGCACATATTATTATGTAGCTTCTTTTATTTGTCAAATTATGCCAGGTTTATTTCTGACCCCAACTAACTTCCTAATTGGGCAGGTGGGATAAAAACAATTTGCTTTTGTTAGCCACCAGATCTACAGAAATACCTAAACAAATTGCCATATATTATTCAATTATGATTTCCATGAAAAGGCTTTGAGTTTAACAATGGCAATGCCTATTCAATGGTTTATCTCTTTTTTTCTATAATTGTATGTCCTGTACAATTGTTGATTTTCTTCTACTCAATCACCTATTAGTTGTTGCTTATAGTATACTAACTTCATTACTCTTTCCATAGATTTTCTGTTCTCTGTAGTCCATGGATAAATGAGATATTTTCTGTTCTAGAAGATACTCCCTGATGCTACAATGGAAGAAGAAAATGTTTAATTTTCTAATATTTGGACTTCATTCCCAAGAGAACACATACCTTCAACTGCTTAATTACCTAATCTGGGTGGTTTGATATTCAACATAAAATTACCTCAATATTCATTAAAATAAAAGACCTACTTAGTAGCTACCTACTTCTGCTTTCTACTGGCCAAGAAACCTCGCCCTTTAATCTAAGAATAGCACAAATTTTAATTAAACATAGAGGCAACAAAATTACTCTAGTTGGCTTATACTTTAAAGAAGCGAAATGGATTCAAGTTACAGTTTTAGTTTCAACATCTTAATGACTAAAGCAGACATGTCAAACTCAAGGCCCGTGGGCTAAATCTGGTCTGTGATGGGCCCAGATCTGGTCCGCGGGGCCGCCCTGGAGATGGCAAAAGACCAGTCCCTAGGTGCATGCACAGGAAGCAGCAAGTGCGCAGGGGTTGGTGGTGCCCAGCAGCAGCCACAGCCCCCCTGCCCCTCAGCTGCCAATCAGCCAGTCCCACAGCCCATACATTGCAGGTGGGTCTGAGTGCCATGGACACTGGGCTGACCCTCCAAGTGGCAGGTGGAGGCAGAGGTGCAAGGGGGAGGCATGCAAGGCCAGGCTAGGCTTCAGGGTCTCAGCACCCTGTGAGCTCAAGGGCTGGGCTGGGCACCTGCCCCCTGCTGCCCAGGACCCCGGGTAGCCTGCACTGCCATCCGGGGGCTACCGCATGGCCCAAGAGGGATAGCGAGGCTCCTCCAGTGGACCCGGCCCTGGTGCCCACCCCAGTCCTGCCCCCTCCCTTAGAGACCACAGGATCCTCCTAGCCCCTCCTGGCCCCTCATAGGCACCCCGTGACACAAGTGATGTCAAGCTGGCCATGCCCACCCAGCCATGCCCACCCAGTCAGTAGCGACCACCCAGCCACCCAGTATGGAGTATGAGTATGGAACACTGTTATCATATTATATAATCTTATAAGCTTGTCCTGAAATACAAGTCTTTCTTATTAAATGGGATTTTTTTACATTTTATACAAATTTGGGAGACACTGAATTTTATAACTTAGTTTATCTATGCCCAGACCACTTTCTCCTCCCAATGAAGAATGTAACAAAAAAGAAAAGAAAGATTAAAGCAATCCATGTATAAAGAAGGAAAAAATAGTAATTTTTTTAAATCAGTTTCCATTACAATATGATAATGGTGATTTTATCTTTTGGCAATATCTATTGACCGACTGAATGACTCTGTGCATGAAAAACACTAAATTGGGATTTAGTATCTTATTTTTAAAGAAGAATCCCTAAACTTTTGGGAAATTCTATATTTGGAAAAAATGCAATATGTCATAACAGGGAGAAAACTCTTATATTAAAAAATAAGCAAATTTAATATTTAAATTTTCATTTTACAAAATTCTTACCAAACTATATCCATTCTTACTTCTGCTGCAAAAATATGCAAACTGTATATCTTTTATGTAAACACTTGAAACCATAGAAATATGTTCTTTGGAACTTGACTGACTACATGGAAATGACTGCAAAGGTGGGATATACATCTAATAAAGATAATTTCTTTTCTTTAAGGACACCAAACATAGCACTTTTCTCTGCTGCCTGTTTTATTTGGTTGTTTGTTATTTACAGAATCTATACTATTGTCTACTGATTCCAAAGTCCAAGGTTTTCCTGTGTATGCTTGCTCTTCCTTTCTGCCTAGCAATAGGAAAATTATAATAATTAATCATTAAAACTCAATGGGTTTATAGTTTAGACTTTCAGTTAAATCACTTGCCTTTCTGTAGCAAAGGGCAATTAATTGAAACATTAACTCTAAATGAATTTTTTACTCTGAGGATTTGATTTTCCAGGTATTGTTAAGCAAAACCCTAGTTATCATCCCAAAAATGGAACTGGTGGATATTACTACAGTAGTTTCTTTTAAATGCTTTCATCTTTTCTTGGTTTGAAGCTAAAGACTGACAACTTATATTTTGACCTGATATAAGGATACAGGTCTGTTATTTGTTTTTTAAAGATTCATATAGCAGTTGAAAATAAAGCTTTTACTTTCATTGCCATTTTATTTTACTTATTTTATTTTAGAAGTGGCTTTTCAAAACTCTCCACTAAATTTGTTGGCAGAGAATGGATAGATCATTTCTCTATTTTTTTCCCCCAAGAGAAGAAGAAATTGGCAATACATTCTCAAATCCCATTTAGCTTCTGTAAAAAAGAAATAGTGAAAAGAATTTCCTTATCATGTTTTCCCTTGTGATTTAATTGGAGCACGGAAAGCAAGGGAAGCTGAAGATCCTTGGGGAAATGATAATACAATGAAGGCCAACATTCATACACACATTAGCCACCTCATCTATAAAATGGTACAAATACACTACATTTCTACCAAGAATCATTTGTCCTACATTCTTGTCTCTTGTGATCTAATACCAAAAGCAAATTGAGAGCTGATAGAAATATGTTCAGGAGAATTTTTCCACCTGGTGTCAGGATTAAAACATGCTATGTTGAGGCTGACTATTAAGGAGATCAAATGAATTCATTATTTTGTTCATTAAGGAGTACTTCTCAAGTCTTTGCAAATATGATAAATATTCCAAATCAATATTTGCATGTAATATTGATTGTGAAATCATAGACATGGTTCAGAGATGTGTCACTCCTATTTGGGGATAGAAGCACAGGTGAATGCTCTGGCTTTGAAGTGTACCCCTCCTTTGCTCTTCTCATTCCC
Source organism: Azemiops feae (assembly GCA_023970755.1). NCBI lineage: Eukaryota > Metazoa > Chordata > Lepidosauria > Squamata > Viperidae > Azemiops > Azemiops feae. Next base: position 1,746,321 of record JALGBA010000121.1, on the reverse strand, counting down.
TCAATACAAGTATGACAGCTGTCAGCAAAGAAGTAACATAGAAACTCTTCTCAAGATGTTGATATCTTGTGAAATTAGGCCTCTATACATTTCATCTATGCAATGCAGTTGTTTCTCTCACATTGCTCCTTGTTCTTCCAGGAGACGGGAATGAAAAAAGGGGCAAACTGGATTAAGTACCCAAGTTCTGGGAATTGCACTTTGATTAAAGTCCTAAATCTGTTTTGATAGCAATTCCTCTGTTTCACACACAGCGAATAAGGTCTGTGATTCTACAGATAAATGAACATCTTCTAATATAGTTTTAAGGCTATAATGTACATTGTAAAAAACATAAAGCTCAGAATTTTCAGCATATGTATAAATTTTCATCATTCCAGTTAACCATTGGCAAATATATGCATATATGATACATGATTATTTTATATGCAGGTGTTAGCAAATAAGAATTTTGGCTCAGTAATTAAAGATGTTTTATAAAGATTTGTAAGTGTATTTGCAGGGTGCAGTAAGTGCAATGGATTTCACTTTTATTTACTGCTACCAAATAGCAGTGACGGAGAGTAATTTAAGGCAGCTGCTGATTGGGGCTGTCATTTTCTCTTTTCTCAAAAGATAGACTATTTAATGAGTATTCTAGGAAATGGGTGGATGACTTCTTTTCAGAAGAAGATCCAAGTTGTAGCAGTAACATTGCTCTGAGAAAACAAAGTAGGGAAGCATCCAGAACATAACTTAGAATTCTTTCCAGCTTCTTTACCACAATAGGAGGCATACTCTTTTTCTGCTGTATAATGAAGAGTTTCGTTTCTGTAAACATAAATTTATGTCCATCCTGCAACACTTTGAGATGTGTCCAATGCCTCTCCCATATGACTGCATTGGAGATTTATTTTCCTGGCATATTTTTCTTCACAGTCAATGTACATAGCCTAGTCTGGAGACTCCTTCTCTCTGCCCAATAAATTGTATGTGTCCCACTTCCAAGCAAACCAGTCAATCCAGGACAATATAAATGTATATGTATGTACATGTATATATGCATGTATATGTTTGTGTGTTTGTATATATGTGTACATACACATGCATACATATAAACACACAGTGTGTATGTGTATATATATTAATAGATTCATTGATTTAATAACTAAATGTCATTAAAAAGTAGCTACTTTAAAAGGCAATTAAAATTATTTGCCTATAAAATAAGATACTGCATTTTTCCATAAGTTTATATAAAAAAATATGGACTCATATTTATTGTCCCTCCTCTTTCCAATTGAAACAAGAAGATAAAGGAAGAAAGTAATACAATGACAATTAGAGAAGAAGAGGAATCTGTACAAAGAAGTTAAAGTATCAAACAAAATTGGAGGAAGATGAGGGGAAAAGATAACTGGTAGATAATTTTGTTCATATATTAGAGAGTAAATTCACTAGCCCCCTCCTAAGCAGCAGCTAATCTTCAAGCTAATTCTAAAAGACATTCCAACTTTCGGGCATGAATATGGTATTTGTAACTCTTTTGTCATTTCCTTTGTTTTCAACAGTTCATTTTTGTTAATGAACTTAAGTCAACAATTTAGTTAACTGGGGAAAAAACCTTCCTCTACCTTACAGTTAATCATGGTAAGTCATATTGATAATTAGTGATTGCCTTAAGATGTTTTGCTGCTATTCACATCTCTCTCTCTTTCTCTGTCTCCCATCCCATCCATCCATCCATCCATCCATCCATCCATCCATCCATCCATCCATCCATCCATCCATCCATCCATCCATCCATCCATCCATCCATCCATCCATCCAAGTATGTGGGTTACAATATCTGTGCCACAAGAATTGCAACATGTAGGGATATATAGATAGATTATATATAGCTTTGATCAGCTCAGGAGGATTCCCAGAGTATATCAGGGCTATGGGCTAAACTGGAAGTTGGAAAAAAAACTTTAAAAGACTGTGGCAAAATGCATGGATATGTTTAGTTGCCAGGAATCAAGGTTCCCTTGAAGGTTATTATACATTTTAATTTTGTGGGAAAGTCATAAATCAATCTCTTTTCAGATTAAAAAACACACTGTTTAAATCTTATTAGCAGAATATGTGCATATTCAGATTATAAACTATGTACATATTTTGAATTTTTCTTGATTAAATCAAGTTTGGGAGCTGAAATATTGTAAAACATCATTGCTATTATATATTGAATTCTTGGTATTCTGTGACTTTTTGCTTTGTTTGTTTACTGCTTCATACACTTGCATTAGCTCTCCATTCAATCAAAAGCTCTCACTTATCTGTTACCACCATATTCAGTTATAACTTTCAATTTCTTTCCCAAGAGTCTCTCAACCTTACATTTCACCTTTTCTATTTTATCTTTTCCCTGCATAAACATGACATTTTAGTTCTAATGTTACTGTACATAATTGTTCCAAGTTCCATTTATATGCCCAAATGTGTGTGGTTCTCACCTCCAACACTGTGAGATAGGAATTTCTGTTTTAGATACTGTATCATTCAGATACTTGTAAATTAATAAAACTTAGCTGGCCCACATGAGCCTGCCCTTTAGCAGGACTTTCCTTTTCTCTGTTAAAGAACCAGATAACTGAGTTCATCTGACAATCTGGCTATGGATAATCCCCAGGCCAGGCAAAAAATAGAAGGCCATTAAAGAATCCCAAAGAGGGGAGTTGGAAACAGCCACCTGAAAGCAAAACAAACAAAACCTAGGCTTATTAACTAAAATTATGCAGATACCTCCATGTACAGTAATTGCTAGGAGTTAAGTTTAAATTCAAGGAAACATTATGATACCATACCAGTCTTTGGGGCATTAGTTTCTTCCAATAAGGAGAAAGGGGAATGAAATATTCCTGAAAAGAGGATGGATTAGGCTGTCATCTTGATCTGAAATCTCAGTACTGCAGCATCTTGATGAGGAACCCACTTGGCCTTTAATACTGGTATAGGAGGTAAAGGTAAAAGAATCCTTGCAGATTTTACTCTGCTAGTCATTGCCGACTTTAGTGGGCGGTGCTCATCTCCTTTCAAGGCCATTAAGCCAGCACTGTCCAAAGACATTTCTCGATCATGTGGCCAGCATGATGTTATGGAGCCTTGTTGTTTTCCCACCAAAGTGGTACCTATTTATCTACTCACTTTTGCATGCAGGTATAGTACTGGTATTTTCAAAAGTTGAAAGCAATTCATATCATTGTGATCTTTACAATGACTCTGCAAAATGCATCAGATTGCAAATGTTGTGGAAAGCTGAGGTTGATAGAGAACAGTTCACCTAAGATTATTTAGCCAGTTTATGGCAGTTGTAAAATGTAAAGTGGGAATTTATAATTCTTTATAATTACTATAATTTAGACCAGGGATTCATAATTTGTCTCTTTAGCTGCTATGCAATTGAGAAATCACTTAGGATAGCAAATGGCTTGAGGAATATTTTGCTAAGTTCTATAGTTTACATTTCGAGTCAGTCTGCATCAGCATGGCATCTTCCAGGTAGGCTGGGATGGCAATTGCCAGAATGTCCAGGCAATATAATTAATGGGAATTTTGGAAATTGCAACCTCAACATATCAGAAGTTGAGAGGATTGTTCAAAGATTCTAACAGTTGCCAGGACACATCTGCATTAAGTGATGTGCAGAGTAGGTTCGATTTATGGTGTAGATATGTCATTAGACTTACCAGCTTAATGAAATTAGTTAAAAACATATTGAATATTTTTCTTCTTTTTTTATAAACTAAGAACTACAGTGCCAGTCTGTTCTTTTATGAAAGTCTTCTTGTCTAAAAAAAATAGAGCATGCTGTGCATAGTCACTGCTTTATATAGAAATATATGGCAAACTTCACAAAGAAAAAGAAACAAAGAAAGTCAACCAGTAAGAGCCTCAAACTTTTCCTTCTAATGTCAAAAGAATCTAGAAAGGTTCCGACTTAGCTTAGAAAACTGTACAAAAATAGATAAATGAGAAACAAAAAAAAAGGCCTGCTTTGAAATACTATTATAAGGAAGAACATCGTGAAATTAGATGTGAGCTTTTCTTCAGAGAATCATCTTTGGGAAATTATACCTGGTAACAATGTTAAATCTTGTCAGAAGGAAAGTGATTTTAGTGCAATTTGGTTTATTTGAAGAAACACCAGAAGGATTTAAGCAAAAGGCATTCTTGATTCTGCATATATTATTTTATGTATGTTTATGTATAAAACAACAGCTGTACTGTTGTGGTACAATTCTTGCTTGATGTTGCTCCTTTCAAAATGCAAAAATCAATTGTTGACATTCTTAAATAACCAGCTGTTGAAAGAGATCCAAAGCTAGGATTCCCTGTTTATATAAGAAGTTTAATTGAAATTAGGTAGCTTTTCCTTTCAAAATCTTTTCAAATATTGATTCCTTTTTCTGAGGTCTGACAAAATTCACGTTGAACTTCAGAAAGTTTGTAGTATAACCTCTCTAACTTTTCATTGATTAGAATCCTTGGTGTATTTTTAATGATGATATGTCAAGGAAGCTGCAAGAGTAATTTCAAAGCACCAAGTTTCTGAAATTCTGTGAAAATATTATTTCTGTTTACTCTGAGACACTGGTTGATTTTTAGCTTTCAATATAAAGGCCTGTAGTTGAATAGTTTGAGAACATGAAAGTGCTATCTAGTAACCTTTTTAAATGATGGACTACAGAATTATTTCAGGTGCTGGGGTGCTAGCTGAAAGTAATGTAGGTAGAATTTACATTTTTCAATCAAAGCTTTATGGATTCCATTTGAATACAATTAAATAAAACTTTTTAGGATCGTAAAAAAGGAAAGAGATTAGCCAATATGACCATTGGCTAAGACAGCATATTAGGAAAACTGCTATGAATGAAATATAGCTAGACTGTCATTCACCTGTCCTGTCTTTGTGTTGTATTTTTGTCACAATTTTATTTTGGAATCTGTTTGTTAATTTAATGGATGCCACTCATAATGTTTTATGCATGGGTTTGTTCTGTAAAACACATGTAAGATGGGGATGGGTACAGTGGTGGGATTCAAATATGTGAACAACTGGTTCTCTGTGTGGATGCCGCTTCCGGAAAAATTAGCTACCGGTTCTGCCGAACTGGTGCGAACTGGCTGAATCCCATCACTGGATGGGTAGTATTTAATAGGTGAAAACTGAACATGTATTTGTTTCCCTGACAACATTATACATTAATACACAAAAGTGTGGGATTTTTTTTTCCACTGATGAGTTCTTTTTCCCCACCAAGGGCATTTTTGTGGAGTGGTATTTTTTATTTTTATTTTTCATTTTACCAAAGAATTGTCTCTGTTTATAATTCAGAACTTTATAACAAAGCGAAAACAACAACGACAATTTCCATTAATACGACATGAATGGACTCAATAAACAGAAGTAGAATCTCAGATAGATAAAGGCACTAGATGGATCCAAAGTGGAAGAATTCAGTGCTTAATTTATTCTTGATGGATTTACACTTAAATAAATAAGTGCATTTACTTGAGAGCAGATATTTTATGGGAAATGAAATAATGTTTTGAACAAACAAATAGATTAAAAAAAATGTAAAGGGCTATATGTGCAGCTTGGAAGAAGGTGCATCTTACTTAAGGTTTATCACTATTGACCCAAGTGGCCTTGGTGGACTGAAAAACCTTTTCTCAGCTTTAATTGATTTGTGAGCCACAGATTTTCCAGGATAAGCCTTGGCGACAATTCACATTCTTAAAACCTACAGACTGGGTTTGTATAACTTTATTCCTGAAAAAAATACTTCAACAATTATATAGAATTTGATAGTGAGAATTCTAGCCATTTTACTTAGATAAAACCATGTCACAACAATTCCAATTACCCCAAACAATGCCTCCACAAGGGCAAAGATTATTTGCATGTTTGAAGACCTGTGAAAAATATACTGTGAAAATTTAATTTATCATCATTGGGAAGTAGAATTAATTTTTGCATTTCCTGTGCAGTGTCATCTGTTCTCTAAAACCAAGCTAGAAAGCCAGCAGAATTTGTTAGAAGATAGTCAGTCAATGGATTATTCTGTGTGATACTTCAAAATTACCACCTATAAAGTCTTCTCAAGTTTGATGCTTTCAAATTCAATGTTAATCTCAGAATTTTCAGCTAGTATGATCAATACCATAGAATGATACTTGATTAGGGATGTAATCAGATTAAGAAAGAGTAGGAAATGGAAAAGAGCTGATAGGCTGGTGACCTAAATTGCAATTGGAACAAATGCAAAGTAGGACAACAAGGGTGATCTCAGGACTGGAAAATAATGTCAAGAGAAATGAAGTGTATTTGATATGCATTTTAAATAAAGACAACTAATTAAGGATACCATACTTAACCCACATCCTGTAAAGGGCTGTCATGCAAAAGAAGGCCACAGTTTATATTCTATTGTCTCAAATTACAGGTTGTATGGAGGCAAATTCTAGCTGACTATTAGGAGAAACTTTTCAATGGTAGTAACATTAGTAGAATTAATTATCTGGTGGGATGAATTGAGATTCTTTATCCCAGCATGTCCTTTCCCCCCCTTTTTTAAGTATGGTTTTCAGCATGCTCCTCAAAGGCCGATTGCTACCTTTAGATAAGAAAATGTGCACCCCTGATTTATGGCAGCTTTGTCAGAGCTGAACCTTGTGGATTTGTCTAGCAGCAGATGACAGCTAGTTACAAAATATTGTACATTAGATCCCGTAGCTCCAAAACCTCTTATTATATGTGTGACCAGCCTTTGTTGGATAGCCCATAACTCTTCTCACAACAATAGTTTTGTAATATCAAGGACAGATAACAATTCAGGTATGTGTAAATCATACTTGCACATTATTCCTACTCTCAACCAGTATTTTGTCTGTACATACTGGATGTGCATACAGTATCTTGACTTTATAAAACATATGAAACTTTTATGAAAACAGGACAAACCAGGCAAGTGAGAATGTTGTGCTTTTAAAACTAAATGAAAAATTTGAAGAAGATTTATTGGTGAGATTCCACTCATTTAGCAAAAATGATTGCTTGTTGGAACATATGATGGAAATGCAGGTGATACTTTATCTACTTATAAAGCTAGCTTCTTTCTTGCATCTCAGTTGCTTATATATTGGAGTACAATATATAAGCAACAAAGCAACAAAGATGATTAGGAGACTGGAAGCTAAAACATACAAGGAACGGTTGCTGGAATTGGGTATGTCTAGTTTAATGAAGAGAAGAACGAGGGGGGACATGATAGCAGTGTTCCAATATCTCAGGGGTTGCCACAAAGAAGAGGGAGTCAAGCTATTCTCCAAAGCGCCTGAAGGCAGGACAAGAAGCAATGGATGGAAACTAACCAAGGAGAGAAGCAACCTAGAACAAGGAGAAACTTCCTGATAGTTAGAACAATGAATCAGTGGAACAACCTGCCTCCAGAAGCTGTGAATGCTCCAACACTGCTTCTTGTCTTTAAGAAGAGATTGGACAGCTATTTGTCTGAAATGGTATAGGGTTTCCTGCCTGAGCAGGGGGTTGGACTAGATGATCTCTAAGGTCCCTTCCAACTTTATTATTATTATTATTGTTGTGATTATGATTATGATTATGATTTTTCTGGCTTCAGGATAAGTTTCCATGGTGGGGGGGCGGGGCTAAACATAATTGAAGGAGCAGAGACAGTATTGCAGCCCAGATCAGCAGTCAGGCAGTGAATTCTGGTGATAGAAGTAAAGGAAAGGTCTTCAAAATTTAATACTGAAACAGAAATTTAAAATTCAATTTGCTGCAGTGGAAACTTACTGACTGAAGAAACAAGCTTACTTAAGAAACTATAATGGATGGGAAACAGGAAAGGATAGCATAAAGGGAGGATGTAAGATAAATACGTAGCCAAAAATTAACTGGGTCTTAGAGTGGGAAAGGAAGAATACAAGTTCTAAAAACAATTGCAAGAGGAAATGTCTAGCCAGGGAAACTTAACTAAATTGAAATACAGGAAAGAACCTATTGTTCTAAGGGCCCAGAACTCAAAACCAACAATTGAATATGTCTAATATTTTATATTATTAATGTACATGTGATGTATGATTTAGTATGTAGCAGGAAATAGGAGATGGTCGGAAAGAGTGTAACCTCATAGTACCTCAGCCAATGGGGAAAGAGGAGGAATGTGGCGGCCGAGACAGGGTTGCATAAAGAAGGGAATATTTTGAGTTGAAACTTTGGAGAGAACCAAGCTTTGATAACTTCTCTCCCCACTTATTGCAATAAACAAAACAAAAGGCCTTCACTGTGTCTTGGCTGGTTGTTGGTCAGGCGAGCTTGCCTCTGGTCACGAAGGAAAGTAGCCAGGAGCACATAACATTGGTGAGTGGAGTTTCTGTGGATAGATTGTGAGATTGCTCCAGAGAGCTGCTTCTTGTCAGGAGGTCAGAGAAAGTGAGGGGATTTTTTTAGTTATGAGTCATGTGGCTGGGAGTGGAGGAATTTCAATCAGCCTCACAACTGCAGTGCAGCCTGTAATGGACATAAAGTTTGCAAAAGGCTAGTTTTCTTATACACTATCAGATATAATCAACTTACAGTGAAAGAGAAATAAGAGTTGTTTGGTTTGGATGAAAGAGTGAGTGTTGATGTCAGCCCTACCAGACAAAACAGACAGGAAACATGGTAAGATGAACTAATTCTATTTATTGTAAGGCTATATTAACAGAATCTTGCAAGCCTGAATGTACAAATTTCCCACCTCCAGTCTTAATTATTTGTTCCATTAGGATAGATATTTCCTATGTTTTTCCTCTGACTGTTAAATGTCTGATGGGTTTCCTAAACAGCATCTCCACCTGTCTTTCTCAAAGATATATTTCATTATAGTTGCTGAAAAATAGAAGACCTTTAGAGTTAGAAATTGGGATGGCTCTCACCACATGAAGCATTCTATAGATGAGAATAATAGGCAAACAGAAACAGTTAACATATTGTGGGAATTTTGTGGGACTATCAAACAAAATCAAGAGAACAATTGATGGCAGAGAGACACAGCTGTCAATGCTTTTATTATTTACCAGAAAGATTTAAAGTAGAATTTATGGTATTGAACATTGGAAGACATTGGAGATTTTGAAACAGAATCATGTACAAATGATGACTATTTTGTTGTTAAAGTATATAAGCATATATTGAAATTTGAAAGAGAAAAGGAACAAGGTAATGAACAATAAAGAGGGTTAAAATTTCCGGTTGTTATATAGAGATGGAACAATGGGAAAAATATATTTGAAAGAACTGAAATTAATTCTATGTTATAATCTTAAAGAGAATTTTAATACAATGAGGTACCATTGGTATATGATACCACAAAAATTATTTAGGATATATAAAGGTATTTTAAATTTATGTTGGAAATATCAACAACAAAGGTTATTTTATCATGTTTGATCAATGTGCATGAAAGCTACAAATTTGGGTTTCAAATACATACAGTGATTCAGATTAAGATTCAACTGAAGCCAGGACTTTTCCTCTTGAGACCAATGGATAAGCACTTGGAAAAAGGTCATTAAATATTGTTTTTATATATGATAACTGCAATGATATTATTGTATGCACAAAAATGGAAAGATTTGGCATACCTCAGTCCAGTGTCTTAACCACCACACTACTGGCTTCTCCTATAAGCTCTGTAATGCAATATGATGAGCAGTGCTTCAAAAATAATGTGTAAGGTTCTCATCAAGAGTAAATATGTTGCTCCAGGGACTAGAAATTATTTTCTAACTGCACAACAAGGGAGGATTTATACTGATCTATAATTGCATATTATGATCTGGCAGATGTATTGCCTACAGGATATTTTTTCAGCAGTGCTATAAAATGTGTTTTGGAATTATATATACATGTAAGCAAAGTTGCTTCTCTTCCCACAGGGAAAAGGAGGCTAGCACCAGTGAGGAGACATAAATATGTTCCTTCTCTCATTAGGCTATCACTTTTTTTATCACAGATTTATACTTCAATGAATGATTAAGAATGTTTAAATTCATTTATTGCAATGAAAGAAGATGAATTATTTTCTGAATACACGCACAAAAATAAGTTTTGTGTACTTGTAAAATTAACCACAATTAATAATTTCCCACTAAAAAGAAGGCTTCTTTGGAAACCTGATGAATGATCATGCTTGCCCCAATTTTATGAAGAAAAGTACATATTTTAAACAAAAAATTTCCTTCTCCTCAGAATTGTACCCTTTTTTCCTTTATAGTAACTTTTCTCACTGTAACAGATTTATTTGTTTATTTATTGATATAACCCTTCAGAATCGAAACACTTTTGATGGTTTACAGTTATAAAAGCATAAAAGAAGACAGATAAAAACAAAACATAATCAATTGTAACATTGCCACAGTCATCAGGCAATGCCAACCAGCAAGAAACAACTTCAGCTTTTAAAGATCTTTTGGAATAACTACCTTTTGAAATAGAGTCAAGGTAGTTACCAATCAGATCTCTGGGGGAAGCCAGTTTCATAAAGTGGGAATGACCACTGAAAAACATCCTCCTGGCAGCCCCCCCCCTTCTATTTATAGACTGGAGAATATCTCTCTCTATGGGATATGATTAATTCTATTTGAGTGGCTTGGTTGTACTAGCAGGTACCTAGCTATCAAGTCATTAGGACCGTTAAAGATCAAATATAGAAATAATTCAATTGAGATGATTGTCACCTATTAGCATATGGGACTGTATTCTGTTCTGAGTAATCTTCAGAGGTACCATGCAATGTCCATTACAACCATCAGCAGTAATAATAATTATTGGTATGATTTCCCATTGCCAGTTTTACCCGTACCCATAAGGCTACAAGTGGCAAACCAGTAAAAGCTGGGTGAAGAGCCTCATTGCCACAATTTCCACTTGCTCATTCATTAGTAGCTGTGAGTCCCCAAGGAGGCTCGAATCAGTAGTCAGGTCCTTGCAGAGTCTAGATCACACCTTGGCACCAGAGGCAGCAGAGAATTAGATAATCCTTCAATAAATAGCAAGCCAATTTGTTTGGAGTCTTTCTTAGCTTGTTTCTCACAGAGTTTAATCATCTTTAACTCAGCCTGGAGTGATGGTATATAACTGAGTATCTTCAGTTATTGGTAATACTTCAATCCCTGTCCTCATCAGGCACTTCAGAAAGAAATCATGTTTGATACCATCAAAAGTTGCTGACAGGTCAAGCAGGACCTTGAGGCTAAAAAGAAAAAGGTAAAGTTTTCCCCTGTCCAATTGTGTCTGACTCTAGGGGATGGTGCTCATCTCCTTTTTCAATGTTGTCCAAAGACATTTCTGTGGTCATGTGGCCAGCATTATAGCCCAAGGTGCACAGAATGCTGTTACCTTTCCACTGAAATGTTATCTACTTACTTTTTTTAAACAAGTTTTATTAATTTTACAATTTTACAAAGCTCCAGGTGATAAAGAAGCAACATGGTGATTGGGTAATCCATAATCAAATAACAAGCTCTTTCATGCATATATCAGGTTACATCATCAAACATTTCCTCTCTATTTTCCTTAGTTATTATATCACATTGAAATTAATACATTGCTAGTTATAGCTCAGTCGGTTAAGAGATTTATCAATATATTTTAACTTATACGCCTTCATATCCTGTTTTGAATTTTACCTAATTTCAGTTACAGTATTCCAATTAGCTTAATATCCAAAGTCTTTAGATTTCGGGTAACCCAAGGTTCCCTTAGTTCATTACAGAATAATTGTCATATCTAAAATAGATTTATTATTTACTCAGATAGATTCTTACTTTATTTCACAAACATATTCCATTTCTCATCCTAATACTTCATCACTTACTAATAAGATAACCTTTATCATCTCAGTCCAACTTCTATATTATAATCCAAGACTATTATTCTAGTGACTATTTTTTTAAATTTCCCTTATAGATCTAAATCCTAAATATTAAGTCAATTAGTATCTTTTAAAATCTCCTTAGGCCATTAAGTAAGATTTTAAACTCTTCCATTATAGGTCACATAAAAAAACCATTTTTTAAAGTCTAACTCTAGCTTTCTTTTTGTGCCAAGCAGGCTTCCATAGCAGTGCCTCTGGCTCCTCAGGTGGATCTCCCTTCATTCCTACACATGTTGTTTGAATCAAGGGAGACCATCCAATTATCAATTTTTCAAAGGAGCTGGCCCCTTCATAATCATTAAATTGTTGGTCCAATAGTTCAAATCTCCATGTTTGGCTCAATACATCTGTCATCAGTTCAGTCTGGTCCTCTTCTTCTTCCGGTTTCAGCTGGTTTAAGTAGAAAGTCATGTTCAATGTTGTAGTTGTTGTTTGGTAGTTTGTTTTTCCTGGGTTCTCAATGTGCTGTACATGTAAGTCCTCAGCACCTTCCATCTTAGTGTTGCTTTCTTCAATTTCTGATGCTGTTAAAGTTGCAGGTTTTTTGATTAAGATCAAAGTTTGGGTATCAGGATTCTCAGTAGGTTGTAGCTGGTATTTTTTGAAGTCCACTTTAATATTAATTCCTTCCTCTTCTGTTGCCTTTTGGATTGTAGGTTCATCAGTTGGAATCTGGGCTGCATCTTGTAGCTTTGAGGTGGCACCTTTATTTTTCAGCCTGGAATTCATTAGCTCAGTAACCTCAAGTATTTTTTCAAGTATCAGTTTGTAGTTAAGTTGTGGGTAGTGTTCCTCCATTTCTATGGTGTTTACAGATAGTCCTTTAGTGGAGGTTATTTTTAATAAAAGTCAATAAGTGTCCACCTCCACTATAGAAAATTGTTTTCACCACCCAGCTGTTTCAAATTCTTATCTTTTTTGATAGTGTCAAGGCCAAATCTTAGCCCCACAGGTCTCCCAGTCAGAAAGAAATTCACTTGCTGTACCAAATTTCACCACAAGATGTCCCCAGTAGCATGTAAAGTCTTTCCCAAACTCAGGTTAGGGTTTTATCCAGTTTAAAAAATATTCTTTCCCCCCCCCCAGCTTAACAGATAGGTAAAGTAATGGGTCCCTGTAAGAATAGGAATCTTTTGGGGTCCCAAATATCCCAAAATTACAAGTCCAATTGTTTAGTCATTTAGTTTAGTTGTTTTTTTTCCCCCATAGCTTTTTGTTCCCAGAGTAGGCAGGAGCCGCCCAGTTAGAAAGGGGAAAAAAATTTCCAAAGGCTTTTACAGGAGAGTGGTTGGGATGCAAGAAAGGTAAGGTAAGGTCTCACCCAATTCCTCCATGTTGCTTTCATCATGCTTGGTAGTGCTTTTGGCTTTTGGCTGGTATGGCTTAGTGATCGGCCATGTTAATGGCCAATCTTTTCTTCGTCAGTCCAGAGGAGCTGCCTCGGATCAAACAGAAGGGCTGCTGCCCTTCCGCGATCTGTCGAGGGTCCTCCTCAGCGGTGGTCGCCCCTCCAGGGTGACTTTCGACCCTTGTCAGGGTCTTCCGATGGAGGAAAACCGGATGGCGGAGAGAGCGGTCTCTCCGCACGTCCGCTGGCGCCGCGATTGCAAACCGGAAGCCCGAAATGTTATCTACTTATCTATTTGTATTTGCATGCTTTCAAACGGCTAGGTTGGCAGGAGTTGGGCAAGAACGAGAGCTCACCCCATCATGTGGTGCTTGGGTCTCAAACTGCCCAAATCCCATTATCTTAACCGCTAGGGAACCATGCCCCTTTTCTTATAGGTTAGATTTTATATCTCATGAAACCCTCCTCCCCATGTCTGCTTAGTAAATCTCTGTTTCTTGTAACCTATTGGTGCATAGTTTAAATTCTTAATACAGTTCTTGAAACATTCTTTAATTTTCTTTCTTCATAAGTTGTTTTTAACTTATATTCTTACTGAATTCTATCTTATTCCAGCCATTCTAGATAAGATATAAATATAAAGTCTGTTGGCAGCAAGTAGTTTACTTTGAAAGAAAATGAAAATTGTTTGTTGCTGCTGCCTTCTAGCATGATTTTACAACTTCCTAGTCTAGACTGCAACTCTGCATTTTCTGGATTGTTCCTCACCCAATCAACCCCAATAACTAAAATCAACCTCGTTGCTGATATTTTTCATAAAACTGGATTAGTTATAATTGGTGTATCAGAACCTTGAGACCTGTTAACTCTTGCAGTGTCAAAGCTGAAATAGTTGAGAACTTTATTAAAAAAAAACCTGATATCCTCTTAAAGAGCTATATGAAAGAATGAAAATGTTAATTATTTAACATTATTTATATAAATATATTCGCCTTACACTTGTAACTGAGTAATTGGCAATATTGAATCTGTTCATGCCAGGAGAGTCAAAAGATTGCCCTGAATTCTCAGTTTGATGCCAATAGATGTCAGTGCATTTGACAATGGACCGTTGGTATTTGCAGGCCCCATACCCAAATGAATTTTATCTTTTAAATACTTGTAATTAAAAAAAATATCCTCAGTGTAGTACAAATACCACCATGTCCACTATTTCTATGTACATCACATTCTTATAAAATAAGGTAGAGGGAATAATAATAATAATAATAATAATAATAATAATAATAATAATAATAATAATAATAATAATAATAATAATAATAATAATAATAATAATAATAATAATAATAATAATAATAATAATAATAAAGTTGGAAGGGACCTTGGAGATCATCTAGTCCAACCCCCTGCTCAGGCAGGAAATCCTATACCATTTCAGACAAATGCTGTCCAGTCTCTTCTTAAAAACTTCCCCGTGTTGGAGCATTCACTGCTTCTGGAGGCAGGTTGTTCCACTGGTTAATTGTTCTGTCAGGAAGTTTCTCCTTAGTTCTAGGTTGCTTCTCTCCTTGATTAGTTTCCATCCCTTGCTTCTTGTCTTGCCTTCAGGCGCTTTGGAGAATAGCTTGACTCCCTCTTCTTTGTGGCAACCCCTGAGATATTGGAATACTACTATCATGTCACTCCTAGTCCTTCTTTTCATTAAACTAGACATATCCAATTCCAGCAACCGTTCCTTATATGTTTTAGCCTCCAGTTCCCTAATCATCTTTGTTGCTCTTCTCTGTACTCTTTCTAGAGTCTCACATCTTTTTTACATCGTGGTGACCAAAACTGGATGCAGTATTCCAAGTGTGGCCTTACCAAGGCATTGTAAAGTGATATTAATCGTTCATGTGATCTTGATTCTATCCCTCTGTTAATGCAGCCTAGCACTGTGTTGGCTTTTTTGGCAGCTGCAGCACACTGCTGGCTCATATTTAAGTGATTGTCCACTTGGACCCCAAGATCCCTCTCACAGTTACTACTATTGAGCAAGGTACCACCTATACTATACCTGTACATTTGGTTTTTCTTGCCTAAATGTAGAACCTTACTTTTTTCACCATTGAATTTCATTGTGTTAGATAGCGCCCAGTGTTCAAGTCTGTCGAGATCCTCCTGTATCTTAAGCCTGTTGGCTATTCCTGCCAGCTTGGTGTCGTCTGCTGATTTGATGAGTTCCCCATCTATCCCCTCATCCAAATCGTTGATGAAGATGTTGAAGAGCAGGTCAGCCAGCTATGAAGCCATCTGGTGGTGATGCTGTCTAACCCACATTTTTCTATCTTATCAAGTAGTAGGTTGTGATCTACTTTATCAAATGCCTTACTGAAGTCCAAGTAAATTATATCCACAGCATTCTTCTGGTCCACTAATTTTGTCACTTGGTCAAAGAATGCAATAAGATTTATCTGGCATGATCTGTTTTTGACAACCCCATGTTGGCTTTTAGTAATGACTTTGTTTACCTCTAGGTGTTCGCTGATTCGTTGTTTGATTATATGCAATACAGTGATTTTTGTAGAACTGTATTTATTTCTCCAAAAATTAGAATAAGTTGAGGTTATAGATTGGGAGATATGGGAGACGTAGTGGATGAAAATACTGGTGAGCAGCCCCCAAAATTTGAGCAGTTTGGTAACCATTTTGAGAGAGTATGTATAACACTTTCTCAGAATTCCAAATATGTCCACTAGCCTTTATAAGAATCATGCATTTTAAATTAATATGCTGTATTTCCTTGACAGTAATCTTGAGGATCATATAGGAGAAAAGTCAACAGGAAGCTGGAAATCCAATTAATTTCTTCAGTAATTTAGAATCCACCTCGTGCCAAACATCTTATGATAAACCCTTCTAGACTTTTTATTTACCACTGGTATAATTTTGGCAGCGTTTTTCTAAATGGGAGATCTGTTTTTAAAATATAAGCTTGCTGTGCGCTCTGCTCTTAATGAGCTCTATTGCTTGAGAGGCAATAATTGCTGCTGGGAAAATATTGGCACTGTTTGGCTGGTGCCCCATAGAAACCAAAGAACTCTCCCTCTAATTACAAAATAGGTAGTGAAAAAGTACCCATTCATTAAGTGAAGAACCGTATTTCTTAATCTTTCACTGATCATTGAATCACTAACATTTACAATAGCTGTCATTTGGAATAACCACAGGTTTCCCCTTTGACATTAATATTTTTTATCCAATAGGATAAAGCGTTGTCAGGTAGACGAAAGAGTATCTTTTTAATGTATAGAAAAACAGATGTTATTTTGTTACCATCTCATACCTCTTAGTCCATTCCGCTGCTTAAGCAACTGGGTTCTTTGCCAATGAAGTAGCATGATGTTCTTGGATATTCAGATGGGAGACAAAAAACTTCTAGCTATGGATCTAAACTGCTACAACTCCCAATTATCAAACATATGCATTTTTTTTCTTTTAGAGGAAGAGTCTAGGCAGAGGAAGATGATGCAGAATTAAGAAGTTTGTTTAAAAGCACGGGTGTATAAAAAGTCTTCATAACCCAAAAATCTCATAACCCAAAGGAAGTTTATTTCATATTTCACATATTTAAACCATGACATGATGGGAGTGTTCATTAACTTTATTGATTTTGTAAATGATACCAGTGGGAGTTAGAATTCTTGATAGAAATAAAGTTGAAATGAGAGGGAATAAAACTAAATATAATGTGTGGAAATGATGGCTGGAGATATTCTGCATGGAAGAAGGAAGCCAACCACCAAACCTAAAAGAACACAATTTCTATCCTGTTGGATATGGGCATGATTGAAGTTTGAATGACATTTGGAAAGCATGCTCTAGAGTTTAGGAAGCTGATCAAAGGTGATGATCAAAGATGATGATATGACCTGACTAAAGTAACAAAATAAAGTTGACTTTGTGAATTCCAGGAAAGAAAAAATACAATTATCTGTATGCTGCCCATTTCTGTGAAGAATTATCAACACACACATCTTGCAATGAGTGAGATATGAAGGATGTAGATTAACTATTCCAAAGGTCAGCATATTTTTTCTTTAGGGCAAATAAAACTGGCTACTTGTTCTTTTAAAACAGAGGTATGAAATAAAAGCTGAGATTTTTGTGGCTTTAAATACTATTGCTTGCATGTTCTTCAACTGCCTGTGGAATTTAAGACCAACCCATTTTTCATTTCGAAAGTTAACTTAGAATCTCTCAGTATAATCAATAAATTCAAATACATTTTTTTTCCTCTCGGGGAGGACATACTGTTATTTGTCTTGATCCTTCAGAAATATAAAAGTTCCTTTTTTTTCTTTCCAGGTCATTAAAGATATGATCAATGTTTTATCAAATGATCTATTTTTAAAGGAACAAAATATTTTTGTGTGACATTTAGTCAACAAAGGAAAAGAACTCCCTGCTTGATAATGGAGTAAGAAAAGAGAACTGCTAAGTCAGTTCATAGATTATTCCAGTCTACTGTAACTAAAGGCCACACAGTAGCTTCCACCAGCAGCCATGATAACACTTGTAATGGCAGAAATTACCCATGGCTTTATCCTCATAGCTGGGGATGTTATTATTAGGAGTCACTTTTACTTAGAATCTTTAAGGTTCTGTGAAATACATATTTTGAAACCATAGGTTCCCATTCTCAGGAAGAGAATTCCCTGATTTCATTACCTGTTAAAATAAATTTGCATCATAATTTTGCATTAAAGCAATATCGAAAGAAATTACATTTTCCAGGGGGAAAAATGAACGTCTTGCTGCTTTCTGTGCACTCTTTCAAGAGTCTGTAAAAGCAAAAAATCTAGTTGGTGGGGAAATACAGAAACAGAAGGAAACTATTTATTAAAAATAAGCTCTTAAAAAGAGTCATAAAGGAAACAATGTATGATTCAGAGGCAAGGTAAAACAAAAACCAATAGCTTTTTTCAAATGTGGAGAATTTATAATTCGGAAAAAAGTAGTTCCAGAAACTGAGCGATCCATTTAATTAGACTAGAAATACAGGAGCTTCAATTTAAAATGTCTTCCTGAGGCATTCCCCCCCCCCCTTTTCAGCAATACCTTTTGATTCAGGTCATAAAATCTCTGTGATCCACAGAAGTCATTGCACAAAGGCAATGAGCAAAGAGTTTTACATCTAACTAAAAATTAGCCATTAGAGGGGGAAATTATCACCTTGGAGTCATGTTATTGTAATAAGGTTTATTCCTAGTGCCAGTATTTAAATTGCCCTAGCATTTAGAGGGAAAGGAATACATAAATGATTCCTCAAAAATGATAGTAATTTGGGAAAGCATGAATGTGCAGAGTCAAATGTTTTTATTTTACATAGATAGTAGAATATTTAGTGTGAGAGATGCTGACCATATTGCTAATTTAATATGATAAATATTATAAGCATTGTACTGTACATGTTTTTGTGCGAGACCTCAGACCTATTTTATTAAGTCTTTGGCACTGTGAACAAGCCAGGAACATTCATGTTTTTTGCTTATGTGTTTTCACTCAAAGGATGATCAATTCCTTTTCCTTTCAGAACTCAAGTTTTTCCAAGCTTAATCCTGTGAACTTCTGAAAGAAGAAAACTTGAATCCTGAAAGTAATGTAATTGATCATCCTTTGAGTGAAAACACTCAAGCCAAGACAGGTTTATGGACCAAAGGAAC
Source organism: Azemiops feae (assembly GCA_023970755.1). Taxonomy (NCBI): domain Eukaryota; kingdom Metazoa; phylum Chordata; class Lepidosauria; order Squamata; family Viperidae; genus Azemiops; species Azemiops feae. Next base: position 1,727,299 of record JALGBA010000121.1, on the reverse strand, counting down.
TAAAATTTAAGTAAAGTCCCTGTATGTACACATTCCATTAGCTCCTGTGAATCCAAGCAAGTCTAAGGTCATTGCATCATGGAAAGAATGATTTTTCTACAAAAATGGACTCCTCAGAAAATACTAAATACTTACTAAAGATGTATTATTTATGTTTTTCATGATTCTGCATTTTTAGACGTGTAACTTTGGCATTTAGAAAGAACATTAGGTACTGGTCACTCCCAACTTTGGCACCTTAAGAATTAAGGGAATTTAGAAATTAAAGACACAGTGGCTTAATTGAGAATGAGTGTATTAAAAGAATTAAACGTGCACATGAAAAGCTCTAACACAGAATTACAGCTCTCAGAAATATCTTAAGGGGAACATATTATGTCCTGTTAATGTGTAGTGAACATGTTTTGGTATTTGTTTCAGTATGAGGAAAAGAAGAGAGAATTCATGGGTGGTGATGGAAACAAGAGAATAATAGGCTTGGAAACTGATCATATGAAGAGTATTGGTAAAATCTGATTGTTTTTGCTCCTGATTTAATCATGGACATAAATATTAACTTCCTGACCAAATTACCCTGGTCTTTGGTCTGAAACATAATTTTATTGCTTTTTATGCAAAATTTAGGGAAATACATGAGATTAGATCTGGAGAGCAAAAGGTGCCCTGAAGAGAGGTGATTACCCTTTGACATTTACACAGTCTGCTGTGGGTACTAGATCATACATAAGAGGAAAGTCTTTTGATGTGCTTTTCTTAAATGGTAATGAAGATTCTCTTTTCAGACTACTGTATCAAATTACTATTGGAGGAACTGGCGATTTAATATTTCTTGAAACAGAAACATATTATTAAATATATTATTTTAATAAAACTTCAGACACATTAAAATGTATTGGGATTTTTTTCAGAAATAGTTGAAGTTTATCTTTTATTCAATTGTTAGTATGAGATATAAAAAAATAATCTATAGGTAAGGAGATTCATAGATTCATAGAAATGATATGTGCTATGTAAGTTATCAAGTGCAAAAAATTAATTAAAGGATTCCCAACTGATGGCTGCATAGCTACTGCTTGAACTCATTCAAAAGTTGTTTGGTATCTTACTTAGTTATAATAGTTCCATTGCTGAAAATCTTCCTACTATTATGATAGTTTTCTTTGCTTTCAAGTGAAATCAGCCTTCCTGTAATTTAAATATACTATTCCATATCTTGCAGTCGTGAGGTCTTGAACATACTGACTTCCTTTTGCATGACACTCCTTCACACAGTGCTAGAAAACTGTTGTCACGTTTACCTACATTTTTCTCTCTCTCTCCAAGTTAAACATAGCCAGCTGCATAGTGTCTTCAAAAAGGAGGTAGTTTCCAGGACCTTCAGTTGAACATATTGCTCATCTACCTATGAAAAACAAATTGGCTAGAGTAAGTTGATTATTCCATGAAGGAGGCTGACTAATCTTACATTCTGTTCAGGGAGCACTTTCATTATGAGCACTCATTATGGTTTCAGCCTAGCAAGATGAAATTGAAGATGGAGAGATATTTGCAAGGTTATCTGCAGGGTATAGTAAAAATATCAAGATAGCAGCCGTGACAGTGTGATTGAAGCATATTCTGTTTTTTATGTATGCCATGCATGACTCACATAAAAATCAGGCAAAGCCTTGATTAAACCATCAGGGGTGCCATTTTGACTATTTTCACTATACTCTGCAGAAAATCTTGTAAATCTATGCCTCTCTGTTGCCTCCCTTATTCTGCTTTTGGCTTTTTCCCCACAGTTGATTACAAAAAGATGGAACAGATGTCGATCAAATGGCTAATTTGATTCCTCTTCAAGTTAGGGCTTGGACAAGGTTGGTGGGCATTAGGGAGTTTATGAACTTTCAGTTCCTTAATCTCTCCCATCTCATTTCTGTTCTTATCTCCAAGAGGCCAATTTGAACAGTTTTCCAGCTACAGAAAAAAATAGCCACAGAGGTTAGTGAGGAACAAACACTGGCTCTGACATCAGAAAAGAAACCTGAAAATCATATGGCACCAAGCATGCTGTCTCTGACACCCCAAAATTGCATCCTAAGACATCAATGGAATGCCTTTAAAATGAATTAAGTTCCATGAGCTAATAATCTTATAAAACCTCCAATAGTAATGTTTTATTATTGTTTATTATTACAGAAATTATTGTACTTACAAATCACCACACTATTATAGTTCTTCAGAGTGTCTTTCTTCAATACAGCTATGACAATGGTTTTTGATTATTTTAAAACTTAGATTCCATATGCAAAACACAACAAATAAACAACATGTAGTGCCCTTGTTCAGAACATGTCAGTATTTGAATATGGTAGATGGCAAAGTTTTAGTATATAAAATATCAGTAATAGATAGCATCAACAATATTTACAGGCCCAAATAAATGTCTGTGAAAAGTTATTAAACAAAAGAAAGAAAACCAGGGATATGCCTGAAGCCTGGCTGCAGTGCTAATACAGTTAAGGACTCTTAGTCCAATCAAGGCCTATGAAGAGATTCAGGATAACTGAATGCAGAAAAATGTTTTGCTATTTTGGTAACAAAATAGCAGGCCACTGACATGAACTACTGATGTAAAGTTTTCTTCATAAAGTCCTCTTGATCAGTAATATAGCATTTTTCTAGCATATTAATTGATAATTCAAGATAGCGATTCAAAACACTTTTTTCCTTGCAATGATTCATAGACATATCTGTATAACAGATTCCTGCAATCTTCCCTTTTCTAATTCTTCAGACTTCTATTGCACATTTCTCAATGTCACCAGTCTTTTTCTGCCTGGCTGACTTTATATCTCCACTTTCAAGTGTTGATAATAAAAAAAAACCAAATGGTTATGAGTGAGTCTTTGCGGACCTCTCTGTGCAAAATGCTATTTTAAAGTAAGAGATGGAGTTTAGGAAGCAGAAATTCAAATCAAAATGTGGCATAATTAAAATCAACACAACGATACAGTATATAAACTGACAAAGTTTACATGAGCTTTTTGCAAATATTGACAGCAAAAGCATGTAATATTGAGCACTCTCTATATTCAGGGGATTATATCAAAAGCAAAGATTCCAGCACTGGTGAGGGTGTGAAATAGCAAACATTTTACTTGGGCACAGACACAAAATGTGACTATATTTCTACCCAGGTGTCACAGGAGTTAAATAAAAAGAGACCAAATCATTTTGTTGATTAGGGTTGGAAATGGTTTTCTGGAAAATACAAACCTTTTTAGTTGGATTTGACACACATGACAGCACTTTAAGTAAATGAGAGCCATACAATCAATATGTGGTACTCTATTAATTTAATATACTCCTGTACTGAAGGCAGAGTTTTGCACAATAACATCAATCCCATTGCAAAGCATCCTAAAGGTATCAATTCTGTTGTTCCCATATATGTTTAGTATACTGTTGGACTTGTACAGCTTCTGCCTATCTTTCCTCTGCCAGAGTTACATATAGCTAAAAAATTCACTATGACTGCTTGGCTCTGGGATCATCCTAAAATTTTTCTGAGCTCTTTGAATCAACAGATGGAAGAAGAGAAGATGAGGAGAAGGAAGAGTAAGGTGACTTTTTCCATGGAGGGGGTGATGAGGGCATTGTGACATAATCACACAATTGCTGTGATTTTTATCCACTACAATGCACAAAATTTTATACTTCAGGGAGTGCACAATAAAATAGATTAAATAAAGATTTAAAGGCAACATAATTTAAGGTTTCTGGCTCATGGTATATATATGTCTTATGAAAAGCAAGGAGAAAAATGATCTTGTGAGAATGAAGATATATAAACATTTAATTTCTATTTGTTGAGACTTTAACCTGAAAAATAACTTATATCACAGTTATTAAAGGTGTTAGTAATAATAAGAAATACAATAATTTTGTAAGCAAAGTAATGTATACATCAGCACAAACTCTTTTCAATCAACAGAATCACTGAGACAATTTTTCTTCCCATATTTATACTATCACAATAATTAGAGGTCATGAATTGGATAGGAACACAGAAATGGCTAATGCCTTAAAGACTCTTGTTTTGAAGTAATTTTAGATTTTGGATTTGGATTTCTGAATTTCAAAGAACAAAGTTTGCTACATATCTTCTCTACAGCCATTACCACCTACTCTCTCATACTAGCATACTGCTAATGAGTCTACATGTTCAACTCTAAGAGATTGCTATCTCCTTGTCCAGGCTACCACGATACAAGAATACATTCTGTGGTATGCCCCTCTTAAATATAATGATGTATGTTAGAAAACAGCTAATAAAACTCAACAAAGCTTGATAAACATAAGGAAGCAGGGATGCTTCTTGGCTTGTATCGGAAATGTTTAGAAACCTTTGATAGAAATATTGGACTAGGTTTAGACCCAGCAGAAGGCATGGGCCAAACGTTTTATGGAGTCAAATTGTTCCTTGCCCTATATATTTCTAATAGATGTTTTTCTATTTTCATGACAAAGTAGTTAGACTTAAAGTTTAGAACTTCACACAGAAAACATTTTTATCTATAAAACATCAGGAGCAAGTAGATATTCCATACCCTAATTGCATATACACACAAATGCATATTATATACAATAATTGGTAGTCAATGTTTGTCTGGTAAGAATTTAAGATTAAATTTTGGAAGGAGCAGTTCTGTTCATCCACCAGGATCATAGCAGAGATAGGTACTCTGGCTCTAAATATTTCTCCAATTCCACCACTCATTGATATTGTTACTGTTTTGTTGACTTGTTTATAGTTCATTTACTCCAAGTTTTGGTACAATATCTGAGGCAGCACTGCTAAACTCTTATCTCATTTAAACGAATGTTAAAGCAATGTGGCCTATAGAAAATGTTTGATGTGACAAACATTTAGAGAACAGAATCCACCACTTGTTCTGCTCTTCAAACAGGGCTTTAAAGACCTGTAATGTAAACAAGATATATTGCAATTATTGTAGACCACCAGAAGAACATTTAACACAGATATTTAAAATATCACTTTAGGTGAAAAGCATATTACAAGTATAAGACTGCAAAAATTGTATAAAATACAGAAGACATTTCTTCTTTGCTTCCTGGGCCCTCCAATTAAATATTTATCACCTGAATGGAGTTTCACACTGATTCTAATTAGGTGCACAGAAAGGGCACAATGGACAAATTATATAGCCTGTTGTAATAGATAAAGTGAGCAAATGTTAATTGCTTATGCTATACAACAAATATATATATTTTTTATCATGGCAGTGTTTTGTGAAGTACAAATAGTAAAACTGAATCTTACTGATTTAATGGGAAAAGAGAGAAAGGTGAAAGGTAATGATAAAATGCAAACTACATTAACATTGTCATATAAATGTAATGCATCGCCTGTGTAAAATAATATAGTAGCTTTTAAATGGTATTTTGGAATACTTCATGAAATTGCCAGCTAATGTTGATTGGATATTATGACATGTACTTTTCATGTAGTTTTTTAAACAGGAAAATTCCTGTGAATTTGCTTTTAGAAGAAAACAGGAAGCACCTAGTTATGCCCAGTCAGCATAACAGTTGACACAATCCTGCAATATATGAATTTTAGTGGGTTTTTTACATACTCACAAAAGAATGGTGCTTAATTTAGGCTGCATATTGTCAAATGATTATGAGTGATTTTTCAATATGAGTTTGAAATATTTGGGATACTTTCAAGAAAGAGAATTTAATATTTTCTGTGCATTTGTTTAATACCTACAAAGGAAATTTTCTGCCTGGAATCTGATATGTGCCTAATAGAAAGGATTGTTGCTATTTGTTGAGTGAGATTTATTTTCTTGGGTATTGCAAGGCTACAGTGCGTTAATTGTAAGAGAGCATCTTGCTCTCATCAGTTTCCATTCATATTCTGTCATCAAGATATTATTACTCCATGTACTAAGATAAAATTACTTTTTTCAGAAAGAATGGCTTGAGGACTATGGAAAAAGTTTTTTTTTAAAAAACTATCTATAATAAAGTCTTCTGACTTTGAAGACTCTGGCATGCATTGTCTCCTATCTGTCATTCATCTCTATGAGAATTAAAACTTTACCGTACAATTTGATCAGCAGATGAGCATTCTTAAATTTCGTTTGAATGGAAGAGATTTTATATGATGAAATGTTTTGCTATATTCAATGGGATGAAGTGTTTGGTTTGGATGGATTGTAACTTAATTTTAAAATAAGAGAGCGAAGTCTTCTGAAAATAGCCCATCAGTCATTAAAAGCAGTGCTCTATCCTGCTACATAAGGTGTATAAGGAAACCCTTAAAATCAAATAAAACAAAACATTATACAAAAAAGGATGTGCACATCTGAACTCCAACAGCAAAAAGGGTTATTCATCCTGTTGCACCTTATGCTTTTATCCTAATTTTTGTACCCATGCATATCATAAATATTCTATGTTATACCATTATACCATTGAAAACTACATAGAAATTATTTTTACCATGAAAACAGGTTTTAGAGATATGAATTATTGGCATTTTCAGTAAATATAAATTGGAGTCATTTTTTGTAATGGTTAATTCTGCTGAGGTGGTAGTATGTAGATTTTCAATGGCATTTTAAGGATTGCGGTAAAAATACTCATATTAGACTTCTTCCATATAATTAATAGTAGGATTGTAACTTCTTACCATACTATGAAACACATTAATTTTCTTGAAAGTGTAAAAAGGCCCATTTACAAAAAACATGGAAAATACTCTTCAAAATAAGTATTAGAGAATAAATAGTAAATAGCAGAAAGTATCATTATAAGTTGACATTTCTTTCATATTTTTATCTCATAGCATATCATCATAAACAGATGCTGCATTTCAGATTTTTTAAAATAATTTTTTTAGGATAAAAGAGGTAACATTTTTCTTGGTAAATTGATGGAAACGATTGTAGTAGTAGCAGCAAAGAAAATATGTATCCATCTTTTGGATCACATTCTATACAGTATATGCAAAAATGTATAAGGGAATTCTTGCAAACATCCATAAAACAATGGGTTGCTGGCATATAAACCCTAATAAGCCCAATCATCTATTTGTGAAGGGTATTAAGAAATGGATTAATTCCATTTTCTTTTCTTTCATTTCTCCTTTAAAGCGGTATCAAAGGGTAATTGACTGGGTGGAGCTAAAACAAGACATGGGTGGAGCCAGAACCCTCAAACAAGTAAGGATTCCCTTTTATGGCATATCTATTTTTCTCTCTCCCCTCCTATCTCTCACATTCTTTTCTCTTTCTGACTATCTTTTCTTTTTTGTCCAAACATCCAATGGCAGGGATGCTTGGACGATTTCCAGAGATCTGAATTGATGTCTTCCAGAAAGCTGTTACATTTACTTCATATGCTCTAACATGGAGTTGAACAATCCTTTTCAAGTTGAGGAAATATTGTACTTGGATGGTAAAGCAATGGGCAGTTATAAAATGCAGTTGAGATAGAAAGAAATCTATTTTAAACCTTAACTTTAATGACCTGGAGTAAATAATTTTTCAATGGATAACTTTATGCTAAATATTCCAAAAGACAATTAAATGGTTCCACAAAATTTTGATGACAAATTATGCCACTGAACTTTGTTATTGACTGAGGAAGAAAGTCAAATAACTGCATTAAGTTATGACAGCTCATGATACCACTGACTGGTATCTGATGAGACACCTGCATCAGAGCTTTTCTTTTAATACAATATAGGCAATAGATCAGATGAAGAATTTTGGCCATACAGATGTTTCTGAACAGCAGTTCTCAGCATCCTTTATTGCTAACCATGCTGGCTAGTATTACAGTATAGAAGATTATAGCACAGATATTGGTTTCTCATTCTAGTTCTACAACTTCAAGTCAATAACAATTTTTGCCATGGCCATCTAAGATTCTCCTCTTTTTTTAATTCATCAGGTATTTGCAACATGACAAAATTGTAGGCATATAGTAAAGAAATACATGAGCAGGGAAACTATTCTGTAGTGTTTTAAAATAAACTGGTAAGTAGTTACATTTATTGCTGAATTGTTAAAAGAACTACTAGTTAATGATACATGCTTTCTGCAATCTAATTATAAGAAATAAAGAAATTCAAGCATGCTATGATTCCTTGACCAGAATTTGATCAAACCAGCAACTTTGTTTATAATATTCATGGATCCCTATAGATATAACTTATGGGCATGTAAATGAAATGCAGTTATTTCAAGGAACATAAAAGATTAAGAAGACAACAGTCCAATATTTGACAAGTAAAAGAGAAAAATACAAACATATTAATGTATAACTTTATAATATTCTTAGCTGTACCTATCACAATAACTTAACCTACTTAAGTCTTCTGTCTTCATCCTTTTTCCATGTTGAATAGTTGAGATGTTACAAACAAACAAACCAAAAAACCTCTAGACAGTGGAGACAATGTGTAGAAATTGATGCTTGCTAGTAGCCTGTCCCAGGCTAATACTTAGCACTTAAACTAACATATCACATAATATTAGAGCATAGAATTTAGAGACCAATTTAACTTTGCTTTCACTTAGATAAGGCTGAAGGTATATATGATGATGCACAAAAATTGCATAGTTACTGCAGTGTAATACAGCTATGACACAAAATGCCACAAAACTGCAAGGCTGGTAATTTTAAAGAACCAAGAACTTGATGCTTGAGTACCCAAATTTCTGTCCCCTTTATAAATGGAAAATGTGTTTATTGTTGTTGTGGTTGTGGTGTCCGTCTTTTCCATTATTTGTATGGTTTCATTTCTGTCTCCTGATTTCACACTAAAAACATCTGAAAAGAAGCACAAATAAAACAAATGTTACTTATTTGGCAAACCGTGTCAATAAAAATAATTATGATTTTTATGGTTCCAGTAGTCTCACATCTGAAAATAGGATCTGCAGTATAATCTGCTATTTATGTACTTGGTAGTAAGTCTCAATAATTTAATTCAATTTATTCCATATAAGCAGGTTCAGGCCTAAGATTGTTAGTAATTTGATATTAAATTTTATTGAATCCATAATGACTTTCTGTTGAATAAACTGGAATGTGAAATCTGTGCATAAATTGTAGAACAAAACACTCTATCTATTCTGTGAGTCAGAAAAAATAAAATAGAATCCACCATACATCTGATGTCTGATAGATTAGTTTTCAAAGAATACATATCAATAGTTTAATCATTGGCAATAATAATCTAATTAGCTAAAATTAATGGAAATTTAACAGTGCAGTCACATTGGGATTTGACTTTGTAACATGTTCACATTCCATAATGATAGCATTTGATTTCACTGAACTCCAGTGCAACTGATTGCAATGCACTTTTACTCAAAAGAATAAAATCAAGTAAATGTTACCAATTTTAAAAAAACACCTGAATCTCCCCTCCAATTTCATTATTGTTACCCTAAAGTTGTGTCCTTTAAACTCCCTAAACCATCAAATTGGGTGCTCCCAACTATTTTTGTGACATCATGTCATCACCAGAGACTATAAGTTGTTGCTAATACGTTTCTTTCAGTTTTGCATTTAGTAACAAATCGCTCTTTAGCAGATTATTGGACATTAAGATGATAAATGATATGAAAATTAATTAATTTTATGTAGGCTAAATTAAAACAAATTTATTTTCTATCAAAGCTTGCCCACCTCTTTTTCAATCAAAGCTTGCCTATCTCTTTTCTATCAAAGCTTGCCTGCCCATCCACTTTGGGAATATGAATTTAGCAAGCCATTCTTCCCTTCTCCTGATGAGGTCTTCACATCACTAACTACTGTTTGATATGTTGTTAAATCAGATTTCTGTGTATCATGAGAAATTGCCAGAGGTTGTAAGCCCCTTGTTCCACTATAGTCTTAGAGTGAAAGCTACTCAGTGCTGAAAATATTCAGAAATCATAAAAAATATTAATACAATGTACACTCATCTAATCAGAAAGGGGACTGAAAAGGGGTAAACACAAAAAGCAAAACAGGAAGAGACAATAAAAGAGGGAATCTAATAAAAGAGGAAAAAGTAAAGGAAAAAAGAGAAGAGTATAAAAAAGTTTGACTGATGGAAATGAGGTGAGCAGGAGAAATCTAAGACAAACTGGACAGCAGAAAGCAAGTCATATTGCTCAGAGAAAGCAAAATAGGGGAAGGGCATGAAAATAAATGAAAGTGGCAGCTTCGGAGATGTTGGATGATAAAGGAGGTAGGAATGGGAGGGGAACAAGATTCTGTTCTTTTGGCTTGAGAGATGTCTAAATAGACCTATGTTGACAATATATTTACAATGGCTTTGAAAAATGTATGGGAATGAATAGATAAAGAAGTATATTTTGCCTTTGTGATCTAAACTGAAAGGCTGCTATGGCGCTTTTATGTCCTTAAAGAATAATGTTTCAATTAGCTTTCCTTGGAGATGTTTTTATCAGCTGATGCTTTACTTCCATGAGATAGCATTCTCTGATATCTGAATGGCTGCCCCTAGACCGGGTTTCTATGAGACCATTAAAACATGGTTACTCCATCAGGCCTTTGTGAGCTTGTTCTCTCCAATATTGGAAGGTATTTCTTTGGGTTGACTCAATTGAGCAATATGATTCATAGTGCCAGTGTTGTTTTGATATTATTTATATGCTCTGCTTTTACTATGTACTTTTAACCTGACTTATCGAATTGAGATGTATGTTACCTAGAGTTTTTTGCAATTACAACTGCCTAGAAACTCAGTAAAGCAATCATCAAATATTTTAAATTCCTAAAACAACAAAAATATGAGGTAGCAAGAAAATAGAACACATTAGTAGAATTAAAACAGAGATCTCATTGAACAAATAGATTTTAAGTTTATGCTAATATTTAATCTATCTTCTCTGAGATAGTTGCATAAGCTAATTTTTGCAAATGTGGCACATAATAAGATCTAGCAGTAGATCTGAGTCCTCTAGCAGGTACATAAGGGAGAAAGTATTCCATCAAGTAGTCATATCTTAAACTATGGCTGGCTTTCTATGTCATGACAAACATTGTGATTTTGATTGCCTGATATGCAAGAAGCCAATAGAATTATATGAATAAGCTCCTGGTTGTTGTTGTTGTTAGTTGTGAAGTCGTGTCTGACCTATCGTGACCCCATGGACAATGTTCCTCCAGGCCTTCCTGTCCTCTACCATCTTCTGGAGTCCATTTAAGCTCACGCCTACTGCTTCAGTGACTCCATCCAGCCACCTCATTCTCTGTCGTCCCCTTCTTCTATTGCCCTCAATCTTTCCCAGCATTAGGCTCTTCTCCAGTGAGTCCTTCCTTCTCATTAGGTGGCCAAAGTACTTGAGTTTCAACTTCAGGATCTGGCCTTCTAAAGAGCAGTCAGGGTTGATCTCCTCTAGGACTGACCGGTTTGATCGCCTTGCAGTCCAGGGGACTTGCAGGAGTCTTCTCCAGCACCATAGTTCAAAGGCCTCAATTCTTTGGTGCTCAGCCTTTCTTATGGTCCAACTTTCACAGCCATACATTGCAACTGGGAAAACCATGGCCTTGATTATATGTACTTTTGTTGGCAGGGTGATGTCTCTGCTTTTTAGTATGTTGTCTAGATTTGCCATAGCTTTCCTCCCCAGGAGCAAGCGTCTTTTAATTTCTTGGCTGCAGTCCCCATCTGTGGTGATCTTGGAGCCCAGGAAGATAAAATCTGTCACTATCTCCATTTCTTCCCCATCTATTTGCCAGGAATTGAGAGGGCTGGATGCCATGATCTTGGTTTTCTTAATGTTGAGTTTCAAGCCAACTTGAAACTCTCACTCTCCTTCTTCACCAGCCTATTTAACTTATATGCAGAGCACATCATGAGAAAGGCAGGGCTAGATGAATCAAAAGTTGGAATTAAGATTGCAGGGAGAAATATCAACAACCTAAGATATGCAGATGATACCACTCTAATGGCAGAAAGTGAAGAGGAACTAAAGCTCCTGGTAGATTGTCCAATTACCCAGTCTAGCATTTCTCATTAGCCAACCTCAAAGTGAGCTCATCTGGAGCACATCACTAAATTCCACTGTTGAAATTACTGCTTACCAGTGCAACTCATAGGATTGCAGTAAACTTGTGCAAGCCAAGAAAGATTAAAGTGTAAAGCTAAACAGTTAATTGCAGGATGCAGAGGAAACAAGAACTAAAGGTTTCTCCCAATGAGACATTGTCTGGCTTGGGGAGAAGGATGGATATGGGTGCAGGGCTGGTAGCAGACAGAAAAGCTGGAAATTCCCCCCAGGAGGAGTGACCCATTGAATTCAGTTAAGGTGAATCATGACCTGGAGAGCAAACAGAGAGAAAAGCAAAGAGAAATAATTTGCATGTCTAGCCCAGAATGCATGCAAAGACAGAGTGAACATATTTTCCAAGGAATTCAATAGTGATGTAGAATGGAATTTTTAAAATATATATAGTGTAGTCATTAAGGAGACTCTTCAGGAATGTATGGAAGAAAAAGAACTTATGATTATTCTTTGTGGCTCCTGAAAAACACCTCTACAGCCCCCACCCTGAAGGTCTCCTGTTTCTCCAAGAACAACAGGCAGCTCTACATCTACCCAAAATAAAACTGGAATACTCAAGACTTTTTACAGTTGCTCTGCCAATCATCACGTAATTATGGCTCCCATCATAGTTAGAGTCCATGTCTGAATTTCTACAAGGTGTATCCCTTCCTCATGCCTATCTGAGAAGCTAGATTCCCTCTGACAAGCCACTCTTGTAGCTTTTTTATTACAGCTTCCAGACACATTGAGGAGATACTGGGTTTTCCACCATTTCCTCCTGGTATAAGCATGCACTCTTGCTCTTTGTGCACCATTGTTCTGTCACCTCCACCTATTTCAGGGGGAAATGGGGAAGATTCGAGGTACAGTACATTCCAGACACTCAGCAAGCTTAACTATTAGATTCATTTGAAAGACCATCTGGCTACATAATGTTCTTAGGGATGCTGCAAGGAAATACACATATCCTTCTCCTTTGATCATTTCACTTGCATTTTCCTTGCAAACCAAAACTTTTGAACCAGCTGTTCAAGGAAGTTTTAGTACTTGCCAGTAGTTTTGGATGCTGAGAAGGGAAGGTGGGACAAGAGGAAATTACATGAGCGGAGAGAGAGATTGAATGACTGCATCAACAAAAAGGGGAACAGTTCTGAAAAGATGGAGATTGCTGCTGAGGAAGGAAGGAAGGAAGGAAGGAAGGAAGGAAGGAAGGAAGGAAGGAAGGAAGGAAGGAAGGAAGGAAGGAAGGAAGGAACATTGGAAGGGAAGAAGTAGAAGTGGGAAAGGGAAAGGGGCATTTTGTAAGAAATAAGCTGAGATAGATAATTGCATAAACATTCAACAACGTCTTAGTTTCAAAACTACAGTTAGTTAATCAATTTATATGAAGAGGATTGAGGAAAAAAACTACTGGTTTGTGCCATTGTGGGGATAAGAATCACTCGTACATCAATACTGGCAATGGACAATCAACTGGGCAATATTCAGAGTTTCTCCGAGCTTTTTCATAACATTAACCTTTATTTGGGAAGACAATTGGATTCTGGGATGTAAACATAATAACTTTGTAGAAGAACCAGATTGTACCCTCCTTGTTTTGTTTTGTTTTTTTACTATAATGCAGTTCCAGGCATAATTCCTTGCCCTCATAATGGACTTTATTCAAAGGGAAAAAATAGAGGAAAGAAATATTTATGGGTGCAAACAATAATAAAGATGGAGAGTCTTCGTGTTATTGTAAATTACTTAAATGGGATCCAGGTCATGTGCAATTGTACCAATTGTCCAATTGAACCAACCTCCCTGATTCCTTGGGGAGATAGCCAGCAGATTGCTGTTTGATATAGGGCTACAAAACTCAAGATTTTTCTGATTTTCTTTTTGCTGTCATTTATTGATTGTCTGGATTTTGGCAGCCCAGGCCTGATAGCCCTATTTTAACAGGTTTTTTTATTCTGAAATATTGTGTGATTAGTGTAAACAGCTTTGTGATTGTTCAAAGTATTTGTATGCCATTTCTCATTATAAGAAAGTGTTAATGTTTAATTTTTGAGTCAGGAAGTCATGAAATCTTTCAGCGTTCACTCCAATATCTATTGTTATCTACAACCAACGGCATTTAGAGACCACCAAATTCTCACTGGACCATTTCAACAGTCCTCCATCCCTCCCTCTCTCCCTCCCTCCCTCCCTCCCTCCCTTGCAGACCTGTGGTAGCCCTAGGCATCTTTTATGAGAGTTTATATTTTGATTTCATAAACATTAGCACTTACACCAGAATCTTGAAAACAGAGGAAAGGTTTGAAAATAAACCATGGGAATATGTATTTTTTCTGAAAGCACCTGACCTTTCTTTCCATCACTGTCATGCTGTCAGCTGTGGTAAAAGCACTATTTCTGCATCCTTTTATATCATCCTGGCCTGCTGACTTCAGCTCTCTAGAGCCTGCAGATTAAATAAAGACTTCACAAAGTTAAATCTATTCTTCTCTCTCACTTGACCATATCCAGGGTTGTAACTTGATTTGCTGCTATAAATTGGCTAGGATGGGAACTATTAATTCATTTATTCTTCTGGTTTTGACTTAAGCAGACATCTAAAGCAAAACTGAATGCTATCTGGAAAAAAAGAAGAAAATGTAGGCATGTTGGCATTTTAACAGCTTTTCCTTCAGTACTACAGCACTGCTTAATGCACTATGTAACAAGCATTAAATAATATATCAGGAAAATCTGCTTTTAACCTTCCTAGGGAAACACTCCCAATTTAGTTTTCTCTTTCACTATAGGTTCACAGCAATTTCTTTTATGGCCTGCTGGCAATTAAAAGATAGGTTAGATGTGCCAACAGGGCATTTTGTAAATCTCTGTTTAAAAATTAAATACATGTTGTTTGATAAAGTACTGTTATTGTATAAAGCTTTCTTTTCATTGGTAAAGCCTAAGCTTAGCAGGATTGCAATGTTTTACTTATTTTCCCTGGGAATTATTCCCAAGACACATACATAGACACAAAGAAGAAAGAAAAGTGCAAAACAGCCTCCTCTTAAATATCAAACCTATTAGGAACAAATACCTGAGAGAATATAATAGTGGTTCTCAGATACTCCCTAGGCTATATTTATAAATAACCTGAAATGCAATCATGAGCTATAATGCTGCCCAATGGAAAGCATGAATTTGGTAGGACTCTGAAAACAAATGGAGGCAACTCTCCCTAACAGAAGAAGAAAACTAGATGGATTTCACAAGGACTGGATCTGTTTTTGGTTCTTTTTGCATCTGTTTTTATCCATATGCTAATTCTATTTATGTATTAAACTAATAATTCAAGCAAATCTTCTCCAAATAGGATTTCAATATG
Source organism: Azemiops feae (assembly GCA_023970755.1). Lineage (NCBI taxonomy): Eukaryota > Metazoa > Chordata > Lepidosauria > Squamata > Viperidae > Azemiops > Azemiops feae. The sequence continues at coordinate 1,711,843 of JALGBA010000121.1, read as the reverse complement.
CATTTTGATCTTACTTTTTGTCAAAGTAAATATTTAAAAGTGTGTGTTCTTTCCAGGTATTATTTAAAGCAGGACAGTGAAAGGTACAAAAACAGGCAGGGATGATATGCTTCAGGCTGCAGTAGTGATGCTGTATTACAATAGATGCTACACTACTGTTATTTCATTTTTATCACTTTTGGTATCACTAACTGAAATTGGTTTTACACCTCCAAACAAAGATCTCTCAAAACAAGGAAATAACCATGGAATGAACAGTTTTTAAATAGCTCCAACTTATTTCCAAATGATGCATTATCTTGACATCATGACCACTACTAATTATTTTCAAATGTGGCTGGAACAGACAAATGGGAAAATGAAAGAGTTTGCTTCTTAGAATGAAAGAGGCAATTATAGAATCCTCAAATTGCCATGCCTGTAATATTCATTATACAAGTCTGGGGTCCTAATGAATTCCTTTCTGATGAAGATTTGGTTGAGCTATGTATTAATGCAATAGTATGCGTGATTAATAAGCATGGTTTATGGGTTTCTTCTGTTAATTGTTGATAAATTTTTGCCTTTAGAATAGAAACAGAACAGATCCAAGGCTCTATTCCCTGCCAGTTTATTGTTTTAGCCAACATATGGCAACAGTGAATTAAAAAAGAATCAAATAAATAGATACATCTGTCTTGGTATGTGTATAAAAGCTAAGAAGTTACTATATATTGAAGTTTAATGTCTAATGTATTGCAGTTGTTAGCTTACTGTTTTAGTGAGGTAGATTTTTGCATATTCAGAAGAACTATGAAGAAAACATTGCTTCTAGATCATAAGTTCAGCTTCTAAACTGAAAGTTAAAATACTTGCTTTAGGAAATAGATTGCTGGATTAAAAAATAGTAGCACAATAATTTTGTGGGTACCCACCAAAATGTCACAAAAATAGATGTGCAATGTTCTGAGGTTTCCAGAAATTCTAATGAGGCAAGATATTACAAATACAGGCAAAACTTGATGAAAACAGAAGAATTCAAAATGTAGATTGTTCCAAAGGTGCTTTTTCAAAAGGCAACTGTTTTCCCTTGAAGATGTTTCACTTCTCATCCAAGAAGCTTCTTCAGTTCTAAGAAATGAAACATCTTCAAGGAAAAACAAAGTCCAGTTGCCTTTTGAAAAAGCACCTTTGGGACAACTATAACCTGGATGACTGAGAATCTCCATAGACAAAATATAGGTTCTTTTGTACTATTGTGATTCATGCTAAGAAAGTGCCTATACTTGTACAGAGGTTGGACTTTTCTCCCCTTAGATAAAATTTTCATTGTAAACATATAAATTAATCTCTTTTTTAGAAAATGTAAGTGACCCTAAAGTTATTAATTATTTAACAAATTCATATAATTAATTGATTTTATATTTATTAATACTCTTTCTTTCAGTTGTTTGTGGTGTTTTTCTAAAAGTATAAATTATGAACAGTTGATACATAGTTTTGAGCAAATGCATGAATTGCCAAGATGGCACTGGACCAAATTGTTTATATAATAATAATAATAATAATAATAATAATAATAATAATAATAATAATAATAATAATAATAATAATAATAATAATAATAATAATAATAATAATAATAATAATAATAATAATAATAATAATAATAAAAGTTGGAAGGGATCTTGGAGGTCATCTAGTCCAACCTCCTGCTCAGGCAGGAAACCTATACCATTTCAGACAAATGGCTGTCCAGTCTCTTCTTAAAAACTTCCAGTGTCGGAGCATTCACCACTTCTGGAGGCAGGTTGTTCCACTGGTTAATTGCTCTAACTGTCAGGAAGTTTCTCCTTAGTTCTAGGTTGCTTCTCTCCTTGATTAGTTTCCATCCATTGCTTCTTGTCTTGCCTTCAGGCGCCTTGGAAAATAGCTTCACTCCCTCTTCTTTGTGGCAGCCCCTGAGTATTGGAACACTGCTATCATGTCCCCCCTTGTCCTTCTCTTCATTAAACTAGGACATACCCAATTCCAGCAACCGTTCTTATATGGTTTATTTTAGCCTCAGCCCCTAATCATCTTTGTTGCTCTTCTCTGTACTCTTTCTAGAGTCTCAACGTCTTTTTTACATTGTGGTGACCAAAACTGGATGCAGTATTCCAAGTGTGGCCTTACCAAGGCATTGTAAAGTGGTACTAATACTTCACGTGATCTTGATTCTATCCCTCTGTTAATGCAGCCTAGCACTGTGTTGGCCTTTTTGGCAGCTGCAGCACACTGCTGGCTCATATTTAAGTGATTGTCCACTAGGACTCCGAGATCCCTCACAGTTACTGCTATTGAGCAAGGTACCCCCTATACTATACCTGTACATTTGGTTTTTCTTGCCTAAATGTAGAACCTTGCTTTTTTCACCATTGAATTTCATTTTGTTAGATAGTGCCCAGTGTTCAAGTCTGTCCAGATCCTCCTGTATCTTAAGCCTGTCTTCTTGAGTGTTGGCTATTCCTGCCAGCTTGGTGTCGTCTGCAAATTTGATGATTTTCCCATCTATCCCCTTGTCCAAATCATTGATGAAGATGTTGAAAAGCACTGGGCCCAGAACAGAGCCCTGGGGCACCCCACTACACACTTCCCTCCATGTAATGCGGTTCCATTGAGGACCACACGCTGAGTATGGGCGGTCAGCCAGCTATGGATCCATCTGGTGGTGATGCTGTCTAACCCACATTTTTCTATCTTGTCAAGTAGTAGGTTGTGATCTACTTTATCAAATGCCTTACTGAAGTCCAAGTAAATTATATCCACAGGATTCCTCTGATCCACTAATTTTGTCATTTGACCAAAGAATGCAATAAGATTTGTCTGGCATGATCTGTTTTTGACAAACCCATGTTGGCTTTTGGTAATGACTTTGTTTGCCTCTAGGTGTTCGCTGATTCATTGTTTGATTATCTTTTCCAGAATCTTCCCAGGTATTAAGGTCAAGCTGATAGGTCTGTAGTTTCCTGGGTCCATTTTTTCCCTTTTTTGAAGATGGGAACTACATCAGCTTATTTATTTATAAGACTTATAAGGCTGACCATTTTATGTGCTACAATCCTGGGTGGTTCACAAAATATAAAAAGAGAAAAATGCAACAAAAACTCTCCCAAAAATAAACACTCTTCCCTAGATCCTGTTTTCATTTTCTCAATTTCTGGATTCGTCTCACTCTACCCCAATGCCTGAAGAAACAGCAGTTCTTGAAGGCCTTCCAAACAAATTATGTTTACATGAAAAATCAAGTTCTGTTCTTTGGATTCTGCTGAAAATTATCCCAATATTTATTTTAAAAACTTTAAAAAATCAAAACACAGACATCCATATAATTCCTCTCAAAGTAGCATAGCTATGGAATAAAATAGCCCAAATTAACATTTTAAAACCTACACAAGGATGAAAAATCTGTGATAGGGCTGATAATAAAGCAAATTATAGAGAAAACACAACATAGCAACCAAATTTGACCTTAAAAATAGAGTTGATTACAGAGTTATACTGAGAGAACCATATCAAAAGATTTTGATATGTTTGTACATTTGAGGCATGACACTTATCTATCAGAATACTTGTGATATTTTGTGAATGAACCTCAAGAGGTATTAGCAGCTGGTATATCTTGTCTCATCTCAGATACTAAGCAGGATTGGGCTGGTTAGCACTTTAATGTGAGAAAAGAAGAAGAAGGAGACAGTGACAAACCACTTCCACATTGTTGCCAAGAAAATTGGAGGGTTATCAGGAATCAAGTTCAACTTGAGGGCATCTCTACCTGTCTAGTAAACAAATGACACCACCAAGATTGGAAGAGAATAGAAGGTCCACGATATAGGACAGCCCATGGGGCTGAACATGCAGATATTTCTTAGCAGCTGCACTTCTCACCCAATCCTAAAATTTCTGTGTACAAAAAAAAAAGAGCATTCAGCAGAGGAGGGTGCATCTGTTCTCTGCCAAACTTATGTTTTTGTGAGATCCATAGGAAGCTGCAAATATGACATCAAGCGAGATTGGTTTAGTCCTGCTTGTGTGTGGGACTTTAAAAAGTATAACTTTTTTTGAATTTTTTGACTTCTAATAACAAAATGGGCATTTATTTATTATTATTTATGTATGGCCTCCACAGCGGTTATGCATATTATTGCATACAAATGAAAATGAGCATATTATTGCATATAAATGAAAATTCAGCAGCATTTAAATATCAATACCAGTGAAAATTACATGCCAAAACACATTTTGTACTGCAACAAATGTGTCTTGCAAATATATATATTGGGGAAAACAATTCACAAAAAATGTGTATTAGAAAAAATATCACTTAAGTTCCTTACAAATGTTCATTTAGATTTCTTTAAAAATGCAAACTTACGGGGGGAAAAGAACAAACTGAGGAGAAATTAAGTGAAACTAAAACTGACACACTAATCTATCCTTGTCTGTACTAACTTTAATTATTGTACAGGTTTCAAAAACTTCTTCATTTTGCCAGCTCCTGAAGCTTTGGTAATAAACTTCCCTGAGTCCTCTCTTCCACTGGATTTTATTTATTTATTTATTTCCATGCCACCCATTTCACTGATACAGCAATTCTGGGCAGCTAGATACCCTCCCCAATCCAGTTGTAGGGAATTTTGTTCAGACATTGTTGCAGTAACCAAAATGAATATAATCAGTAGATAACAAGTTAGCCTGAGTTGTCTTTAAGCAGTGAGCCAAAGAGCTTACAGATTATTTACAGTTTTGTATTTCCTATAGCTATGACATAACACAAACCCGATTTATTTGATACAGAGGCTGAATAATAAATCTCATCTGAGGTGGCATTGTAACAAATGCTGCCAACATTTTTAAGGCTTTCACTGATGTATGAGAATAAAGAAATACAATGTTCATATTGTGTGATAAAACTCTATCAGCTTCCCCCCTCCCTTCCTCCCCAAAGAAAGAGTAAACCCACAGATTTGATTACAGTGTCATAAAAGAATAACCATTCTCTCTTGGAACAAGTCATTGAAAACCAGGAGGCAGATAATAACTTCAAACCTTCATTGCAAAAACAAAACAAAATATAATCTGAACTTTAGGTTGTTGAAACCTGTTTCAAAGGTATATTGAAACAAATTATTCTGATGGAGAACAAAACATGATGGTATGTTAGAAATCCATTTTCTTCTTCACACAACAAGTTGTCCAAAGTTTCTGACTTTACACTGAGGAAGCTGATTAGTGTTTTATTGCATTTCATTGCAAGTCCTTTAGTGTTGTTCAAAATTAGAAAACCACTGAAAAAAGTGACTTACAACCAGTCCTTGCACTTATGACCATCACAACATCCTCACAGTCACATGATCAAAATTGGGTTACATGATTGCCATTTGCGACCTTCCCAGCCAGCTTCCAACAAGTCAGTGGAGAAGGTATATTCACTTAATGTTTGCATGATTCACTTAACAACTGCATTGATTCATTTAACAACCATAGCAAAAAAGGTTGTAAAATTGGGTGCCATTCACTTAACAACTGCCTTGCTTAGAAACAGAAATTCTGGCCCCAATTGTGGTTGTAAGTTAAGGACTATCTACATATACAAGCATTATTTTACAGCCTAGGAGGCATTTCTCTTCGTGATTTAGTGCACTAATCTTGGCAAGTAGGACTTGATTGTTACAGTAAATATAGAAATTCACAATGTAAGTAGGAAAGAAGATAAGAAGACAAGAAGACAAGTAATTAATAATTTTACCTCAAATTAAGTTCTTTACATGGAGAAGGCAATGATCATGACCCTAAAAGCACTCATTCACTCTAAAGCATCCATTAAATGTAATGAACACTTAGTGGGATTGCCAATACTGAAGGAGTAGCTTCTGTGGCTACATAGAAATGTTGCTGCATTTAAAAATTTCTGTCTGTCTAAGCCACTATATTGAAGACATCTGTTAGAGATCATTCTATAGCTAGAAGATGCAATCAAGATGCAATAAAAAGTTTAGTAATAATTTAAAATGCTAAACTGATGACTTCATTGTGATGATTTCATTAGACCCAAACTAAGTTATCTTTTCTGTTAAAATGAAATAAATAATACTTTTTTTGGCCAGAAATGCATTTCTGTATCAACTTTTACTGCCTATTACATAGTACAAAATAGCATAATTTCCTTCTGTAGGAAACAAATATTATTTTGTTTATCTAACTTGATATTCTACTGACTATTTAAGTCTCTCAGCAATTCATGTTCTTTACAGCTTTATAGCTTTTATGCAAGAAAAATTACATTTGCAGGAAGAAGAAACAAACTTCCACTAGTCAGCAACGCTTTGCAAGTTTATAATTTTTTCCACAGACCAGGGGGAGGATGGTTTCGGTTTTGCTCACTTGCCCACTGCTCACCTCCAGCTGAGTGACCTGCTTCCTACCAGTACCCCTGGCCTAGAACTTTTCAATGGGTAGACAGATGCTTATCAAGAGCTCCAAATCTTGTCATGGAGCGTCGATGCATTGCTGCTCATCAGCTATTATCTGAAAATGTGCAAGTTTATCTAATTTGTTTGTGATTGTGGTGCCCTCAAGGTATGTCCACATTTTTACCAGCATCATGTTCTTATCCAGAAAAGGCAAAAAAGACCAAAAGAAAGTCTTGGGGTAGAGAATGCATAGATGGAGAGGAAATAAAGAATTCTCATAGAAAGTGAAGGGCAATGCAATGTGAAAGAATTATGGACTTTTTTGGGGAGGAAGGAAGGAAGCTGATAGAAATTTATCATGCGATAGGAAAAAAATGTGGAAAAAAGAATAAAGGGGGAGACATATATATGGGAAGAGGAAGGCAGACAAAGAAAAAAGCAAGGAATGAATGGGAAAGAAAAAGGAGTGGGTGGGTCAAATATGGGAGTTCCAAAAAGAATTCCTGATTCTCCTAAATGTCCAATTAATGAACTGGTAGAAAATATTCATGGTTTTGGCAGAATAAAATTTTATTTTTAAGCCTACATTGTGATAATCTTTGGAGAGAGAGAGGGAGGTGAAATAATTAGGAGATAGATGTTTTGGTATAAGTAATTTCTATGTTTGAGATAAACATTGAGACCCCCAAGCACAAGGAACTGGGCTCTGGAACACAACATTTAGCTGCAGTTTTTCTCTGGCGTTAACTTTTGGCAGACATTTCACATACATTTCTCCTTCACCCAATTTCAAGTTGACAGGATTATCCAACCAACCAGAACTTTAGCTCTATCACAGTTGACAGTTCTTGATGGAAGATTTGATTAGCACCATCAGTCTGCCAAATATCCGTATAAAGAAGAGCTCATTTCATGCAGAACCATCAAAATGGTTTGAGACATAATTGTATTAATCAGATGCTTTGAAACCAGTAAGTCCATGAAACTGGATAGAATGAGTTATTCATTTGAGAAAAATAGTGCTAATTGTTCATGCTCAATTCTGGAACTTTTGTGTAACTAGTTTTTCACATATCTGTTTCTGTGTGTATGATTAAATTTTTCACATTAATGTATGATACAAAATTAGAAATAATATCTCAGCTTTCTGTTAACAAGCAATAATAAAGACAAAATGAGATGTCCTTTAATCCTACTTACTCTCTAATGATAATATAGACAAGTAAGAATAAATGCAGTGTACATTTGGGCTCATGTTTGAGGCAATATTCTTGAAAAAAATCAACCCTTCATTGTTGAACCAACTATAATTTACATTCACATTTAACATTAGGAAACCCTTGTCTGGGGGGGAACTAAATATGATTTTGTCAAGGCTGACACTTAACGCACCTCTATTCGCAACTTGACAGCAGAAATGAAGGAAGGAGGAGAATGCTTGGAATGCATTGGGAGCTGGGAGGGAGGTGAGGAATTGATGTGAGCCATTTGTAGCCTGACAAGATCTTGATACTTCAATGCCGTGCAATGGAAACTTTCCAAAGGCACAGATTGTTTTCCCAAAATGAAAATAACGTATTGGATTGGTGGACAATGGATAATGGGTGGCCCAAATGGGGAAGAGGAGAAATTAACTATGCTGTTTTTCACACAAAAACCTCAGAGCTAGCTTCGCTTTTTCTGTGCCTGTATGGCTCTATCAGTTATACTCTTGGTAAAATAATGTCCCAGGAGTTTCTTTTGCTGCATATGCCAACAGGACGGTTGACAGATTTGTTTTCTAACTGTAGTTAGATCTGATACTAATTTAATTTGCAAACTGTTTATGGACTACAATTCTATAGGTACAGTCACAATTCAGGTTTGTTTCCAGGTTTTAAAAAATCAGATTTTGTCCATTTGATAGACCACTTCCTTAATTAGGAATTGTTCTTAATTATTATTTTGGTGGCTTCTGTCAAATTCTTTCTTGATTTTATTTATCATTTTTTTGTCTCTCAAGTTCTCATAGTTCTCCTGGCAGAATCCATTTTGTCCACTCTTTTTTCTTGTCCTCAAACTTATTTTGTAATCTTAGAGTATAGGTTATCTTTTCCATGTTCAGTATTTCCTATAAGTTTTTTTTCCATCTGAGTTAAATCATACTTTCTTCTATTGTTAAATTCCATCTTGAAATCTCTCTCCTCTGTCTCGTATTCAGTTGTCTGTTTTTTCTGCTCATCTGTTTTTATTTTCTGAGAATTTTTGTGTTGTAAAGTTAAATTGGAGATGTGTTCATTTATATTTTCAAAGTTATTTTTTATTTCCTCGTGGTTTGAGATCATTGTTGTTTGGATTAGTTGCAACATAGCATAAATCTCCTTCTGGAAAGTATTTGTTTTTTCTTGGTATATTCTTTCTGCAGATCTCTGGTTTTCCACGATAGCTAAAAATCAGGGTTTTTCTTTCTCTGCAGACAGCTTTAGAGTCACAGTTAAGTTGGTATTTGTAATCCAGAAAGATCAATTCTTTTTTTTAGACTTTATAATTCTCACTTTGTAGATAGCCCAAAATGTTTTCTTTCTTTTTGTCACAGCTGATCTCTGTTATTAAGACATTGAAGGTCACCAAAAACAAGTTATCTTTTCCTGGGCTTTGCCAGTCCCTGTAATAAATCAACTGCTGTTGTATATTTTCATCCACCACTAGATATCAGCACCAGTCAGTAATAGACAATTGTTTACTTCTATTTTCATGATTTAAAAGGAAAATATTAACAGATTCCATTGATTTCAAACTTGTCCAAATTAAGTCTTATATTCATTTCATTTCAGTATATTTCTGTTCCTCCTGAAAAGTTTAATTCACTGCTTCCATCTGTAGGAGGGTGGGGCAAAGATTCCCCCCCCCATCTCCCTTTCAGAGGCTTTTTGCTTCTTGAAGAGAAAAAATCACTGTTCTTACCCAGTTCCAAACATGTTGTTTACAGTCAACTTAAAGTAATGCTTTTGGGCTTCGGCTGCTTGTAGCTTGGGCTAGATTCTGAAGTTAAGCTAGCCTTTCTCCTGCTGGTTTCTGGAGGGATTTTCCCAAACTGATTGGATTGACCGTGTCTCTCTGCAATCAGCAGGACTTTCTTCCTTCTTTGTTGCCTCTATGGGGCAACTTCAGGCCCATTAGGGTCTCCTAGCAGGCAGAAATCGGCCACAGGGTGCGGAGCCCCGCGATCCCTCGGCTGCTGAGCTACTGTGCAAAACCGGAAGCCGGTTTCTGTCAAATTCTGCTGTGACTATAACATTAATATCTAAAGTACTGAACTGTCATGTGCTTATCTTTATGTCTGTTCCCAAACAGTAAATAAATAAACAGTAAATAAATAAAAAAATCATCCTCTTTAGTAAATGAAGATGTTCCCAATTGTTCCTTCAAAGAAATATTAGTTCTTATAGTAAAAATATCAAGATTCAGCTGGAAAAGTTTGAGTTGACTCCGAATACGATACAGGCTGAATTTGGGACTACTTCAAAAAATAGCTTGTTCTCTTGCTTATCAATGCAATTGCAATCATGTAAAATTTTATGAAGTGTGATCATGGCAAATTACACCACACACCATAGGAGAAATTCTAGTCCTGCCATGGGCATTAAAACTGTCTAAGTCACTCTCTCTCAGCCCATGACATCAGGCTTGGTTAACAAGCTGGATGGTCAATTTCTCTTGCAATCAATGGATCAACACTTGGTTGATCTGAAAAAAGTGGACCCTGTACTTGCAGGAGAACACTAGGCAGGAGAAGGGGGAATTGAACCATCACAAAATATGCAGAGATTGGCTCTATTTGGGGAAAGAAGGCAACTATTTTTAAAGATGGTTTTAGAACTGAATTATTTTGGACAGCAACATGAAGTCATTATATGATGAAATGAAAAGCATACAGGGACAATTTACTAAGATTCATTCAGGAGCTGGATAATCTAAAAACAAAAATTGCGTATTCACCTAAACCAAGATTCGAGGCAGCTGAATCTGTACTTCAAACACATGTAAATGACAGACATCAATATAATAAAGCTCTGGATTACTTGCAAAAAAGTTTAAATTACAAGGCAATCTCTCAGCCCAACCGACCTCACAGGGTTGTTGTTGAAGGGAAAATAAGAGGAAAATAGGAGGAGGAGGAGGTATGTTCATTGCCTTGAGGTACTTATAATGTAGTAATGGCAGGATAAAAATCAAATAAATAAATCTGCCTTGTAAATATTTCAAAAACTCGGTCTACTTTGAAATAGGAAGCTCTTCCTGACTATTTGGATAATTACTTAGAGAATTTAATTTCAATAACCTCTGCTTTTGATTTCCAATTGATAACGGCTATATATTATGTTCTAGAACAAGTATCCCAAGAAGTACATTCTTATTATCATAAAATTTGCCAGAAATGCAGTTGAGGACATGATTTTAAGAGAAGCACATGAGATTTCCACTCTGATTTCTACTATCATCTCCAAATCTTTCCAGATACTTCTCCTGCAGTGATCTAATTGAAAAAGCAGTTTTCTGCTGCCCAGTTAGCTTCAACATGATGAAACATAAACTAAATTTCCGAGATTATCAATGAAAATACATATACTGTATTATTGAAGAATCAGATGATCTAACAATACAGATGTAATATGTTGATGTAATATAATAAACTCGGTGTTTGTCTGAGGTTGGAAAAATATTCTTGAGATTCTTCCCCAATTCAGGAAATTCACTAGATTGCTTTGTACTTACTAGACTTTTAATCTAACATATTTTACAGAATTCTTGTGAAGGTAAAATGGGTTGAGGGAGGGTAAGGATTTGGGTACCATCCTAAGCTAAATTAAATAATGGTTTGATAAATAAAATTGACTTACATTTTACTGGTCACTTAATTGCATGTATCAGATATTTCTTTTAAAAAATCAAGTGAATTTGATGTAATACCTTTTAAAATTTTATGTCATTGTTTATTCCAGAAACCTACAGAGGTTTTGGAGATGCTGCTATACAGTCATCATCTGTGTATCTTTAAGTAACTGACCTAATTAACTAAAGCACTGAGCCTTTTAGCCCCCATATATTCTCATAAGTCTTTGACAATCATTATAGACACTAATGTGCAGGTGCAGGAATTTGATTCACTGTTAAGATATAGAAGTGATGCTGACACTGAGAAATGAAGTATTTTTGTATTAGTTGGATAGCTACTTTATTAAAAGGTATTATCTGTGATGCAAAACTAAAATACTTCTGCTCATAGCAGCCTGTTATGAACTTTCAGGGTGTGACCTAATTTTACTGTTTTTGTTTAGTGTATATTTTTCAAATCCATATAATTTCCATTCTGAAAAAATCTTCAGAACACAAGGAAAAATAGTAGAAATGATAATCTGCTTTGTTGGGTTTGGTGCCTTCTTTGTATTTTATTGTGCAAAGTGTATCTGTGAACATCTTAATACATTAATTATACAAATATTTATTAAAAGATCAACAGGCAGGTTATTCACATAGCACAAGGAACAACAACAAAAGCTGACTTCTTGTGAACCTCTTATGAGTTGCCATAAATGCCTTGTGGATACAATACTGAAATTATTTATGTTATGAAATGTAGTTAGGTTGAAGAATGTAGTTATGATAAATTGCTAGAGAAAACAATGACACAGATGATTCCTCATAGACATAAAATTTACACAGAGAGGAACTTTCAGAATTGAAGGACAGCCTATAAAAATCATTTCTCATGTAAACCTCCTCTAAAGTGCTTGCGTTGACCTCTCCATATCCAAAGATAGGAAACTATATTTTGCAACCCCCCCCCCCAAATCTAGAAGTTATAAGAGACAAATCAGTAGCAGGTGTTCTCCTTCCTGACCAAAAAAATGCCTGAGAGAATGTTATCTTAGCAATAATAGGATTCAGTTTCACTTACATTTACTGGTACTTAGAATATAACCATCAGTAATTTACAAAGTTGGTATCAATAAATATACTAATTTTGCACCAATGAGGGAAAAATGACCCAGATCTACACTGTAACTTATCTCTGCATCTTATGAGAGTCTCTTCCTTTGACAAAAGAAATATGAAACTATAGGAATCATATAGCTCCTGTGACACTGGATGAAAAATGTTTTTTGTGCTTATTGCTAGTGGAACTATGGCTGGGTTCACACACTGCACTCAACTATAATGTGGTTTGTTTTGCTTTGACTTTAGTGTGAAGTGTGAACCTAGCTGGTGAGGTTTTAAACCACCACTTATGAGTCAGCAGTATATATGAACAGGAAATTATGCCTTTTTAAGCTAACTTGCTTAAAGCATGCCCTTGGGTTAGTATATAAATATAGAAAGTTATTTTGACTATAAATACTTGTAACTCTACAAGTGAGCATAGACTTAATTTATGATGGCAGTTTAGACTGGGATTGCTGTTGCTAAGTGATGTAGTCGCAAAGCATGACATCACAATGACATTGCTCTTATCAATGACAATCCCAGCAGACCTGGTTGCCATCGTAATCCCAAGATGTGTAGGTCATTAAGTGGGAAATGACAGGAGTCCCAGGGTATACAGGTAGCATGGAGGGGGGAAGGAAGTCCAAGGAGATGTTGGGAAGGCTGATGTAGGCCCTGTGTGAGTGCAAAAATGCTAACACCTGGATGACAAGTGCAGTGCAAGAACAGAAAGGCTGGGGGCCTTATTGGAGTGACTTATGACCTTTCCTGCTAGCTTCCCCATTGACTTTCCTTCTGGGAAGCCAGTAAGGAAGTTTGCTCATCCGACTGTGGAATGCTGCAACTGTCATACATATGACAAGCATCTGAGTTACTATCATGTGACTGTGGGGGCATTGCGATGGCTGGAACTTTGAGGACTAGTCATAAGTACTACTCATTCAGCATTGTGGCAAGTTGGAACAGTTACTGAATGAGTAGTTGATAAGTAGGGACTACCTGTTAGGGTGAAATTGACAAAAGTTCTGTTTTCCCTTTCTGTTTGATATATGGGTGTGGCAAATGGACGTGTTATTCTTTGACCAGGTGCTTTTTGCTCAATACATTATTCACTCCATCTCAACATTTCAGAGAAAAGTTGATCTGCCTTAACTAGTTGCAAAGTCAAGAAAAGTGGCTTTTCTGAATGAACAAAAGTCACTATTATGGAGCTCCACTGCTTATAAGCTTGGGGACTTTTCACCTGGGTGCTTTCAAGAAGCACTTTGATCAATTCTAGTCAAAGTGAAGTGCCCCTTTGAAGCTTTGCACAGCTCTGTTCAGCAGGAAACTAGCCAATTGCAAAGTTTCAGGCTGTGATTTTGGTTTTGCAAGCAATTCCCATTTATCAGACTTATATTATAAGTGGAAGCTCTATTGGGGGTGGTGAAGAATAATAATAGTTGCCTTGAATTTTGGAGCCAGAGGCAACAATAAGACAAGAATTCCAATGGGGAACCACACTACTCATAATACTCTATATTTCAGAATACAGCAAAATAAAATACTAGGGTTTTTTTTGCCACCGCTGAGCCAGAAATACATCTGTTCAGATTTTAAATGCTACAGACATTGTGACATCATATAGATCAGGGGCTACATCTGACCTTGCACCAAATATTCATGGTGGAAGTGACATACAAAAATTATTCAGAGTAGTTATAATGTACTATGAATATTAGCAATAATATGTTGATAATCAGTTCCTATATTAAGACTAGGCAAAAGAAATTCTCAACCTGTTCAATAAAAGACAATGTGCCCAGAAAATTTCTTTCAAAGGAGAACCAAATTTTAATGGCATTCTTAATATTATATGAAATACCATTATCATTTAGTTATGAAGTGTTTGAAAACCATGTGAATTGCTAGAATTTGACTTAGCACACCTCTATAAAGCTATTGATCCCTAGGGCAAGAAAAATCCTATTCTTGAGACAATTCAAATAGATCACCCGCTGATATTTTCTGTGCACAAATATGAGTGGACAATTTTTATAAGGTTTCTAATATTTTATCAGGTACAAGCTGTTAAGCAATTGAATTTTGGGTATCCTCCCATTTCCAGTCTGGGAAGTATGATTTGGCACTTCTCGGACCACAGAATTGCCTAAGAAGTGAGACAGAGTAAAAAACACAAAAGCTAGGATTTGGTATTAATATTTGTCTGTAACTTTTAATTGTTAAAGCTTATATAGTTTTGACGTGACATTAACAGTCTTGATTTCTGCATACAGATCCTCATACATTCACATATAGTTAACCCTGTACAATGAATTTAAAATCATGTATTTGTGGCATGAAGATGGGGTCATGAGACCATCTATGTCAGGGGTGTCAAACTGCCAGCCCGTGGACCGGTTTCATCATACTGAAGCCGCGGCCACCCCATTGCCGGCAATGCAAAAAGAGTTGCGATACGTCATGACACGTCACGTGACGTGGCGAGTTTGACACCCGTGATCTATGTGGATAAGCAATATTTTTAATGTAACTGAGAAAGTGCTTTTCATGTAGAAAAAGGTAACATGGAAAGCAAGTGTGTGTCTGTGTGTGTGAGAGAGAGATAATGGGGGTGGGGGAAAGGATATGTGTGTTTTCAAAACAGCTGGTCTATATTCTTCCACTTCTGCACTTCCTGGAAACTTCCCTGAGGGAATGATGCAGTCAATATTAGCTGCTCTCTACTTGTAGGAAGGGACTCCCTTTCTTCCTGGTAATCTTTGACTAGCAGATTTTCTCACCCCTACATTCCCTAGTGAAAAAAATCTACAAAGTGCAGCTGCTGTTTGCTGACAGATCTAATAGTTAAGTCATAATAACTCATATTAGCAGCAGGAAAAATAAGTAAAATAAAATCACCTAGGTTTCTCAGAGACTAAAAATAAAATGATTCATGGAACAATCATTATATATATAGAACAGTGTTTAGTAGGAATGGATATCATATACATCTCTTTCAATATATTGTCAAAAATTATAGCAAAGATCATTTTCAATTAACTGAGGAGTTAAATTACAATAATCTCCTATAAATGCTGAGTTGGTACCTTTGTATATCTTTCTCCTGATCTATGATCACCCCATATGAAAATTTATAAATCATAAAAAAAATTGGCAGTTGAGAGTTGCAAATGTGCTGGAATAGACCTAAAGAGTAAGAGATTGCCAAACATTCATGTGAGACCAAAGCAAAAAGAAAAGCATGTTGAATATGAGTTGACAGAAAATGGATATTTGTTTTGATTTCAGCTGCCTTTTCTCTGCACTTGCTAGGAAATTATCCCACCCAGACACAGATGGTTATTTTTACCTTAAAGAGAAAAACAGATTGACTCCATTGAACTAGCATATTCAACTGCTATAATATGCAAGATGTAAAATAATTATGCGCCTTTCCTTCATCTTGGCATAGTTCTTAGATACATCTGTAACAGCAGAATTTGAGTATTAAGCAAAACATTTCAAGTCATAGTTATATAGATATATTAAGAGGTTTTATTGTGTGAACTCTATGTAACTAGCAACATATCTAAAAACAAGAATTTCACTTGTTCCCTCAAGAGAAGGGACAACTCTTTATTCATTTTTATTTTCCCCTTTTCTATAGACATACACTCTGTTGCAGAATAACAGATGCTGGGGAAGCCATTTTGAATGTAGATGGACTGCATGGGTACCACTTGATCACAACTGTAATTATCACAATTTCTTGGTCAACAAGTTTTTTTAATTAGATACAAGTGAGTCTAATTACTCTGACACATATTTGCCACAAGCATGTGAGAAGTAATCCTAAATTTACTCAAGGTAATACCAAAAGCATAATTTAGTTTACAGTTCTGATGAGAGTCTGCAAAATTGCTGTAAAAGTGATGTAGAAGAAACAAAGGAAGTTATTCTGTGTTGCCTCTGATACCCATGAGAAAATTCCCTTGCTTAGCAGGAAGTATGAACTATATGTTAAAGGACATGAATCCTTTTACCAAGTTAAAGATGCTGAAAATAACCGAATAAGGCTTTTAAGCCATATGGTTGCAATTGAGAGTAAATAATTGCTAGTAGTCCCTTGTTTCATGGTACAGGGAAAGTCATAGCTAAAGAATGGAAATAAAGTAATTAAGACTGCAAGATGCTTCCATTAAAATAAATTTTGCATTTGATTTCAATGGGAAGACCGAAGTGTGTGTATGTATGTGCATTCATTCTTTCCCACTTTTTGGAAGAAACTGCTTTCTATAATCATGTCAAAGATTGCTGTCTTAAAAAACAAAGCTCAACAACTTACACTTTGCAAACAAAATCATGAAACTGACTCAATAATTCAATGACAAACTGTTTTGTAAAATTTCAGCCTTTATATGTTCATATTAATTTTGCTGATTAAGACACATTCTTGGGAATGAGGACCATTGGAGTTTTCTTCAGACAGACCTGCACAGACTGGCATTGTTAAACTCTGATTTCCATACCTGACCACATAATTTTTAAGATTTTTGGTGTGCAGGTAAACTCTCTGATTTTTTTATGAGACATGATTTGCAATTTCTATAAAAAAACTGATCAATCACAATGATTTATTTTGATGTGAGCTGAAATGTATTTGCACTGTTTGGGTGATACCATTTCCCCCTGTCATTAATAAACTAATTGTCAACTTTGAAAATGAGCATGGCTGCAGCCATTTTCCCTACTCATTTTCGGTTGACACATAGCACGGAGGGAGGGGGGTTTACCAGGTGCTTCACTAGACAAAACAGACTTTCTCCCATGGGAACCAAGGTCATCGGCTCCTCCCGGGACTGCAGGCTGGGTGTTTTGTGAAAAGCCTGCCAAGGAGTTGTATTGGGGAATGTAGTAGCTTGCATAGCTTTAGGGGTGGGATTTCTTAACTTTGTATTGGGGATAGTTACATGTCTATTCAGACTTGGTTTCACTTTTGACGTGCCAATACTTTGTAGCAATAAACATGTTCTTTGAGGAATTTGCAAACTTCGGAGTTCTGCTTTATTTGTCTCTGTCTGTTGGAACCTTGACACTAATATTTAATGCCTAAAAACCATACTTAGAACATTAGACGTCTGGAAAAGATGAAGGAATCTTGCTTTCCTTCTTTCTTTCCTGTATTATTCTCCTTTTTAGCTCAAATAAAATTTATTTGATAAAAAGGAAGGGGAGATGAAGAGTTTTATAGCATTAGGAATATGATTATTAAGGGGTAATTTATTCCCACTGAAAAGAATGGAAAATAATTGGTCACAAGTTCAGCTTGGTTTCAGAGAAATTAAATTATTGTTTCAAGACTCTCCTAGATAATAGTATGTCCATCATCAGCATTCTAAGTACAATGTTGTTAAACTTCATTTAGAAGCAAAGGAATTGGTTAAATATAATATTCAATTCTTACATTAAACTCAGAAGATAATTCTGATAATTTATTATTTACCAGTATTATAAAAGTACTTTACTCAAGAAATGCATGATATGTTTGTAGAAAATAAGGGCAAATCTTCAGTATTATTTAAAATATGATTATTAGCAAGGTTGTTTTCAAAGTTACATTGATTAATATATTTTCAACAAATGCTTCACATAAAACTGTATGCTGTGATCCAAAACAAGTTTCAAAGGAACTTTTTTTCCAGAAAAAAATTCTTAGCTGAAGAATCCATTTGCTTATATGTTTATACCATAAGTGTCTGTACACATGCATATCTGCTGTGTCTACACTTAAAGGTAACAGTGTTTATGATTATGATCTGTTTATGACACTCAAGCAGCTACAATAAAAATACACACTTGTTTTATAGATAATGGAGTGTACTTCTTTGACAAATGCATGTGCCTATTATTTTAAGGAAGACCCTCTCAGAAATAGAACTAAAGCAAAGAAATTTCACATGCAAAACCAAAACCAAATATAGAAGCCTATTATAGCATGCAATCAATAAATTAAAAAGTTAAAAAAGGTGTCCAAAATTACTTTTTCTCATTCTGTTTTGATAACCTTTGAGGTAAATAAGGTTTAAGGTGTGATAAGTACAAAATAATTCTATTGCAGCAATATAATTGGCACTACCAATTTTTATTCTAATTGTAAAGGGATTTGCACATCAGATTTTTTTATGTTTGCATAAACGTAATATCCTTTTATACCACTTCTTGTATATCAACATTTTATTAATTTCATTGTTCAAACCTCCAATTCATCCTCCAAACAAGGAATGTAGGCCTTATCAATACAATGAAAAAAATGAATGGGAAAATAGCATTAATTGCTTCTCAAAGTAAGAGCAAAAGGTGCTAAAATGCTGTTTTTTCTAAATGCAGGCTTGTATCTAAACTTGCATTTTTAGACTGGAAGAGCTTTGGATTTAACAGCTCCCCTATGCCCACAAATTTGTTATGGGAATCTGAGATATTCCTTTGCCCAAAACAATGGACTAGTCCGCATGGATGACTGCAAAAGAGAGGGGAATATTGCTAACTATAGATATGAAGGAATATAACCTATTTATTTCAATGTGTCCAACAACTGTCCAACAAGATCCATTGCTAAAAATAAAGAATTTGTTTTGATTCTGGTGAGTGGTTATTAACTGTTATACATAAGATTTAAAAAATGTTGGGAAAGATGTCATTTAATTCATTCTGCTGTTCTAATAATTTAAGTTGGGACAAGTTCCTTTGTTTCTGCTTTCCAGTTTCAGAGCAGAATAAGATGGGTATTATTTCACTGTTTCTCCATGCTATTAAGCGTTATGTTCCCATTCACTAGTGTCATTGACATCTGGTAAAAATGTTATGTGCATTTCCAAAAACTTGTGCCATTTTTCCTTCACTTGTTTTTGTAATGGCTGAGGAGAAAGATAAATATTAATGTAACTCTAATATGGTAAAATCTAAATTGGAAATGTACAGTCATAGCAAATAAACTGGAAGATGTCAGTTTAGTCATCAGTGATTAAATCAATTTGAGACAAAAATGTATAATTTTCCATTTGGGCTCCCCTTCCTAAAGCCAGTAGCTTTTGAAAGAGTATAATTGTTAAGCTCTACATCCTCAGTGGATTATGTCTCCTGTAACAGAATAATGTTATACTTAGAAATATAATCCAGGAAAGAACTATCACTACTTTTAGAATAATAGACAGCAATGTTCCAGGAAAGATTGGTCCACTTCCTGTAAATGCCTTAATTGTTAATTAATAGGCACAGCTACAGAATTTGTTGAAGAGCATTCCTTGGACAGGCTCCTAGCTGGGGACTCTAATGCCTGGATTGGTACATATGATTATTTACTTTATAAACAATATAACCCTAGCCTTGTTTCAAATCTGGAACCAGTTATGTTCCTCTGAGGCATGTCAAACAAAAGCTGGTGCTTGCTAGTCTTGTGATAGCTTGCTCCTTTCCCCCATAGCTACAGATAGTTATGTATGTTACCAAACAGAGTGAGATTCACCTTAATGCTAGGGCAGTACAGGAAAATAATTTCATTTAGCCAGGGGATCTATGACAGGAACAGTAATCTCTCTTTTCCCTCCCCCCCATGCCACCCTAACACATATTAAAGATTCAAACAAAATTTGACACAAGTCAGAATGATTGCAGGAATTGGGTAATGTCTAATTTAATGAAAAGAAGAACTAGGAGTGATTTGATAGCATTGTTCCAATATCTAAGGGGCTGCCACAAAGAAGTCAACCTATTCTCCAAAGCACCTGAAGGCAGGACAAGAATCAACCTAAAACTAAGTAAAAGTTTCCTGCAGTTAATCAGTAGCCTCCAGAAGTTGTGGGTGCTCCAACACTGGAGGTTTTTAAGAAGCAATTGGAGAACCATTTGTCTGAAATGGTATAGGATTTCCTGCTTGAGCAGGAGTTGGACTAGAAGACCTCCAAAGTCCTTTTCAACTTTTTTATTCTGTTATTTTGTTTCTAAAAAAATGGGCTGTAGTGCAGGCTGTAGTTTATTAACAAAGCTCTCAGCAGCAGCATTCCTTAATTTTCATCTACCTTTAATAAGGTTTGGAATCTCCATTAGGAGAAGCAGAATTAGAAATATATATATATATATATATATATATATATATATATATATATATATATATATATATATATATGTAGGTCTTTGGTAATTCGGGTTTTCTCCCGCGTAAAATTGAAAGTGTCTTGGCGACGTTTCGACGAAGTCTCATTCGTCATCTTCAGGCTGGTGTCTCTTCGGCCTCGTGCTTCTAGAAGCAATGTGTGATCGCAGCTGTTTCTTCCTTTTAACTGCCAGTGGAGGTATGAACTGATTGGATGGGAGCTTGGCTGTGTTCTGATTGGGTGGAGGTGTGTTCTGATTGGTTAGGGGCTTGGCTGTGCTCTGATTGGATGGGGGGTTGGCTGTGCTCTGATTGGCGGGGTGTGTGCTCTGCTTGGGTGGGGGCCCTGTTGTGCTCAGATTAGTCTGAGTTGCAGGGGGATTTGAGATGGAGAGCTGCATTGCTGTTGTTTGGCTTCGCGTTCGTGGTCGTGCCACATCTTCAAGGTGGGTGTCAGTTTGCTTCACGTATGAAATGGAGGGGTTTAAAATGGCCAATGATGCAGCTGTGGTCTGGTTTCTGGTCCGCGGTCGTGCCTCATCATCGGTGCGGGTTTGAGTCTGCTTTTTGCGTGGATGTGTGGTGGTGACATCATGTGTGGTCTTCGTGAGTGTGGGTCAGTGTTGCTCCTTGTGCTAGGGATTCGTCTGTCAATAAGGCTGGGTTTCCAAATGGCTGGTAGGCGGGAGGTATCATCTCGTTTATTCATGCTGTGTGGGCGTTTTTCTATCTCGATGGCTTCTCTGATTATTCTGTTGTTAAAGTGTTCAGTTTTGGCAATAGTTCTGGTATTTTTAAAGTCAATTTTATGTCCTGTGGCTTTGAGGTGTTGGACCAGGGAGGAAGTTGGTTCCTCTTTTCTGACTGAGTTCTTGTGTTCTTCAATGCGTGCACTTATTCTTCTGTTGGTTTGTCCGATGTATGTGGTGGGGCAGGCGGTGCATGGGATTTCATATACTCCTTGATTTTCTAACTCAATTTTGTCCTTGGGGTTTCTTAGGATGGTGGATATTTTTCGGTTTGTGCAGAATGCTGTCTTGATGTTGTGTTTGTGGTGGATCTTGCTGATTTTGTCTGTGGTGCCTTTTATGTATGGGAGGAGGGCTTTGCCGTTTTCTTGTTCTATGTCTTGGATTTTAGTGGGGGTTTCTTTTTGGATTAAGTTGGTAATCTTATTTCTTTGGAATCCGTTGGATGTTAGTACATTAGTGAGAGTGTGTAGTTCGGTTTTTAGGTGTTGTTCGTCAGCTAAGCGTTTTGTTCTCGAGATGAGTGTCTTGGCTACGGAGTTGATCTGTGCTGGGTGGTGGTGTGAGAGTGCGTGCAGATAGCGGTTTGTGTGTGTTTTCTTCTGGTAGATGGTGTGTCCTAGGGAGCCATTGGATTTCTTGTAGACTAAGACATCCAGGAAGGGAAGTTGCTTGTTAGCTTCTGTTTCCATGGTGAGCTGTATTTTTGTCTGTTATAGATGACAAAACAAATATAACCCCCCCAAGCACATCCTAGATCTGACCAACCATTGCCTATCCAACACATACTTCATCTATAACAGACAAAAATACAAACAAATAGAAGGAGCACCCATGGGGTCACCCCTCTCACCTGTCATTGCAAACCTCTACATGGAACACTTTGAAACCCAAGCTCTAGAAAAATCTGATCATAAACCCAAACTCTGGCTCAGATACGTAGACGACACCTTCATAATCTGGCCACATGGGAAAGAAAAACTAGACAACTTCCTCACACACCTCAACAGCCTACACCCCAAAATACAGTTCACCATGGAAACAGAAGCTAACAAGCAACTTCCCTTCCTGGATGTCTTAGTCTACAAGAAATCCAATGGCTCCCTAGGACACACCATCTACCAGAAGAAAACACACACAAACCGCTATCTGCACGCACTCTCACACCACCCCCCAGCACAGATCAACTCCGTAGCCAAGACACTCATCTCGAGAACAAAACGCTTAGCTGACGAACAACACCTAAAAACCGAACTACACACTCTCACTAATGTACTAACATCCAACGGATTCCAAAGAAATAAGATTACCAACTTAATCCAAAAAGAAACCCCCACTAAAATCCAAGACATAGAACAAGAAAACGGCAAAGCCCTCCTCCCATACATAAAAGGCACCACAGACAAAATCAGCAAGATCCTCCACAAACACAACATCAAGACAGCATTCTGCACAAACCGAAAAATATCCACCATCCTAAGAAACCCCAAGGACAAAATTGAGTTAGAAAATCAAGGAGTATATGAAATCCCATGCACCGCCTGCCCCACCACATACATCGGACAAACCAACAGAAGAATAAGTGCACGCATTGAAGAACACAAGAACTCAGTCAGAAAAGAGGAACCAACTTCCTCCCTGGTCCAACACCTCAAAGCCACAGGACATAAAATTGACTTTAAAAATACCAGAACTATTGCCAAAACTGAACACTTTAACAACAGAATAATCAGAGAAGCCATCGAGATAGAAAAACGCCCACACAGCATGAATAAACGAGATGATACCTCCCGCCTACCAGCCATTTGGAAACCCAGCCTTATTGACAGACGTATCCCTAGCACAAGGAGCAACACTGGACCCACACTCACGAAGACCACACATGATGTCACCACCACACATCCACGCAAAAAGCAGACTCAAACCCGCACCGATGATGAGGCACGACCGCGGACCAGAAACCAGACCACAGCTGCATCATTGGCCATTTTAAACCCCTCCATTTCATACGTGAAGCAAACTG
Source organism: Azemiops feae (assembly GCA_023970755.1). NCBI lineage: Eukaryota > Metazoa > Chordata > Lepidosauria > Squamata > Viperidae > Azemiops > Azemiops feae. The sequence continues at coordinate 1,688,545 of JALGBA010000121.1, read as the reverse complement.
ACACCCACCTTGAAGATGTGGCACGACCACGAACGCGAAGCCAAACAACAGCAATGCAGCTCTCCATCTCAAATCCCCCTGCAACTCAGACTAATCTGAGCACAACAGGGCCCCCACCCAAGCAGAGCACACACCCCGCCAATCAGAGCACAGCCAACCCCCCATCCAATCAGAGCACAGCCAAGCCCCTAACCAATCAGAACACACCTCCACCCAATCAGAACACAGCCAAGCTCCCATCCAATCAGTTCATACCTCCCCTGGCAGTTAAAAGGAAGAAACAGCTGCGATCACACATTGCTTCTAGAAGCACGAGGCTGAAGAGACACCAGCCTGAAGATGACGAATGAGACTTCGTCGAAACGTCGCCAAGACACTTTCAATTTTACGCGGGAGAAAACCCGAATTACCAAAGACCTACATATATATATATATATATATATATATATATATATATATATATATTTGTATTGCATCTAGACTTTAATCTAGACTTTAATTTAAAATACAAGAGGGTTGTCTGGTCAGGTATATTTTTAGAGCCTTTGATACTTCTTACAGTATATCATATTAAATTGCTGACAATGATGTTTAGGCTGGTACTAATAGATATCATTACCATTTAATAATTGGGACTATTTCTGTACTGCATCTGCAGTTTGTCTTCAGAGTAACTGTGGTTGGATGAGTAGCATTCATTGCAAATGAACTTATCAATGATTCACCTGTCACCAATTGTTCCTTGGGTTACTCTAATTGAACAACGGTTTGCATTAGAAGTAGAAATAATTCCATTGCTACACTCTGGAGATTAAAGGGACGTGATTTGTGTTACAGTCAGAGAACATGAGATACAATTTACTAATTGCCGATTACCAAAACAGCACAGGCATGATTTGCAAACGGGAAATAGCATTAGCATCAATACCACATCAATACAAAAAATGAAATGGCAAACAGAACTACAGCTGTAGCTGATGAGCCCCACTGTGACATACATTATTTATTGCAGCAATGTGGAATTGATTTTGTACAAATAGCTGAGCTGGTTCCTGACTGGTTTCTGATGAAAGTGTGCAAAAAGGAAGAAGAGAAACCTTGTATAAAACATAGAAGACCCTATCTTCTACATACACAAGAGCCTACATTTCATTAAGCAAGATTAGGATAAATGGACATTTGTGATTATTATAGTCTGGACCAGTATACCCACACATCAGTTTGTGGAAATTTGGCATTGCAATAGTAGCCCATTTGTTGTCAGGATACAGCATTCATAAAGAACATTTTAATATGGCCTGAATTATGTCTTCTAGTCCTCATCGTATTGGTCCTCTAAGGATAGTATCTACAGATAATTGCAAACCACTTATTTCTGTTTATAAAAGCTACAAAGGTCTCATGATTTAGAAATGTCTTAACTTTTAAATATGAGGACCTGAGGTGTTATGTTTTATGAACCAAAAGAAAGGGAAAGAGAGCATGAACAAGCAAAAGCATTCTGTCACTCATTAATATGTTCTTAATAAGTGCGTTAATTATAAAATTGTATAAAATTATATAAAACATGGAGTCAGCTTTAGACAACGTTCAATACCTGATTTCACTAGGGACAAAGGGAGCCAATCTAGAATTGAAAGAGTGTGTTTTTCATATTAAGCTTCATAGTGAATGAAGTATTATTTCTCCCCCTCCATCCCTTTTCATTGTGGGTAGTCTGGGTGAAAGCCTCTTACCCTAGCAAATTACCTAACATTCTGAGTGTGCCACATTGAAGAGCTTTCTTTTTGATGAGATTTGACTCCCTGCCTCCCTGGCTATCCACAGAGTAACACAGTAATACTTAAATTGGAAACGGACAAACACCCTTGCAAACTGGGGATTATTAAGTTATATTGACACATGTTTTATTCCACTATCCTTTTTATACGGTTTGCTGCATAGACTTAATAATAACTCTTTTGTCAAATTGCTGAGGATAGTCCGATGAAGAGAAAACTCATTTCCTTTTAGTTGTTACGCTTTCCGAAACCTGCTCAAAAGTAGTAGCTGAGCATTGTGCGATTCTTATTGCCATTATGAGTTAGATGATTTAGATTTTTGACTACTATTTAACCAATGTCTTATAAGCTTCTTTTTCTCATTTTAGGGATAAGATCAATCAGTAGCAAATGGCACATTTTATCTATTTTCCTTATACAACTTTTTATATATATAACCTGGATAAGAATTGAGGCTTTAGACTAATTTTCTGCAAGCTGACGCTCTCCATATATATTTTGCTACTACATTTAGCTGTTTTGGATTATTCTGGTTTGTTCTTAGATGGACTTTCTATTCTTTCCTTCTTCCTGCTTAAGAAAAATGTTATGTAGGCATGTGTAAGCAAGGAGTTTACCTTCTGACATTAATACATGCACCCATCTTTCTGACAACTGTAAGTTTCCATAAAATGTATAATCTCTGTTTGAATGCTACTAACAAGTGGTGGCTGAACCACTTGCATTTTAAAATTTACACAAGGCTGTGTACATAATATAAGTGAAGGAATACTCTTGTTTAAGAGGAGTAGAGAGCTAATATCAATATTACTTAAGGCAGAAATACAACTTAATTTAAACTCTCACCTAAAAGCCCCATTCATAGTTTCTGAGTCAGAGTTACCTTCAATCTAAATGACCTTTAGTCTAAACATGTAATGGTATGGCATGATGCAACACAGAAGTGACTTGAAAAGCAATTTTATAAAGTTATTTGATAAAGAAAAAATATATTGGTTTCATAGCATTGCCTTTTCTTTGGATTTGTGAAAGGACTATAGTGTGTTTTTCTTCTGGTAAAAACACAGGATAGAATAGTTTAATGAAGATTAATTGCATTCCGTGGATTTTTCACTAAATGTGTTTGTTCCCATCATTCTATCTTACTAAAATGACAAGCATTCTGATAAATATGCAGACTTGTATAATTCATCAGGAATTTAAACAAACACTATTGCAAAGTACTAATTCTTTCCTTTTCAGTTACATGGGCATTCTCCAAAGTAACAGCTTCTGATATGAGAATGCAAGACCATTAGCAGAGGTCTTAAGGCTTAATAAAGTTTCTAAGAACAACCGTTAGAAACACTTCCTAGAATACACATACAACCAGAAGGCATCTGGGTTTAATGGACTGAGGTCATGTTTTTAAGGACCAGAGACTGCAGTTTAGATAATCTGCTGATTTGCTTGTTACAATATCAAACTGACTAATTTCACAATTATGACTTTAAGGAGGAGGATGGGTAGGGTGAAGGTCAGCTGGAATTAGAATAAACTATAAGGGCTGCTGATTTTGAAATCACTGACGTATAGGACTTCAATATTATTGCTGTTGATTTTCTTTACATTCACAGACTACTTAAATTCATATGCTTCCTCATCTGGTAGCCATTTTTTTTTAAAGTAGTGGGAAACATACACAGAGGGAGAGAGGGAGAGGGAGAGGGAGGGAGAGGGAAAGAGGGAGAGGGAGAGAGAGGGAGAGGAGAGAGAGAGAGAGAGAGATAGAGAGAGAGAGAGAGAGAGAGAGAGAGGGAGAGGGAGAGGGAGAGGGAGAGGGAGAGAGAGAGAGACTTCTGTAGGAGTAGACTGCTTGTTAAAGTTAAAACTTGCCTAGCCTGCTCATTTATGTTATGGCATTTGAGTACTCTTGCATGCAACTACATATTTTGTCACCAGGTATGATCTGAAAATCAGACAAATAGAACAGTTTTGTAATAAGGTGCTTGTTTCTGGGTAAATTATGTTTTTCCCCTGCTCCTCCAAAATAATAGCCTGTAAGTCACAGTAATTGTGCCAACATTTCTTCAGCGTTTGGTGTATATTTGAAAATCACAAGGATTACAGCATTCTGAAGCTTTATAATTTGCATATAATAACTTTAAAAATTCAGACAGGAATACCATAATTTGCCTTAGTTTCTAGTTGAAAAATATCATTATTATTTTAGCAAAAGATAGCAGAAATGCAATACAAGAAATGAAAATGCTAATATATGAAATCAATATCTATTAGTGTTTAAATCACATCTGGGTCTTTTAAGAAGCTATTGCTGATTCTGTTTGTACTAGAAATCGCTCCAGGGCCTTTTAGGGATTTACTTTTGCTTTCTTAAAGAAAAAAAGGCACTAAGAAACCAATATGCCTATCTCATATCTTCCTTTCACTTTCATTCACTCTCATGGTCCCTTCCAACTCTGTTATTCTATTCTATTCTATTCTATTCTATTCTATTCTATTCTATTCTATTCTATTCTATTCTATTCTATTCTATTCTATTCTATTCTATTCTATTCTATTCTATTCTATTCTATTCTATTCTATTCTATTCTATTCTATTCTATTCTATTCTATTCTATTCTATTCTATTTTCTAAAGATAACATAGACAATAAGCAAAAGTCAACTGATTGCATTTGAAAAATATAGCAGATGACTTCCGGTTTGCCATCGCGGTTCCGCGGACGCTGAAAGACGAGCTCCGTGTTTCGCGTCCGGTTTCATCCCGCTGCGGGACCCTGGAAAGGGTAGAAAGTCGCCCTGTAGGGGCGACGAGCAAGGAGGGGACCCCTGCTTGATCGCGGGAGGGCAGTGGCCCTTCCGTTGGATCTGGGGAAGCCCTCCAAACCAGCGGGGGAAAGACCGGCCATAGCAATATGGCTCGTCACTGAGCTGCTGACAGCCAAAGTCAAAATCACCACCTTTAAAGCAACGCGGATGAAACTGGGTGAGATCTGATCTTTTCTTTAAGACTTTAAGTACTTTTTCCTGTAAAATCTGCCCAAAGTATATTTCCCCCTGTGAGGACAGAGGGAAGGGAATTTCTACCCCACCCTCTAAGAACAGCGGCGACTAACTATCCAGGGGAAACAGAGCAACTATAAGAACAATTTTAATCTAATTGGATGTATATGCTTTTGAAACTTGGGGACTAAAAGTGTTCCTATTCTTACTGGAGACATTTGTTTTTATTTAAAAAAAGAAAAGAAATAAGACTTGAAAAACTATCATAAAAACTTTGGACTTAAAAAACTTTAAACGGCATCGGTGACATCTTGTGGTGAAGTATGGTATTACAACTTGTTATTGTTTAAAAGAGACTTGGCTTGAAGCCCAGACTCCAGAAAAAAACTTCTCTGACCTTGACAGCTACCACCTGTGAAAAACTCAGCTGCAAAGAAGGAACTTTTGGGTGGCATATCTGGCCTGTTTGAATTATGAATGTAAACTTTTATTGTCTTTCAGAGCTATACGTGGGGAATTTCCTATTTCTTTACATGAGAAGCATGTTATCACAGGAGATGATGGAATACCTTGGACTATAAACTCTTACTTGACAAACAATTTCTACTATAAAGACCACCTATAACACATGAAATAGATGTCCCATACCTAGCTATAAAAAACAAAAAAACTATTCTTAACGTTTGATTCTAAAGTCTTCAACTTAACACACTATCAAGAGAATATGGATGAAATCAGGAAAAAATCCTTTCCATGTTGAAATCAATACACGAAACCATTCTTTCAGCTTGTGACAAAATAAGAAGTTTTTAAGAAGAGACTGGACAGCCATTTGTCCGAAATGGTGTAGGGTTTCCTGCCTGAGCAGGGGGTTGGACTTGATGACCTCCAAGGTCCCTTCCAACTTTTTATTATTATTATTATTATTATTATTATTATTATTATTATTATTATTATTATTATTATTATTATTATTATTATTATTATTATTATTATTATTAAGATGCCAGCTTAAATATACAAACCCGGATCTTGACTACAACCAAAGAACTAACAATGCAGAAAATAACAGGAGAAGTGGAACAACTAAATACTAAGAGGACTCAATTGACCAACAGATCCAGCCAATGGAAAAATCAGAAAAGGGAGTGACAACACTGAAAATGGAAAAGACTTTTTACAAAAATCAGAGGAAATTTGAGGAAAGGGAAGAAGAACAGATTGAATGGAAGATAAACCTATCAGGACAATTATGGAAAATTGGAGTAATAGGGAGGTGATCTAATGAATACAAATGGGCTAGTTCTTCCAAAAAACCTGCAACCAACTGGTCTTTTTTATTCCAAATAATATATATAATAATAGAGGGAGAACTATTTGATGATTCAAAAGCATTGACATGGAAAGTTGGTTGGCAAAGGAAGAAAGCCAGAATAAGGCTGAAGAAAATAAGGGTTTTGATTTATTAGAGAGTTGAATATGGTGGAAAATAGATAATTTTTAGAAAATAAAGTAACATTATAATTGAATAGGTAAGACTAATAGACTTTGATATGAAAAGGGAAAAAGGGAGAAGTTGAGATAAGGGAAATTTTGCTCACCTAATATAAAATATTTGGAAATCAGTTGAAAATAAGAATTCTGTTTGCCCAATATGAGATAATAGATATTACCAGAAAAAGAGAGGGAGTATTTGCACTTTTAAAAATTAGACCTAAACGAAAAAAATAATGTATATTACTGATTTATTGGTTAACCCGGACAATCCATATAATGGTTTTGATCTATTAGAGAATATACTGTATTATTAATTAGATGGTTTAATATGGTGGAAAATAGATAACTTTTAGAAAACAGAATAAGACTATATTCAAATAGATAAGATGTGTATTTAGAATATTAGATTTTGTTATGAAAAGAGAAAAAGGAAGAAGTTGAGATAAGGGAAACTTTGGTTACCTAAAGCTTAGAAATTATAAACACCAAATGTTAATTTGAATATTGATGGGAAATTAAAGCTTGGGAAGAAGCAATAACAGGACATTGATTGTATATAAGGATTGAATGCAAACACAATTAAGATATGTATAAGCTAAACATTATTGATAAATGTAACAAAGATGTTTTTACTTAATTGATAACAATAAGAACTGTATCAGCCTAATATGAGATAGTAGATATTAGGAAATATTTGATGTTGTAACTTGAGATTTATACTAAAGATTTATATATGTTATTGAACTATTGATTAATCCAGTCACCACGTTGCTTTTTAAATACTTGATTGTAAAATTAGAAAACTAATAAAATATTATTAAAAAAAGAAAGAAAAATATAGCAGATAAGCATTTTGTGGCACACAGGTGACTATTGGTATTCCAAATTCATCTCAATATTGCACTTTCCTGGGATTTAATTGGCATAGATCTGCTTCCATGTTTGCCTGAAAGTAAGCCCTACCCCAAAAATAAGCCCTAGCTTGATTTTGGGGGATGGGCCTAATTTAAGCCCTACCCCAAAAATAAGCTCTAGTTTTGGAGCGAGGCATACACCTAAAAATCAATCTGGGGTGGGGGTGTGGATCTGCCCCATGTGCCGCGTACCCCTTACTTGCACCCAGGCCTCTCCTCACCAGCCCACTTCTTCTGCGGTGTCTTCTGCTGCCAGGCCTGCATTTCTCAGTCACAGGCCTTTCCGGAAGGCCCCTGCAGCTGAGAACCGAGCTATGGACTCAGGCCAGAATGCAGCTGCAGAATGAAGCTGTTCCTTCGGCCCCAGAGGAAGTGGAGCAGCTGGGCAGGGCTGTCGGAGGTGAGTATAAAAGAAATAAGACTTGGTGCCTCTTTTGGAGGGGGGGGAAAGACCTGGTCTTATTTTATGGGAAACACGGTATTACCTCTTTCTGAATAGAAAAGTAAGTATAGTGTGATAGAAGTCCAGAAGTCAAATGAGACTATTTTCTAAACTTTCTAGAAACCAGATGATGATAGTGGGAGAGACTTCCTCTCTTTACTTGGCTTAAACAAGAAACGATGCTCTCAGTCAGGGTGTTTCAAAGTGCCAGCCCAGCTTCAGGTACCCCATGCCATTGCTTTTTGAGAAAGGTGCAAAATTGCACTTGACTAAAGACAACTTCTACTTGTAGTTATTCCCACTCTCGATTCTGTGCCTTCTTTCATCTCTGCCTTATCAGACAATTCCAGATAAAACCTTGGATCAAAGTTTTATCAACTTGCTATTTGAATCACTCAGTAGTCCCAAAGGTGGCTATGTTCAAAATTGTTAATGCTTTGTCAAGCTTTGGTAATTCTGTATGTTCTTACTGAGACCAAGTCTCATTTGTTTGAAATGGTATCGAGTTTCCTGCTTGAGCAGGGGTTTGGACTAGAAGACTTCCAAGGTCCCTTCCAACTCTGTTATTCTGTTATTTTACCCAATGAAGGTTAATTTCTGAATAAAGATGAAAACATTTATAATGTAAATTTATTTTTATAAACCATTTTTATTTTTCATTTGTCATCTATCATAATATATAATGATATAATCTGAAATAAAAGATAATTCTAACAGAACTAATAAAGCCAACCAACCAAAACTATAATTTGTACATTTTCTTGGTAAAAATAATAACACTGTTGTGGAAGAAATTAGAACCTAGAAAAATGTAGGAATTGTGTATTGGTGAATTTCATATTGAACCTTCCATCTGATTTCCTGAGGTTTCTTTTTCAAAAAACAAGCCCATTAACAATGTCTTTAAGAAATATTATCAAATATTATCCAATTAGAACAAAAAGGCCAGTTAATAGATTGTATACATCAACTTCTGCAATAAACCTCTCATGATTGATTATGTATTTTTAATTCTTATAATCTTCATAATCATTACTACGAAAGCATATTAATATGGGGCTCTAGTGACATATCTTTGCTGTTCACATGCCTTAAGGAATCATAAAAATAATTATTAAAACAACTGGAACTGGCAGAAGTATGCTTTGATGAAATGAATTGAATTTCTGCATTGAAAAAACAATCCTAGAAGAAAGCTAAAATATGCATATTAACACATCAAAATTACATTTAAGTTGAAAAGTGAAATATATAGTAAAAGTGAATCCAATTTATTAAAGCTAACTAGGTCTAGGAAACTAGCTCACATAGGAAACTTCCCATGGCTCCCATCTTATGTAACATTCTCTTTCCCCTTCCCTCCCAAAAAGTGAGCTCTCAAAGTCCCTCAAGAGCTGGCTATGTGGGGTCCCAGGGGACCAGGAAGATTTTGAGGTGGCTTCATTACTATGATTAACATTCTGTATTGTGTCTTATGTTTTCTTTATACATATACATCCAGTAAGAACAATAGCACAAAACAGATCATTGTGACATTCTCTCTCTCTTCCCCCCTCTCTTTCTCTCCCCCCCCCCTCTTTATTGGCCACCCATCTTATCACAGGATAATTCTGGGCAGCTTACAGTATTAAAAAGATAAAACTATACAAAACCTAGAAGTTATAAATAAAATATAAAGGTCCAAATATATCAAAAGGACCTCATGCAAATATTTTACAACTATAGTATTTATATCCTGACAGTATGATATTATGTGAGTGCTTCCCATAATTTTGTCTAGCTTTATTTTGGAAGATCCTTGGGTTTTGTTGTTTTTGTTGTTGCTGCTGCTGTCCCAGGAAAACTGTATGGTAGGATTAAATTATTATATATTTTTTCTCAATCTAAACAATATTGATTGTGTGTTATCAGTGTTGACTCCTAGAGACCACATAGATAGAAAATCTTCAGATTTTCCAGCAGTGAAACTATTGTTGTTGTAATGAAATCCACTCAACTTTCTGTTGGTCATCCTCTTCTTCTCTCTCCTTTCATCTTTCTCAACATAAAAGGCAGCTAGAGCTTCATATAATATCCCCAAAAGATGATAATTTGAGCCTGGTCATTAGTGTCTTGAGTGAGCACTCTGTTGATTTGTTTGAAAATCTATTGAGTTTTTTCTTGACCATTAATAGTATTCTGAGAGGTCTTCTCTGTGCATTGTTTTGATGAGTCAGATGAACAAATACTACTTTACTTTAGGTTACATTAACAGAATTTTGCAAGTTTGAAAGTACATGTCTCCCCATTGTTTCTTTTACAGTCCAAGAAGCTAGAGATGGTCACTTCTGAGCATCCATCCGCATTCCTGGTGTGAGCTAAGTTGCCTTTACTTGACTGTTCCCTTGGTGGTGTCGCTTTGCCCTGTCTCCCAAAGTCACCACAAACCATTACTCTCTAATACCAAATTTCAAAAGCATCCATACTCTTTCTATCCAGCTTATTCAAAGTCCAACTTTCACTTTTAAAGGGAGTCACAGAAAACTTAAAAACCAATCTGATATTGGATGTCATGGTATCAGAATTCTTTTCAAAGACCTGCATTGGTATTTTATCAAATGCTAGTCTATAGCATACTTAAGTGTCATTTATTTTAAGTCCCATTTCATCTCTTCCATTCTGTTCTCCATTGTGTTCTTCTTTAGATTTGCTGATAGGCCTCTGTTCTTCTTCAGGATTATTGGCATAGATTAGAACCTTCATTGATTATTCTTTGTCACATTTTTGTAGTTATTTCATCAATTATTGCAGCCTTGGTGAGCACTAGAGTGCTGACCTAACTGCACCTTCTAGGACTAGAAGTTCTTGTAAGTAGAGAATATTTTCTGAGGTGAGAAACCTTGGATGTTGATATCAATACTGTATAGTGTTTCAGTATACTCCTTCCATATTGATTCTTTTTTTAACCAGTTACTATCTGTCCATTGGAATCCCTTAGCATATCAGTTTGAGGGTGAAACCCCCCTGCAGGGTTCAGAGATCTTTTGAAAGACTTTTCTTGCTTTTCCAATCTGCTCCAATTCTTTGATATCTTTATAGATATTATTATAATACTGCTTCTCATCTCTTCTAACAGATCTCTAAAATTCCTTATTAAATATCCTTCCTTTGATCTTTGTCTTTCTTAGCTTCATCTTCTCTATTTTACAGTTTATTTATTTATTCAATTTGTATAGCTCAAATAAGTGACTCTGAGCAGTGAACAATCACAAAATCAATTAAATCAATTAAAAACATTTTTTTTCTTTTGAATCAGGCTTGCTCTCTTTTATTTTTGATCATTGGCAATCTCTATTTACATGAATCCTTAACAACTGTGATTTCATTCCACAGTTCCTATGGTTCCCAATAAGTGAGGTTCAGGTCTTCAAAGCAATGATGTTCTCTGTGAAAATAGTGGGTATAATGTTCAAGATTGTACTGTGAAAACTAGTTGGCTTTTGTCTTCCAGTCTAGCTTAATTTGGAACTTGCACATTAGCAGTTTGTGATCTGTTCCACAATCATTCCTCGCCTCATATTTGCTGTTATAACTGAACTCTTCCATCTCCTTCTGCCAATAATATAATTTTCTGTATCCTCCATCTGGTTATGTTCATGTATATAGGCACCATTTTGATTGTTTGAAGATTTTATTAGCAATGAAAAAAAAAATCACTGGACTGACAGAAATTGATAAGTTGTTCTCCTGTTTCATTTTGGTTTCCTAAGCCATATAGTCCAAAGGCAGACTTGAAGTGGTTAATCATCGATCTAAGCAAAGTTATGATAGGATATATTTAATTCTATGATTTATTACAGCATTAATAATGGAAATTGCTGCTGATATGTCTAATGAATTACAATTGAGCATCTGTAACTTGATCATTTTTCTCTGATTTAGAATAAAAATGTGATTACATTTTTGATTATTTCATTACATATCAAAGCACAATACCACAAAGCACTATAAAATAAAGTAATATTATATTATTATTAATAATATACTGATGAAATCTACATTAGTGGTGATACTAAAACCAATTTGCAAGAGGGAATATATGCACATACAGTATATACTGGTATATAGTCATGTGCAGCTGATGATAGTCAGGCAACTGATCCTATCAGTATCATGAATCCTAAAATGGAGATGCAGACAACCATTAATTAAAAATAGCAGTAACGCTATAGTGAACTCTCAGATCTACATATTGAATTGTATATTAATAAAATATTGCTGCTATAAGATTTGTATATGTAGTCTCTCAAAATGTCTAGAATCTTCTGTCATGGTTAATTAATGGCAGAATATTTTCAGGAAGCATCTCAGAGCAGGAACATAGAGATTGGAATTAGAATGGATTTTCATTGGCCTGATATTTGTAATTGAAAGAAAGTCTTAATGTAAAATTTGAAAATGTATTTTTCCCTTTATATATAATGCTTAAGTAATTCCTAAAGTTTGTAAAATATTATTGAAAGTGTATTTGAAAATATCTATGTTAAGAAAAAGTTAAAGAAAAAGATGTATTAGCTTAAAGAAAAATTTAGAGTTTTAAAAAGGATGTATAGCAGAAGAAAAAAAATATTCTGTGAGAGTAACTTGGAGGGAGTGATCTAAATTTAATGAGCTAATTGGAGTTAGTTGGAATTTTATTGCTCTGAAAGTGAACTTTAAAGTATGTTAAGAGGAAGTTAAAAAAAGATGTATTAGAATGTTTTGATTTTAGAAATGTTTTTAAAGAAAATATTAGTATTCTAAAATGATTCAAAAAAGTATTTTTCCCTCTAAGGTTAAAGAATCTGAAAGAATACAGTGAATTTTGTCAATATAAATGGTGATAGTTTATAAAGATTACTAAGTGCAAATAGAAATATATATTATTTCAACAGCAAGGAAGATAAAGCAGAAATGGCTAAACTGATTGTTCTATTTAAAGAGGAGAATATATTTATGTTTTTTATTTGGATATCACTTCTGGATTTTGTGCTTGTGATTAAAAAAAAGAAACTTTGACTTTGGTTATGCTGATTAGATAGATTTGTTGTTATAGAAATGGCTAGTTATATACTAATGTGTAAAAGTAATAAGTTGAGGCTGTAATGTTTTTATCTTGTACTGTGCTAAAAAGAGTTGGAAGTCAATGCCTTTCTTTCCTTGTACCTCATATTTTCTTTCCCCCTTTCTTTTTTTCTTCTCTTAATTTCCTATTTTTATTTTTCTTAGTATTTTATACATTAATAAAACAATAAAAGTCATATCAGAGCAGGTACATAGAGAATGTCAGTATGCATTTTCCTTCAATGAAGAGTTTGAGGGAATATGGAAAAAAGTCCATAGTAAGCCTTCATGGGGAAAAATAGCAAAAGAGCATGAAATATTTGGAGCAGTTACTAATTTTGTACCTCTTTCCTATTTGCTCAGTTACCTGGTTCAAATAGTTTTTTTCTCCTGAATTTTTTAAAAAAGTTTGAAGATGTGTTTGTCAAATATCAGGGGACTTGACTCATCTCACCCGCCTCAAGGAAGCCTGACAGCTTCTCTTGTTATCTCAGTTTGCTTTAGTTGTTCTGATTTGTTCTCCAGGAAAAAACTGATTCAGGTTTCTATCTATAGTATGGACAAATGCAAATAATTCATTTGGTTTCTCTGCAATCTCCATATCATCATTGAGTATCCCTTGCAGGCCTTTGTTGTGAATCTCTTTGTTTGGATAAGTTTTCCAATTCTGAAAGAAACTTTAATTTTTATACCTTCCTGGATACTTTTAGGAAAACAAGCTGGCCTTCTCCTAGATATGGCATTATGAAGATATTTGGTCCATTTAACTTTTTTTTGTTCATCTTTTGTTCATTATTATTTTTTAGGAGTTTTTTCGGTAGAAACATGTGAGATTGTATTAAGACTTCTGGCAATTTCCAATTTGTAATGTATGCAGATTCTAATAGTATTAAGGTTGCTGCTCTACTTAGAACCTGTTCTAAGAATAATTGTTTAGAATATTTAGAAACAAGGTTCTCCAGTCACGGTCTAAAAATGAATCATTGCACAGAGACTCTAGAAAGAGTACAGAGAAGAGCAACAAAGATGATTAGGGGACTGGAGGCTAAAACATATAAGGAGCGGTTGCTGGAATTGGGTATGTCTAATTTAATGAAGAGAAGGACGAGGGGGGACATGATAGCAGTGTTCCAATATCTCAGGGGCTGCCACAAAGAAGAGGGAGTCAAGCTATTCTCCAAAGCGCCTGAAGGCAGGACAAGAAGCAACGGATGGAAGCTAATCAAGGAGAGAAGCATCCTAGAACTAAGGAGAAACTTCCTGACAGTTAGAACAATTAATCAGTGGAACAACCTGCCTCCATAAGCAGTGAATGCTCCAACACTGGAAGTTTTTAAGAAGAGACTGGACAGCCATTTGTCTGAAATGGTATAGGGTTTCCTGCCTGAGCAGGGGGTTGGACTAGATGACCTACAAAGTCCCTTCCAACTTTTTTTATTATTATTATTATTATTATTATTATTATTATTATTATTATTATTATTATTATTATTATTATTATTATTATTATTATTATTATTATTATTATTATTATTATTATTATTATTATTATTATTATTATTATTATTATTATTATTATTATTATTACTACTACTACTACTACTATTATTATTATCCACCATTATTACAAGAGCTTCTCTTTGAATACCTCCCTGATTTCTTTCACTATCTCAAGATGACTCTCAACTATAATATGTCTCTAGATCTAATGTACATTTTTGGCTAGTTTTGTCAACATTGGACTTTGATGGAGGAATCTTGTTTTCTATGTTTTTTAGTATGTTAAATGTTGTACCTCCTTCATGGATTACTGCCTTGTCGTGGCGAAGGGGCTTGCATAACTCAATGAAGCTATGAACTATGCCATTGAGGGCCACCCAAGATGGACAGGTCATAGCAGAGAGTTCTGACAAAATGTGATCCACTGGAGAAGGAAATGGCAACCCACTCCAGTATCTTTGCCATGAAAACCCCATGGACAGTACCAAAAGGCAAAAAGATATGACACTGGAAGATGAGTCCCTCAGGTCGGAAGGTGTCCAATATGCTACTGGGGAAGAGCAGAGGGCTAGTACTAGTAGCACCAGAAAGAGTGAAGCGACTGGGCCAAAGCCGAAAGGACGCTCAGCTGTGGATGCATCTGGTGGTGAAAGGAAAGTCTGATGCTGTAAAGATATTTTCTCCATAGGAACCTGGAATGTAAGATCCATAAATCAAGGCAAACCGGAAGTGGTCAAACAAGAGATGACAAGACTGAACATCGACATCTTAGGAATCAGCGAACTAAAATGGACAGGAATGGGTGAATTTAATTCGGAGGACCATCAGGTATACTACTGCGGGCAAGAATCCCTCAGAAGAAATGGAGTAGCCTTCATATTCAATAAAAGAGTAGGAAAAGCAATACTGGGATACAATCCCCAAAATGACAGAATGATCTCAGTGCGAATCCAAGGCAAACCATTCAATATCACAGTAGTCCAAGTCTAAGCCCCAACCACTGGTGCTGAAGAGGATGAAATTGACCGGTTCTATGAAGCCCTACAGCACCTTATAGAATCAACACCAAAAAATGATGTACTTATCATCATGGGGGATTGGAATGCTAAAGTAGGAAGCCAAAAGATAACTGGAATAACAGGCAAGTTTGGCCTTGGAGTACAAAATGAAGCAGGGCACAGGCTGATAGAATTTTGTCAAGAGAATACGATGGTCATAGCAAACACTCTTTTTCAACAACCCAAGAGACGGCTCTACACATGGACATCACCAGACGGTCAACACAGAAATCAAATTGACCATGTGCTCTGCAGCCAAAGATGGAGAAGCTCTATACAGTCAGTAAAAACAAGACCAGGAGCTGACTGTGGCTCAGATCTTGAGCTTCTCGTTGCAAAATTTAGGCTTAAATTGAAGAAAGTAGGGAAAAACACTAGGCCACTCAGGTATGAACTAAATCATATTCCTGATGAATATACAGTAGAGGTGACAAATAGATTTAAGGAAATAGATCTGATAGACAGAGTGCCTGAAGAACTATGGACGGAGGTTCGCAACATTGTACAAGAGGTAGCAACTAAAACCATCCCAAAGAAAAAGAAATGCAAGAAAGCAAAATGGCTGTCTGAGGAAGCTTTGCAAATAGCTGAGGAAAGAAGGAAAACAAAAGGCAAGGGAGAAAGAGAAAGATACACCCAATTGAATGCAGAATTCCAGAGAATAGCTAGAAGAGATAAGAATGCCCTCTTAAATGAACAGTGCAAAGAAATAGAAGAAAACAATAGAATAGGGAGAACCAGAGATCTCTTCAAGAAAATTGGAGATATGAAGGGAATGTTTCATGCAAAGATGGGCATGATAAAGGACCAAAATGGCAGGGACCTAACAGAGGCAGAAGAGATCAAGAAGAGGTGGCAAAATTACACAGAAGAACTATACAAGAATGAGCTTAGCATCCCTGATAACCACGATGGGGTGGTCACTGACCTTGAGCCAGACATCCTAGAATGTGAAGTGAAATGGGCCTTAGGAAAGCTGAGCAACAACAAAGCTAGTGGAGGTGACAGTATTCCAGCTGAGCTATTCAAAATCTTAAAAGATGACGCAGTAAAAGTGCTACACTCAATTTGCCAGCAAATTTGGAAAACTCAACAGTGGCCACAGGATTGGAAAAGGTCAGTTTACATTCCAATTCCAAAGAAAGGCAATGCCAAAGAATGTTCAAACTATCGCACCATTGCACTCATTTCACATGCAAGTAAAGTTATGCTTAAAATCCTACAAGCTAGATTCCAGCAGTATGTGGATCGAGAACTTCCAGAAGTACAGGCAGGATTTCGAAGAGGCAGAGGAACTAGAGATCAAATTGCGAACATACACTGGATCATGGAGAAAGCTAGGGAGTTCCAGAAAAACATCTACTTCTGCTTCATTGACTATGCTAAAGCCTTTGATTGTGTGGATCACAACAAATTGTGGCAAGTTCTTAAAGAGATGGGAGTACCAGACCATCTTATTGTCTCTTGAGAAACCTATATGCGGGTCAAGAAGCAACAGTGAGAACTGGACACGGAACCACTGATTGGTTCAAAATTGGGAAAGGAGTCCGGCAAGGCTGTATTCTGTCGCCCTGCCTATTTAACTTATATGCAGAGCACATCATGAGAAAGGCAGGGCTAGATGAAACAAAAGTTGGAATTAAGATTGCCAGGAGAAATATCAACAACCTAAGATATGCAGATGATACCACTCTAATGGCAGAAAGTGAAGAGGAACTAAAGAGCCTCTTGATGCGGGTGAAGAAGGAGAGTGCAAAAGTTGGCTTGAAACTCAACATTAAGAAAACCAAGATCATGGCATCTGGCCCTCTCAATTCCTGGCAAATAGATGGGGAAGAAATGGAGGTAGTGACAGATTTTATCTTCCTGGGCTCCAAGATCACCGCAGATGGGGACTGCAGCCAAGAAATTAAAAGACGCTTGCTCCTGGGGAGGAAAGCTATGGCAAATTTAGACAGCATATTAAAAAGCAGAGACATCACCCTGCCAACAAAAGTACGTATAGTCAAGGCCATGGTTTTCCCAGTTGCAATGTATGGCTGTGAAAGTTGGACCATAAGAAAGGCTGAGCGCCAAAGAATTGAGGCCTTTGAACTATGGTGCTGGAGAAGACTCCTGCGAGTCCCCTGGACTGCAAGGGAATCAAACCAGTCAGTCCTAGAGGAGATCAACCCTGACTGCTCTTTAGAAGGCCAGATCCTGAAGTTGAAACTCAAGTACTTTGGCCACCTAATGAGAAGGAAGGACTCACTGGAGAAGAGCCTAATGCTGGGAAAGATTGAGGGCAATAGAAGAAAGGGACGACAAGAGAATGAGGTGGCTGGATGGAGTCACTGAAGCAGTAGGCGTGAACTTAAATGGACTCCAGAAGATGGTAGAGGACAGGAAGGCCTGGAGGAACGTTGTCCATGGGGTCGCGATGGGTCGGACACGACTTCGCAACTAACAACAGCAAATGTTGTACATTCCTTGATATAATAATGATGTGCTTTCCCCAGTGCACCATTCCCATATTTTTTTCAAAGTTGAATTTTAGTGTAATTTATTACAGTTCAATAGAACAGCACACAGAAATGTCATTCAAACATATAAAGAAGTTCACCATAGTTTAGTGTCCAGGCTTTTGGTATTGTTACACGAGTAAAGGTATTGCCTTGTTATGTATCTAGATCTAGGCTCCAAGTTTAGGGAAACTCAACTCACAAAACATTTTAACAAAGCATTGCCACAACCAATGCAAGCAATTCCACATAGTTTAACAGTGGACTCTTTAGCTTCTCATACTGGATCAGATTTTTCTCAACCCAGTCCCCTTCCATATGGGGTGAACTTCACGCTTTATACCTGCCAGCCATGGTGTCTGCATTATGGGTGCTGAAGGCTAATGTATCAGTTGGCATCAAGTTGGAGCAGAGCAGCTTACATTTGAAAAGAAGCAACAGAAAAAAAAAATTGACTAGTTCATTTGTACTCTATCTGCTACAGCCCAGAGGGAAAGCTGACAACTTATTTCACACATTTTTTTTGTTTCAATGCTTATGTCAACGCAAGGACAATTAAGATGTGACAGTAACACTTTGCAAAAAAGATTAGGAAATTGCTCAGTGGCATGGACCACTCTCCCTTACTCTGTGCCTAAATATAATTATAAAGACTACCTGGGAAAAAGCTTTAATAACAGGGGCATATTTACAGTTCATTTTTATCTAATCTCCTAGGTGAATCAGCTGGAAGCACACAAACACAGTTGCCTAATCCTACACAAAATTAGTCATTTAATTCCTCACAGAAAAAGTAAAACATGAAGGATTATCCAAGTCACAGAATACTGTGGATGAAACTATGATAAAAAAAAGACAGACTTCTTTCCTAAATGAGCCTGTTTTATAAAAGGAGCTCTCAGTGCACTTTACAGCAGGCAGTGGAGAAAAGATATATGGAGATTGATTGAAATTTTTAGAGGGTAAAATGAAGTTGATAGTGGTTCTCATGGAACACCCCCAAGATGTTGTCCCTGCATTGTTATGACTGCCACTAATAGTGTTATTGTACCAATAGTACACTTTTTTCCCCTTAATACATAACTGCAAAGATTGAATGAGAACATTTTGGCATGTGCTGTGTTAATAATAAATAATTCAAAAAGTCCCTATGCCACATTTCATGGCAAGTGGACTTTTGTAGAAGAAATAAATAAACAAATAATCAAATGAGGACACATGCTTATTAAAGTGACTTGTTTCCAGAACCACCTGCTCAAAAATGAAAAACTCAGTTCTTTTTGATCTGTTAAATATTACTCAGTCACAATGTGTATATTTCTCCTTCCATGTGAAATAAACAGACTGAAGGGTTACAGACATTTTGTACTATACTCTTGCATACATTCAGTTTCTGAAGGGGCATTGAAATGAATTTGTAGAGAAGAGGAATAAAGCCACGGCTAGATCAATATAAGCATGAGGTTGTGTTTTTTAGGATTTCAAGGGGGTGCCTTATTCCATGCAAAACATCTTTTCAAAGTCAAAGTGGAAAGGGATGCAACTTCCCACTGTTAAGGAAGATCAGCCTCATCACCATCCTTCACTTCACCAAACGACTGACACATTTCCATGAGGCAACACAATCTATTAAAGTGCATTCAGGCCAATCTCAACAGGTATATTATCTTTATGACCAAAATACTACAAACACAATATCCATATTATAAATTCAGTTACATTGCAGTACTGTGGCTAAAAGGCACATTCTTACATTATTTGTTGAATAAAAATTATACTTTCATATGCCATTGCCATATTTTACATTATAAAATACTTTATATTACATTATAGTAGACAACCAGATAATTATTACTAGGACATTTTGTGTAGAATATTGCCTGGGATAAATTGTCGCTATATGTTGGCCCAATACGGTATGATTCTATATATATATAAATTCATTCTATGAAGGTGTAATATTGTCAGAGCAATATTTATTTGCTGAAAATAATGCATGGTATAAAAGATATGTTCTATTAAAAATCGGTAGGTTTTAAATTTATTTACAAATATATATATAGTTTGCTGAATATTGATTAGTACGCTAAGCAGGTGCACGTTTCATTGTTAACATTATGCATTATGTGCAGTAGATTTTTACTTTTATTTATCAGATATCTCAGTTGCAATTTTATCATAGAAAAGACATATAAAAGGAATCCCATGATTCTCTGATTGACTTCATTAAAATTATATATTTGCTGTGAAATGTATTATATGAAAAATCAAATAATAGAAAATATGAAATAGAAAATATGCATGAAATTTAAACATTATGTTCAAAATAACAATAAACTGTAGAAATGGAAATAGTATTTTCAATGCTAGACATCATTTTCATGGACAAGATTGTAAGAAATTAAAGCCACTGCTATGGAGACCTTCTTGGAAAGAAAGCAGCAGAGACTTACAGCAAAGGCACCTTAGGAAAGGAACTAAGTATTCTGCTGCCATACAGTAAACAAAGACAAAGCACAGAGATATTTTCTCCGAGATATGGTGAACATTATTTTGACTGATTGTAACAGATGTCAAAAGAACTTAAAATATTCTATGTATGTCTAGAGAAGCAAGCAAATAAGAAACATTGATGCTAAGAACAAGGGTACATAAAAAGGTATCATTGCATATTGATCCATGAAAAGCAACTCCAAAAATCCTAACTGAGTATATCCTTATTAGATCCAAGTAAATGACAAAAGAGTATGTCTATTTCTGAGTTTACAGACCCTTCAAGCAGGCAATGTGTTAGAAAAGGACAGGGATAGGAAAAAAGGAAAAAGTTTAAAAAAATAGGTCAGGGATTTCATCCCTGACAATTGCCATTGAAAGTCTATTTCAGGATGTAGACAGAATATCGATTATAACACCATATAGGTGTTATTAAGCTATAGCTAGTTCTCAGGAGCAAAGGAAAGAGTTGTTGTTTCCCAATTCTGAACGCACAAAGGCCAATCTGTCTCCTGTTATGAGTTCTTAACCATTAAAACTATTCCTGCTTACAATGTAAGAAAGTTGATTGGTGCCGATAGAAAAATATATATTTTTTAGTGAAAATGACTAAGAAGACTATATGAATTACAATTATTTGTATAGGAAAAAAGTTATGAAGTAATGATTTTTTCCCCTACTTATTTCCATGAGGAACTTCAAATACTTTGATCTTTTGTAAATAAAGCCTTTAAAGAAAGCCCGATTTAATGGCTACTGCTGGTTTATTGATTAAGCTAATAGCACTATATTCTGTTGGTTTACACTTTCTTGGATTTCTGTGTACAGTTTAAATTCTCAGTCAAATAGGTCAGTCCAGTTCAAAGATACAGCCACATTCATTCTTTTTTTGGGAAAAGATTCACCAAGGATTATAAGTCAACCTAATCATATACAAAGCAGCATATACCATCAAATACCGTTGTATATGAATAAATACAGAGAGGGAATACTTAATATAATTTATACTATATTACATTATAATGTAAGTGTGATATTTAATTCTATATGGAGTATATCTGACTTACATTACACCTACACCATCTCTTTTTGTCCTTTTTCTGCACTTCTTTTATACTCCCCCCCCCCCCCCCCCCTCTACAACATTGGGCAAACTTCTAGAGAGACCATGTTGCCAGGCCCTAATATAAAAAATTAACATTTTCATTGCCAGTGTGGCCTAATACTGAAAATATTTGTTAAAAAATAAAATTTGAAATTTTGCAAGAATATTGACAAATCAATCAAAGGTGACCTTAATTATCCTTCCAGCTAGTTCTTTACGTTTGCCTCTTTTCAGCTGAGGATGGAATTAGTCAGAATCTTGCATCTTTGGATATCATGTAATCATGATACAGGGTCTTTTTATTAGTCATTAAATGAATTAGAAATGAAGTAACTACTACAAATAGTTCTAAAGCAGAACAATGAATTAACGATTTAATCTTTTAATTATAAGTCATTAGGCATCATCAAGTGAGAGCTGAGATGGATCTGAATCTCAAATAAGGGTATTTTCTATGTGTTTATTTATTAGATCCCATTATAATGCTTTTCATTTAAGGTTTTAAAAGGCCTACACATTGTGCAGCACTAATCATGTGATTATATTAATGTATCTCACCTGAATAATTCATATTAATTGTTATATATACTGTATGTCTATTCAGCAAATAGAAAATAAGCTCAGTTCTTACTTTTCTCATTCGATTAATCATGTACTTGTCTGTCACTCAAATAGATTTGATACTGTTCATGAAATATCCAATCATCTTGGACTACAAAAAGTAGGAGGCACATTCTTTTGATAAAAGAAAATGAAAATCTGGTTTATTTCTTATGAATTCATAGTTACTGTCTCTTGGACTAGAATCACATCACAATCAGCACATGAGCAAAGTTTCTGAATCTACTAGTCACATTTTTCTATATTTCCGGAATATCTCATCTAACAAAAATAGATTTCATTCTGAGGGTTTAATGTTTGCTGGAACTGAGTCATTCTATTTTCAAACTTTCTGTACAGAAAGTGATGGGTCCTTGTACTTTTTTTACACCACTTAATATTTACATTTATTCTGAATGCTGGGGCGTCTCATTTGTTGTTGTTAGTTGCGAAGTCGTGTCTGACCCATCGTGACCCCATGAACAATGTTCCTCCAGGCCTTCCTATCATCTACCATCTTCTGGAGTCCATTTAAGCTCACGCCTACTGCTTCAGTGACTCCATCCAGCCACCTCATTCTCTGTCGTCCCCTTCTTCTATTGCCCTCAATCTTTCCCAGCATTAGGCTCTTCTCCACTGAGTCCTTCCTTCTCATTAGGTGGCCAAAGTACTTGAGTTTCAACTTCAGGATCTGGCCTTCTAAAGAGCAGTCAGGGTTGATCTCCTCTAGGACTGACCGGTTTGATCGCCTTGCAGTCCAGGGGACTCGCAGGAGTCTTCTCCAGCACCATAGTTCAAAGGCCTCAATTCTTTGGCGCTCAGCCTTTCTTATGGTCCAACTTTCACAGCCATACATTGCAACTGGGAAAACCATGGCCTTGACTATATGTACTTTTGTTGGCAGGGTGATGTCTCTGCTTTTTAGTATGCTGTCTAGATTTGCCATAGCTTTCCTCCCCAGGAGCAAACGTCACTTAATTTCTTGGCTGCAGTACCCATCTGCGGTGATCTTGGAGCCCAAGAAGATAAAATCTGTCACTACCTCCATTTCTTCCCCATCTATTTGCCAGGAATTGAGAGGGCCTGATGCCATGATTTTGGTTTTCTTAATGTTGAGTTTCAAGCCAACTTTTGTACTCTCCTTCTTCACCCGCATCAAGAGGCTCTTTAGTTCGTCTTCACTTTCTGCCATTAGAGTGGTATCATCTCATTTACCATTGACAAATCTTTGGATTGGATTTAAAAATAAATAGTAATGTTTTAATAAATTAAATGGGAAAATAATCTTGAAATTAGTTCTGTATCTGTATTTACTTTTTCATGTAATCACCACTATTTGCTAACACTTCTTCCAATGATGGACAAACTTTTGAAAGCTTTTATGAAAGAACTCCATACCTTGCTCTTCAACCAAGTTCTGACAGTTCTTTCCATCTCTTCACTTAAGTAAAACAGATGCTCACAAGATATTCTTTCAATTTGGGCAAAGGTGGAAGTTGCATGGCACCAAGTCTACAATGTAAGATGGTTGGAATAAGAAGCTTAGATCAAACTTTGCAGTTGCCTTGTGGGTCCTTGTGTGGTTAGAGGCCTAGCGCTGTAATGTTGTGCTGTAGCAACATTTCCTTCTTATGCCTCTGAAATCTGTTTATTGTTTTTTTTAAATAACTTTATTATTTTTAAAAGAACATTAAAAACTAGCACAAATTAATAAAAAGCAAAGAAGAGAGGAAAGAAAATAATGGAGAAAAAAGAACAAGAAATAGAAAGTGTTCTGTTCGCAGGGCAGACATGAAGACGAAGCAGTTGGTGCAAAAGATGTAATTTATTGAATGCATTTACTGAACAGAAGCATGTAGATAGATTGAACAGAACAGGAACATAAGCAGGAATCAAGCTACTAACTACCCCTTGCCATGCTGGCCACTCCTTCTTATATTCCCTTGCAAGGGAATGCTCAGCCAATCAATGCAGGCTATTCTCCCACCTCGCGCATGCGCGCGAGGCTGGAGACAGCCTGTCTGGGTCCCGGGCAGACACGTGGTCTGTCCGGGTCTCTGCAACGGTCAGACACGTGGTCTGTCCGGGTCTCTGCAACTTGTTTCCAGTCTTCCTGAGCCTTGCTGAATGACTCAGCAAGGCCCAGCCTCTCTACAGACTTTCTGAGCCTTGCTGAATGACTTCAGCAAGGCCCAGTACATAACACCCCTCCCCTCTTGGATTAAACAATACATACACGTTGTTTAACACTTAACACACAACAACCTCATGGCAGGCCTTTGTTCAAACAGTCTTTACCTTACAACCCCCAGTTCCTGGGTATATTTCACTTTATTGACAATATGATCACCTTAGAGACCTCACATCTTATGTATCTGCTTGGAGGACCCTTAACCCATTCTGCTGCATGGAACCAGACTGGGTTTAATTAAAGTTGTAATTTTTAGAGGTAGGTGTTGCAATAGGCATAAGTGCCTGGAGTGCCTGCTTCCGTGTTACGCAAACACCCCAGGGCTTTTCCGCCCAGACAACTCAGGGGTTCCCCCTGACGGCTGATTGGCTGGATCCGCTAAACCCAAACCAGATTTCCTTGGAGGGGTTGAGTTTCCCCAGTCCCTTGGCAGGGTGGGTTTCCCTGGAATTCCCTGGGACTCCTCTTGGGAGCATTGTCCCTTGATCCCAAGACCAGCAGCAGGAGTACCCTGAGTGGCCCATGTACGGCCATTTGTCCCTAGCCAGGGACCTCTGCCCAAGTCAGGAGCCATCCATGGCAAGACCCCCCCCATCTGGAGCTGTCCCTAGCCAGGGACCTCTGCCAGAGTCAGGAGCCGCCTCCATGGCAAGACCCCCATCTGAGCAGTAGAAGATGCGCCCTCGTGGGGAGACTGTGATCCCCCAATCATAATTGGGGTCCCCCTCCCCCCCGAGAGCAGAGCCAGGGGAGGAACCATGCCCTTGAAGCCACCAGCATAACTGGTGGATGTGGCGTTGAAAGGAGCCACAAGATGGAAAAGGACTTGGATTCCTCCCATTGAATGAACGCACTATGAATATAATGTGTCACCATCGCTTTCACATCCTGAACATAGGAGCCTGATGAGAACGTACAAAATTTGCAGAAGTTTCCTATATGAGGATTCCAGGCATGGTTTAGCATCTGTAGCCTTAGCAATGGTTGGTACACAATACTACAGTCTAAGTTGGAATCATACATTCTGCAATATTGAAACCCTTGTTTTCCTCATGACTTCAATGATGTGACTCTTACAGTGACTAACACATGTACAGAATAGACATTCTCTTTGGTACAATAAGGAGATGGTTTTCCTTCACAGTAACATGATACATACAACCAAGTGTTAAGGTAACCCCTTTATTGATGAAACCCTTGGAGTCCTGATGTGCCTGCAGCCGTGACACCTGTGAAAGAGCCACCCGGTCTGGGTGAAGCCTGTCCAGCTTTGTGATAAGTCTGTGACCCCAGCGGAGTTCAGCAGGGCTCTTTCCAGTAGCTGTGCATGGTGTGGTGCAGTGTGTGAGAAGAAAATCAGCTAACCTGTGATGCCAGGGTCCTTGAGTGATTCTCTTTAATGCATCTTTCGTGGTGCGCACCATGCATTCAGCCTGACCGTTGGTGGCAGGATGAAAAGGAGCAGATGTGGCATGCCGGATCATGTTGGCTTGGAGGAATGCCTTTCAGAGGCAACTAATTAGGGGGCCTGTGTATCTGGTGACCCAAGCAGGCGGATGCGATGTGGCCTTGCCTGCCACATGCCCAGCAATAGTAGAATGAAAATGGCAATCGGCTCTCCTGTGGTGACCTCCACAGCCAAAACACCGACAGGATGCAGGCATCTGTCCTCTGTGCTCTTGCAGTCTTCTTGCTGCCAATGGTTGAAGTCTGTCCTCGGATTCGTCTCCGGAGGCCTCTTGCACGACTTCTTAATGGACGGGGACTGCTGCTGAAGGGTTCTTGGTCGTGAAGTGTCGGACTCGACAAGATGGCCCAGCTTGGACATCGCTGTGCCTGATAGCCTCGTCCACGTCTCTCGCCGCAAGGAAGGAGGAAGGAATGGGAATGAGTCCCACGAAGCCAAGCCCACCTCCAGTGTTTGCGTACTGGCAGGCGGTTGCTTCTCCAGGACACCGCGCTTCTCAGAGAAGGGGTCCCACGAAGCCAAAAGCCCACCTCCAGCATATGCGTACTGGCAGGTGGTTGCTTCTCCTGGACGCCACGCTTCTTGGGGAAGGGGTCCCACACAGCCGAGCCTGCTTCCAGCGTATTCGTACTGGCAAGCAGTGGCTTCTCCTCGATTCCTTCCACTTCAAGGCGTGAGAAGGGGTCCCTGGAAACCGAACTCGCCTCCAGTGTCTTCATACTGGCAGGCAACCGCTTCCACAGGATGCCGAACTTCTCTGCAAGGAGTGAGAAGGGGTCCTTTTGAAGCCGAGCTCACCCCCAGCGTCCTCATGCTGGCAGGCAGTCGCTTCCACCGGACGCCGAACTTCTCCGCTCGTCAGACCTTTAGGTGAGTAGGCCTACTTCTGTTTCTTCGGGATTCCAAACGGCATATCCCACCTTCGTCGCCAATGTTCTGTTCGCAGGGCAGACATGACGACGAGGCAGTTGGTGCAAAAGATGTTCTTTATTGAATGCATTTACTGAACAGAAGCATGTAGATAGATTGAACAAAACAGGAACATAAGCAGGAATCAAGCTACTAACTACCCCTTGCCACGCTGGCCACTCCTTCTTATATTCCCTTGCAAGGGAATGCTCAGCCAATCGATGCAGGCTATTCTCCCACCTCGCGCATGCGCGTGAGGCTGGAGACAGCCTGTCTGGGTCCCGGGCAGACACGTGGTCTGTCCGGGTCTCTGCAATGGTCCCGGGCAGACATGTGGTCTGTCCGGGTCTCTGCAACTTGTTTCCAGTCTTCCTGAGCCTTGCTGAATGACTCAGCAAGGCCCAGCCTCTCTACAGACTTTCTGAGCCTTGCTGAATAACTTCAGCAAGGCCCAGTACATAACAGAAAGCTTTTGATTTCTTTGCAGCAAATATAAGTACAATTACAAAATTATCCCTTACTCTATGATTACAAAAGAAAGCTCGCTCTTTTCTATTATCTAGTTTTTCTAATCAATAAAACCACAAATCATAAGTGCAATTTTTCCAATTTATGCACAAAGTCTACAGCAGTTTTCAGACAGCAATAAATGTAGATACTGTTTTCTTTCTAAGCAAGGAAGTTAATTTGCAAGTGAAATCTGTTTATTGTTTTAAAGTATTGAGTATTGCAGTATAGTATTCTGAGTTAATAGTGGTGCTACGTTCAAGCAAATCCATCTGGGTAACATCATATACATCTCAAAAAATGAAATCATGAATTTTATGCTGAAGTATGGGTTTGGGGGATTTTCTTTTTACAGATAAAGTTTTGTGATGATATTCCATAGATCCGTGTTTCACGTCTGGGTCATGATAAACCCATGTTTTGGTGACTGTCACAATCCTATGAAGAAAGTTCTTGCCTTCATTCTTGTCGTATGACAACAATTACTAGCAAATTTCAACTCCTGAAGCTTTCATCTCTGCTGTCAGTATGTGAGAAACTGATTCCGCTTTCTGATATTGAACAGCATCAATTATGTGTGACCCACACATTCCTATAAAATGCTGACCTTCACAGCAATTTCCCTTTGAGTGACAGGAATTGTCCTTATCAATTCAATCTTTTTCATGTGAAACACATTAGTTACCACTACAGATCATCTACTTTGCTGTTGATCACACAAATAAGCTCTTCCAGGTTAACCATCTTAACATTTTTTGATCTAAATATACATACATCACACAGTTATCTGCATAAACCATCTGCATTCAGTGGTGAATTTCAAATAGAGGGATTTCTTTGCCAATCAATAATGCTACTGTGGCATGTTAATGTTACCATGGCACACTGATAGGTACCCACAGCAGGTTTCCATTTCATGAACAATAGCAAAGCAACCTTTTCCTCATTGTAACTTCCCATTAATTGAAGTGAAATAACAGATGCTAAAAAACATGTCTCATCTTGCAGCACATGAATCTATCATTTGTTGGGGACTTATAATATTGGAGACATCACATTACATTTCATTCAATCCTCACATTAGAAATAATTTTAAAATACTCACTGTTTATGAAAAAATATCAAGTATATTTTAAGATCCAAATTGCCTTTATGGATAGCATTGCATAAAAAAGTTAAATGTTTTTAGAATAATTGGTATGAAACATATTAATATAGAGAAAATGTTTGTCTATAGTTTGCAATGAATATTAGGCAATTGGTTTAGAGCAGGGCTCTGCAACCTTGACAACTTTAAGACTTGTGGACCAGCTATACTGGCTGAGGAATTCTGGGAGCTGAAGTCCACAAGTCTTAAAGTTGTCAAGGTTGCAGAGCCCTGGTTTAGAGAATAGGGGACAAATATGCAAGAACTGTTACTTAAGCAAAGAGGGCTGAAATATTTTTTATGTTCTGAGGAGCAAGATAGCATTTGGAAGTGACTAAGAAAGACTCTCCCTGATTCCCTGTGGTATAAAAAGGAAAAGAGATAAAATACAATCAGGCTTGCAAGTTACTGTTATTAGAGCCTATCACAATGAAGGATAGTACTGTACTGCTTTTCCTGTTTGATTCTGATTCCGATTTGGTCTACCTGCTGAGTCTGACAACTGGACAGAACATATGTATGTTTTTTTATGGCTTTTTTATTCTTTTCTGTATCGAAACACAGGTTTTGAAAAATAACCTCTCCTTAAGGAAGTCATAAAGGAAAAGCCTGCTGTATACAAATAATGAAAGCATCCTATTAATAAGCCGTTTGCATGTTTTGTGCCCACTAACTGAGAAAAAAATAAACAGCATCCTAAAGCACTCAGAGAGAACAGCAAAATGCTATTAACTGTAAGAAACCATAACAATTGCCTTGAGAGGCATTCTGGTATCCATTACTTCCTTTTATCCAATGAATTTCTTGCTCATTGTAATTAGATTCACCTCAGATTTGTGCAACAGTGTTCTTCAGCAGAAGAGCAAATTCTTGTTCTCATATAAGGAATACAGTCAATATATATGGACTACCAAATTAGGTCATCAGGAGACTGAATGCTTTCAATAGTAGCAAACCCATTTTGATCAGCAGGATACCTACAGCCAAACTGATTTCTGCAGAATATTTTCTCCTTGACTGATGCTGAGTCTATCTTGGCTTCAAATGTCATTTCAAGGAAAGGAGATTATAAGGATTGTATAATTATTTGATTCAAAATTGAATAGCAATGCTATGAACTGGAGTTTTAACAAGCTTTTATTACTATTTATTATTTTATTTATGTGAATGGTAACCAAATTAATTTCCAAATTAATTAGAAAATACAAATCAGCTTGGGCTGATTTTATGAATAGAATAGCAAATATTAAATTACATTTAAAAGACTTTTATTGAAATGTTTTGCATAATTGAAAGATAAACAAAAACAAATGTGTAAAAGCAAATGATAAATAATAAAAGAAAACATGCTAGAAACAGATATAGATAGAACAAGGAAAAAGAAAAAAGTTATAGAAGCAGCTTCATGGCTATATAATTATAAAGGACTTGTGAATGATCAGTTTTATATAGGGTAGCTACAGAAAGGCTACTATATGCACAAGGATGAAAAATACA
Organism: Azemiops feae; assembly: GCA_023970755.1. Taxonomy (NCBI): domain Eukaryota; kingdom Metazoa; phylum Chordata; class Lepidosauria; order Squamata; family Viperidae; genus Azemiops; species Azemiops feae. Next base: position 1,658,848 of record JALGBA010000121.1, on the reverse strand, counting down.
GAAGTACCTGCAATAGAGAAGTGGATTGTGAAGATGGCAGAATTTGTAGAGATGGCAAAATTGCCCTGTTTGATTAGCGACAAAATAATAAGAACTTTTATAAAATTTGGAAACCTTTTATGGACTTTTTGCTGGAAATCGATGAAAATGGTCATTGCTAGGTTTATTGAAGGTGTTGAATATAGGAGGATGGGAACTATATAATGTAATTCTAAAGGGGGATAAAAAATAAAATTTGGTTTGTTCTGTTCTTTGTTGTGAAGAACAAAATCTGCTTCTTTCACAAATCTTAAATCAATTTTTCAAATACATTTGTATTTTTAAATTAGATAAAGTCTGACTGATATATCCCTAGAAACTGCAAATCACTTATGAATACTGGAATAAATGATCAATTCTAATTACATGATATTCAACTGGTGGAATGTAGTAACCATATTTTCTTAGAGAGCAGCAATGGGCAATTGATTCACTCTGTGTATGTATTTCCCAAACCCTTTTTGATGGTATTTGAACCCTCTCCAATTGCCCAAATTATATAGATAAAATTTGATAGCAATATACAACCCAATATCTTTGTTGCCCAAATTTACCAAGGAAACAGTAAGCTAATATACCCAGATTATTATATTGCCTGAAATATATCTACTGTTTCTTAATATTATTTTACTGCCTCAAGATAATGTATATAAATGCTGAGTAATTGTTAAAAGTAAAGGAAACAACAGGTGAGCCCCAAACAACAATAACTTGGGGATAAAGGCAGAAAACCATGCCATTGGAGCTAGTATTTCATATAGAAATGAAATTCTTTGTTTTCTATTGCTCAGTTTGTTCCCTCTGTTATGGTGCTCCAGAAGTGTTATTTACAAAGATCAGATTTATAACACTTTTCAAGAACTGTGAATGAACACCGAATGTGGCTTGTTGGCCATATTTTAGGTATGCTTAAAGACCTGAATCCAAAAATTGCATTACATTCGATAACTCCTGGAGGAAAGAGGAAACGAGGCCGGCTTCAGAAAACCTGGCGCGAAACGCTTAAGAAAGATGTTAAGATTATTAATGTCCCTTGGGACGATGCTGAAGGTGGCTGCGAATGATCGAAACTGCTGGAAAACGTTGCTGCCCAATGTTCTCTGCACATGATGATGAACAAGTGTTGTTTAGATAGATGACTGTCATGGCATTTTCATTATTTAATCCTTATCGCTCTTTAATCATTAGGATTTAACCCTAATCACACAGAGTTTGTAATAATAATAATAATAATAATTGAAGGTCATCTAGTCCAGCCCCCTGCTCAGGCAGGAAACCCGATACCATTTCAGACAAATGGCTGTCCAGTTTCTTCTTAAAAACTTCCAGTGTTGGAGCATTCACAGCTTCTGGAGGCAGGTTGTGCCACTGATTAATTGTTCTAACTGTCAGGAAATTTCTCCTTGTGTATGTATTTACTTGAGACCAAGTTGACTAACATCTGAATAGACACAAATAGGATTGCAACCTGTGTTATGGCTAGTAATCACAGAAGTCAAGTGTTTTATTATTTCACACAATCAGTTGTTGTGCTGCAATACCAATTGATCTTTCCAGGTAGATTTCTAAAAAGCCAAGATGAATCAGATCTAAATCAAGTCATGATGAACTAAGTACTGATTAGGCTTGTGAAGAGATACCAAGAATAATAATTCAGTGAGTGTTACTGCCCATAAGTTCCTTTCATGCTTTAAAAGAGATCTTTCATGCAGAACATGTTTTGAGAAGCAGAGGAAAGGCTTGCTAATATCAAATGTCCAAATTATCTCTTATCAGAATGTCTATATTATCATATCAAATAATAGGACAAAATATAATTTCTCCCCTGTCTCCATTTTTTCTGAATGAGTGTGCTGTGACTATTTCTAGCATTCTGGTGGACAGTACCAACAAATCAAGTAAAAGGTTACCCTGATCATTTTCATTCTCCAAACAGCTGGTGCAGCAAAGAAACTGAGCTATGAATTAGGCATCTCTTCTCAACTCTTTATCCTCAATCTGTACATCTAAAACACAGGGCAACAACTGTGTGATGTAAATGTTCAGGTGGTTGTAGAATTACAACCAGATGATATTTCGTCAGAGCAGATCAGGACTCAAAACCGGAATATTCCACCAAGGACCAATATACTGATCCAGATTTTAAAAGAGTTTGAACTTGAAACCTGCACTTGCAAAAAGCAAAACTAATCATAGTTAACTAATTTTAGATAAGTGAAAGATAAATATAGATGTGAAAACAATATACATTTAGTTCATATGAAGCCAATATGCAGTAACTTTAATTGGTAAGAATTAAAGGGTAAGTTTTTCTTTTCATACAGTACTGCATGCTCCTTTCCAGCCTGTTTTTAATAATACCGGTAGGAGGGGCAAAGACCTCCAGGCTTTACATTTATGGGAACTTAAATAGGACAGCATTTCAAATTAGTGTTATTTGTATTTAAAATAGCAGTATAACTGAAGTATGCACCTCCTGCTGTTCCATTATGTAGCATTCATAAATCATCATTAAACTACTGCATGTTCTTTTTCATTCACAGTGTTCAATTATGCAGCTTCTGGTTGAAATAAATGCCCCGGTTAAGGTAAAATAGACTATTGTGCCAGGAAAGAAGTGTCAATTGGCTTTATCTAAAATTAAGAGAGATATGGAAGAGGAAGGAGCAAGAAGTTACATTTCAAAAGAGCCTAACATGAATTTCAATGTATTCCGACAAAAAGGATGGGAAACTTTCTAAGAACATTCAAGAACTCCAGCAGTTTTTACTGGGCAAAAAAATCCACCATATGATTTATTATTTGTGTGATAATTATTTGGGAACTCTATGTTCTACAGATGCTTGGGAACATCAGTTGAGGACGACTATTGCAATTTGTGGGTTTCCTAAAGAAGCATAAGACTGATCATTGTGGGAAGCAGGATGTGGGTTATGTGGACATTTCCCTGATCCAATTAAAAAGAGCCTATAAATAAGAGCTTTACTCATAAGTCCCAAGACCGGGAATACAGAAAATGTGGTCTAGGGAAATCACCTAGAGCCACTACCATTTTTTTTGGTATCCTTTAAAGCTCTTCTCAGGATGGATGGGACACATTATTTGGGCTACTTTTTAATTGGAGCAAACTTTATAAAGATCTAAAGTACCCATTTCATTCCTAACTCTCTTCTACTGCATTCAGAGTGCATCCTTTGACAGTCTATGCAATGTGTTAATTTAGACTTCAGGAATGAGCAGGAATGAATCTGCTTATAAATAGTATTCAAATCAGCAAGTTGTATAGCTGCCTAAAAATAAAATGCAACAATTCCAGTTCTCTTTGTGCACAGGGTAATTAATATATTGCTGTTTATCACTGTTATTCTTACATTTCCGTAATCCAGAACAAATATGTGACTGAAAGTATTGGTGATGTTAATACCCGTCTCTTTTTACCACACATATTTCATTAGAATATATTGCATAGAAAGAGTAGGCCTGGATGCATCTGTTACCTTTTGCTATGTCAAAATATACCAAACTGTACCATTCTGCCACCATAGTTGTCAAAGTTACATAGTATGAAGCAAATAAACTGCAGAATTGAAGAATTGTTTACGGAACAGGTCAGCCTAGCAAACCTATTAAAATCATGCCATTATCTCACATCAAATATTTTCTTAAAAGCAAGCTGCATATGGTACAGAAAACATGGAAGACTTAAAGTGAAGTCTTTGCTGGAAGTAAAAAAAATTAAGAAGTGTTCATTTTAGTACCTAAAAAGATACAAATTGCAGCCACGTATCTCAATTTAACTAAAATCTGGTGCTATGTTTTTGGGTGGATTTAGACAGCGGCTGGTGCCATTAAGCAGCTATTTACATAGGACTGTAAGATTTTACACAAATCCAACAAAAATAGAATATTACAGTGTTTTAAAATAAGCTGTCTTCAGAGTTGAGCCTGCAAATGATTTGGCCCTTATTTCAAAGCTGCGGCTTTAGTGGATAAAATAAAAGATGACATACCAGCAAGTTTCAACTGTGCTACATTATCCACAACTCCCTGGATGTCAGCAAAATAATAAGATAGGAACTTCGTTTCAGAAGCCAGGACTTATTTGGATATCTGGAAACTATTTGTACATTTTGCAGATTTAGAGTTGCTGTTATTTCCCACCAGATAATCCACCCTGAACTCTTGCGAACAGAAGTATCTATTAAGAAGATGCACACTGTGGTCCACAGGATATTTTATAATAAGTTTTTCCAAAGCTTCTGTGCCAAATCCTGTTTTCATAGACCAGCAATTATCAAAGTATTATAAAGAACAAATAGAGAGATTTTTATCCACTATAACATTTTTATAATAATAATAATAATAATAATAATAATAATAATAATAATAATAATAATAATAATAATAATAATAATAATAATAATAATAATAATAAACGTTGGAAGGGACCTTGGAGGTCATCTAGTCCAACCCCCTGCTCAGGCTGGAAACCCTACACCACGGGTCGGCAACCCATGGCTCCGGAGTCGCATATGGCTCTTTGAGCCTTCTCCTGCGGCTCCCAGCCTTCTCCGCCATTTGTAGAGAGAGAGACAGAGACAGAGAGAGGCACTTGCGCTTCCCTTCTCTCTCTCTCTCTCTCTCTCTGTGTGTGTTTGTGTGTGTGTGTGTGTGTGTGTGTGTATGTAAAAAAGAGAGTGGCCTCACGCTGTTCTTGGACAAGCTGACAAGCTTATTGGGCAGGGCTCCTGCCTTTGCTGCGTCTCCACAGGAAGCAGGAAGCAGCAGAAAGCAGAAAGCAGCAGCTCTCTCTCTCTCTCTCTCTCTCTCTCTCTCTCTCTCTCTCTCTCACACACACACACACACACACACACACACACACTCACTCACTCACTCACACTGAGTGGGGGGAGAGGACTGGCAGACCAAGGGCAGGAGAGAGCCAGTCCAATAAGAATATGTGTCAGCTTGTCAGAGAACAGCGTGAAGCCAGCTTGCCAGGTGAGCAGAAGATTGGAGAGAGGGAGAGAGAGAGGGGGGAGAGAGAGAGGGAGGGAGGGAAGGAGACAAAGAGAGGGAGAGAGAGAGGGAGGGAGGGAGAGAGAGAGAGAGAACTCATGCACAGCAGCCTCTATTTCTTTTTAATTAAACTCTTCAATCAAGCTTCCCCCCCTCACACGCGCGCATGCGCGCGCATGTTTTGCGGCTCCCAGTGTTTTCTTTTCTCTGGGAAATGGGTCCAAGTGGCTCTTTGAGTGTTTAAGGTTGCCGACCCCTGCCCTACACCATTTCAGACAAATGGCTGTCCAGTCTCTTCTTAAAAACTTCCAGTGTTGGAACATTCACAGCTTCTGGAGGCAGTTTGTTCCACTGATTAATTGTTCTAACTGTCAGGAAATTTCTCCTTAGTTATAGGTTGCTTCTCTCTTTGGTTAGTTTCCATCCATTGCTTCTTGTCTTGCCTTCAGGTGCTTTGGAGAATAGTTTGACTCCCATATTGTAAATATGACATTTCATGTGACATATTGGACTATGGAACAAAGTGTCCATACCTTAAAATGACTTAGATTAACTCTTGAAAGTGTTTCATTCTGGACTGGACTGGCTTAATTGGCCTTTGCTAATTTGCTAATGTATTACTGTTCAATTATTTTTCAATATTCTTTTCATTAAAGAAATACAATATTTGAATCTGTATAAATAAGGAATTGCATTAGGAAATAGGAATTGTTCCTTATACTGTCTATTCTAACTACTTTCCCTGGAAAATAGTTTTTAGTGCCCATTTCCCAAGAGTGTAATTTGCTAATATTGTCCTTAGTAAATGACTGTTACTATTATAGCATGGAGGTACATTTGTCTACGGGAAGTAATATCTGTAGTATGCATTCTGTGATATGATGATAAAATATTCATAAATATCCAAAATTACTTGGGTGGTATGCATAAATGCAGAATGCTGGGTAGTTAAGAGCAATCGGAGTCTTTGTCCAGGAGAATCTTATCATTTTTTGAAGATATGAGGGCCTTCTCCAGTCTGAGCCTTTTTAAGATGTATGGCTATTAGCTTTCAGAGTTCCTAGCACAATCATGCTATTCTATAGATTAAGTAACTGCAAATACCCTGCAAGAATGTATCTCATGTTTAAAATGGATATGTTTGTATAGTTGGGTTAATTTTGGAAAGGAGCAAAACATAAACACCCCCTGCCATAGACAGAAAAGCAACATGAAAAAGAAGGTTCTTATATGCACTTCTTACAATATGACATTTTACAAATGATATTGCATATTACAAGATTGTTTTTATTATTTCTGTTTTGCACCATAACCTTATCTTAATACAAATAATAAAAAAGAGCATTAAAACATTCTTCTTGCTTTGTTCATCTAAAGGGCTAAGTTAGAGCTAGAGAAATAACACTGTCGTGGTCTCACGCTGCCTTGCCAATGCTGCTTTTCTTGTCTTTGCTTTTTGTAGCCAGCATAGTACCCCTGTCGTAGCTCTGCTGCTGCAATCATCCACCCACTTGCTATTCACTCAAAGGTGACTACTATTTTTCCTAGTGAAGAGGACACATAGCTGATTACAAGCCTGTCCTAACCAATCATATCTTCCCATGAGAGCAAGTACTCTACTTGTTGATCCATTTATGCCTTGAAGCATGAAGATTAATATCCTGGGTGGCCATTAACTACGCTGCCTCCAAGAGACATCTTTGCTTCTGTTCCATTTATTTTTCCTGACAATATCAAATTTCTTATTTGTCCTAGACAGCTCATTTGAGAGGAGCCATACTTTACTGGTGAAAGGTATTAATGCTCTTAGTAACTACATATTTCAAATCCTTCTGCTTCCTTTCGAGCTTGCTGTTCCAAAGAGGTGAAGGCTGCTGTGATGGATTCTTAGTCTTACAAATATTAGATTAGAGAAGGAGCTCTTATAGTCAGTCTCAGAGGTAACATACTATTCCTGATCAGGAACATAATCCCTCCACAACTCTACCTGATTCCTGAAGTGAACTGGCTAATGTATAACACCCCCAGGCAATTAATGAATCAGAAGTGGATTGCAAAGCACAAAAAGAAGAAAGGATTTGAAACACCAGTTTAGCTCCATCAATCTCATATCTTGTAGTTGGATTTAACTATGTTTCCTGAAATTTCCAGCTGGGGTACTTTCTGGAAATTAAGATATTGTAGGGAAAACCAATATAATACTATGTTAATAAACTACATTTGATTTGTGAATTTAATTTTAAAAAATAAAAATAGTGCAATATTCCATGATTCTGCTCTCATCACAGAAATTACAATTATTGTGAAAAGGCTACTGGCTAAAAGGGTTCACAAGCCTGGGAGTTGATGAATAGGTGCAGCTAAATGCACTTAATACAGCTTGGTCCAAATCCACTGTGTGAAGACAGCAAACCTGCTATTTGTGTGGTTAAATCAGTTAATCTGAGATATATGCCATCAATCAATACCCACAAACAGTACATAATCTTGTCTTTCAAAAATTCACCACTTTAATGTTCAAAATCAAGTTTTAGATTTCGAATGGCTGTTTCCAAGCAAAATGTACCGTAAATGTCATGTTTCTCCAGGAAAATTCTTCTTGGAATCCTCCAGGACAGATATAACACTTAAGATGAAAAAGCTTCTTCACAGAATTTTATGAGATGATTATTCAGTACAGCCTGATAATAATACGTTAGCTTGGAAGACAATACCACAAAAGTGAATAATTAGAAGTGAAATAAAAACAAGAAACTCCAGACAAAACCAGCATGGTTGCAGAAAGAACTCTGTGATAAATGGAGCAACAAAATAAGTATAAAAAATGAAAGAGAGGCTCATAACTAAAATAGAATACCAGCAAATAGCCTGTACCAAATATTAAAAATGTTTGATTCTCTAACTAAATGGGAAGGAACCATTTATATTGCAAAACCTCCAATATAGCCTTAGAATGATTATAATCCAGTACTATAAAGGCATTGTTATAATGGCAGTTATTTTTAAAGAATTTTTTATCTAGGTTATCTGAGACAATTGGGATTTTTGCTTTATGACTTCAGTTTCTTAAAAATCACTGGCAGTTTCTTCAAATTGAGGGAATCTGAAAGGGAATACATTTCAGCTGCACAAACCACAAGAAACAGGTTACTTTGGCTCTTTCACAGATCAGTTCCATATTAAAAGGCAAACTGGTTCAGTGGTTAAAGTGCAAACTCTGCCCACAACCTGGAGTTCAATCCTGATGGGGCTCAAGGTTGCTCAGTCTTCCATTCTTCTGAAGTTGGTAAAATGAGGACCCAGATTGTTGGGGACAATATGTAAACAATGCTTCTAAATTGTAAACCCCCCAGAGAGTGCTGTAAAGTGCTTTGGGGCAGAACATAAGCCTAAATGCTATTGCTATCTCCCCTTGGATGTTTTCTACTATACAGTGGGATCTTTGTAGGCTGTTCTTGCTTCATTTTCGAGCGCTAATGGAACTGTTGAGGTACAAGTCCATACTAATTGTTCAGTCTGAGGTTTAATATAGTCAATATCTGATCAGTTAAGGACATTGTAAGGAACATTTGATTAATTTCATTGTTAGCATCTATGATTTAGAACAACTGGGTCATTCTTTTTTAAATTATCTCTTTTATCCAAGAGGACCATTTCATTTCATTGTAGTCTCTTAAATTATTAAATGTTATTGAAAAATTCATTTTTACTACAGCGATTACACTTGCATCAAGCCTACACTTGCATCATAACAATTTGCTGTAGAAACCAGTTCTTTATGACAGTGTCTACTTCGAGAACTTTGGCAGCTTTAGAAATATTATGAGCCAATGTTGCTGACTCAAGAATCTGATATGTTGCTGTTGTCAGTTAGAAATAATCGAAAACATGCAATCTCTTGGAGTGAAGGTTAGAAGGGGAAATAGAGGACATCTGAAATATACTGATGATTCTGATGTTGGGTGGCAGGTTCTATGAAAAATTATTTGGAATTGAGTTTCCAGTTATCTAACGTATTCGTTTTGATTTTTGTTACATTCTGTCCCTCATTAAGAACCCACCTAATCCTAAGAAACACCGTTTACAAATTCAGCTGCAATTAAAAGAGAGCATAACAATAAAAATAATCAAAATATCAGTTAAATCTCCCTAGGTATTTTAATCTGGGAGCAGGATATCATCTACCCATTTAAATTTTCCAGTTTAAGTTTGCTCATTGATCTAAACACAACATAATAAATCAATCAAATGTAAAAAGTTTAAAAACTTGATATGCATCTCAGTATGCTCATCTTTTATCTGCTTTGCATGCATTATTTTCCAAAAAGAACATTTTATGTGCTAATCAAACTATACATCTCTATCTATAGCCTAAAGTGAGATCATGCAAGAATCCAATTTTGAATTCCAGAAAGGCAGTAAAACCAGCTGCACAGCTTGAAAACATTAAGAACCATCAACTAACATTGAATTAGTTTCAGAAGGGACAACAATAAAGCTTGGTGTACTCTTAGTGATATTTTCACACAGCTAAAGCTCTCTAATTAATACTTGCTTGATCGTAGTCACACCAACAAAAACAAAATCCAGAACATTTTCAATAAAGACAGTAAAACATTTGTATTTGAAACACTAAAAAATACATCGTTCAGACTGGGCTACACATTACAATAAAAGCTGCTATACAGTATTCTGGCAAACTTGATTATTACATAAAACTCAAATATTACTTAATGAAAATACCGTATGTGACTCCTTATATATAACAAAGATAGAATAGTTTGTAACTGAGTTGAGCACCTGAAATAACATTTAAAATTTATTTCACAGTAGCATTAGAACCTAGACAGTCTAGGAATGTATTAAAATAGAAACCTGTTTGAACAATGGAAAAGATCAATTAAATTACAAAGCTACAAAGTTTTATATTCTGGTGTGTATACATAAAACCATTTTCATATTCTGATTTGAACACTATTGTGCATCCTACTGTATTCATGTAAAGGAATTTAGTGTGACCTTGGAGATAGGGAAGGTTTCAGCCGGCTACTAAGGGGGAACTTTCAGAAGAGATTATACTATCTACAAAGAGAGCATGAAAAAAAATCAATATATTTCCCCTTTCCCTTTTATTTTAGTATAAGATGGGATATATATATATATTGGATATATATAAAAACTAAAACAAAGAAATCAATTTGTTAGAATACTGATATGAAAATGGTTAACTAAATGTTAAGATGTGCAAATGCTGGTGAAAATGTGATTAAGGGTATGTATCTGTAGTGAGGAATTAATGTTTGTCAAGAGAAGTGAAAATGGCTGTGCATAAGAGCATGCTTATGTCATTTTTTTCATTTGAATCTATCAGGAGAAACATAACCACAAATTGAACATAGTAGAAATTGAGTACTTAAGTGTTTGTAATAATGCATGGAAAGGTAAGAATTAATGGATGAATATGGATTAAATACAAAATACAGTGACCGATATGAAAGACAAGGTTGAGATGGCTTGGGCATATAGAAAAAAGATTGGATTGCAAAATATACACATAATTGTGAATGGGTTGACAAAAAGGGAGGGCAGGTAGATTTGTTAGCTGGATGGAACTTGTTCTGTTCTCGACACAGGCATGGAGACGAGGCAGTTTGTGCAAAAAAGATGTTCTTTATTTGTGCTTGCACTGAACAGAAGCAAAGGAGAAAATGGCAACATGCCCTTTTATACTTCCCCTGCAAGGGGATGCTCAACCAATGAATGCAGGCCATTCTCCCGCCTCGCGCATGCGCACGAGGCTGGAGACAGCCTGTCTGGGTCCCGGGCAACTTATGGGCTGCCCGGGTCTATACAACCGGTCCCGGGCAAACACGTGGTCTGCCCGGGCCTCTGCAGTTATCTTGCAGGTTGCCTGTGCCTTGCTGATTGACTCAGCAAGGCTCAGAACACAACACCCCTCCCCCCTAAGTTGGGACAACACTGACGCAGCTATACCAGTACCATGTAATATTCGGCACATGCAGCTATATCAGTACCATGTAACATTCAGCAAATGTCACCTGGCAGTCCCCGATACCCTCCGGTAACCTGGTCCCCCGTGGATTCAAATCAACCCACGGTTTTTTAGTTTTTGGTACAAGTCCCCTCTAGGGACCGCACATACTCTTGCAAGTATTTAGGCGGGGCCTTAATCCGCCCCGATCTTCGCGGATCAAGTTTAGAGCCAGGTGTGCTGACCTGTGGGGGGTTTGTTTTTGGTGCCTGGAGTGCTGACTCGCAGTCTGCGTACAACAAACCAAGACTTTGTTGCCCAGAAGACTCAGGGATTCCCCCTAACTGCTGACTGGCTGGGTCCACTAAACCCAAACCAGATTTCCTTGGGGGGGTCGAGTTCCCCGAGTTCCTTGGTAGGGTGGAGTTCCCCAAAAACCCTTGGAACTCCCCTTGGGAGCAATGTCCGTCGGGCCCAAGGCCAGCAGTAGGGGTGCCCTGAGTAGCCGATTTACGGCCATTTGCCCTCAACCAGGGACCTCTGCCAGAGTCAGGAGCCGCCTCCATGGCAGAACTCCCTGCTTCTATGCCAGAGTCAGGATCTGCCTGCATTGCCAGACCTTCATCTGGGACATTTGGAGACCCCTCTGCTAGGGGAGACTGTGATCCACAATCGTAATTGGGGTCCCCCTCCCCCCGAGAATGGAGTCAGGGGAGTGATGCCGGCCTGGCAGCCGCCAACGCAGCTGGTCAATGTGGCGCCGGAGGACACGCCCATCATCCAAGACCACTTCGTAGGACAGCGGTCCCGAAACCTTAGAGATGACAGCAGGTACCCAGGGATGCCCTTGTCCATAGTTCCTAGTCCAGACCGGGTCACCCAGTTGAAGTCTCCTAGGTGCCCGTGGCTGCGACACCTGTGAAGCCACCCGGTCTGGGTGAAGCCTGTCCAGCTTTGTGATGAGTCTGCGACCCCAGCGGAGTTCAGCTGGGCTCTTTCCCATGGCTGTGCATGGTGTGGTGCGGTGTGTGAGAAGAAAATCAGCTAACCTGTGATGCCAGGATCCTTGAGTGATTCTCTTTAATGTGTCTTTAGTAGTGCGCACCATGCGTTCAGCCTGACCATTGGTGGCAGGATGGAAAGGAGCAGATGTGGCGTGCCGGATCATGTTGGCTTGTAGAAATGCCTGAAACTCAGAAGAGGTAAATTGTGGACCATTGTCTGACACTAAAACATCAGGAAGCCCATGGGTAGCGAAGATTCCTCTGAGCACCTGGATGGTCCTAGCAGTAGTAGTAGAGGCCACAGGAACGACCTCTAGCCATTTGGAATGGCTATCCACGAGGAGGAGGAAGAATTGCCCCTGAAAGGGCCCAGCATAATCAATATGAACGCGTGACCAAGGAGCGAGTGTCTCCTCCCACCTATGTACAGGGGCCTGGGGCATTTCTGGCCGTGATTGCTGGCACACTTGACATCCCTGAACCTGGGCCTCAATGTCCTTATCGAGACCAGGCCACCATAGATGGCTGCGCGCAAGCGCCTTCACCCTCACTATTCCCGGATGTCCCTCATGTAGAGAGAGCAAGACTCTAGTCCTCAATGAGGCCGGAATGAGTACTCTATTGCCCCACATGATACACCCTTTAAATGTGGACAATTCGTGCTTCCTGCGCCAGAAACTCTGGAATTCAGCACCAGGACACGTGTCAGGCCATCCTGACAACACACGTCAGCACGCGTGCAAGCGTGTGATCAGTGGCCGTTTCTGCAGCCACATCCCTAGCATTGAGGGGAGATTCTGGTAAGTCCTGAATGGACAGAATATGTACAGCTGGAGCAGGGTCTGCCTCTATTTGCTTAAGAGGTAACCTGCTTAGGCCATCTGCGTGGCCCATCTCAGTACCTGGTTTGTGAACTAGTGTGTAATCATATGCTGCTAAGAATATGGACCACCTCAGCATCCTAGGAGATATTATCTGGGGAGTTTGTTTGTTGGTTGTGAACAACCCTAGCAAAGGCTTGTGGTCTGTATAGACTGTGAACTTGCGTCCATACAAGAAATCATGGAATTTCTTTATGCCTGAAATTATTGCCAAGGCCTCCCTGTCAATCTGGGCATAATTTCGCTCTGCAGATGAGAGGGTCCTGGAATAATAGGCCACGGGGACCTGTGTTCCATCTTCCTTGAGATGGCTCAGTACTGCTCCTACTCCATAAGGGGATGCATCACATGCGATGCACACTGGCAATTTCTCATTGAAGTGAGCCAGTACAGCATTTGAAGATAATAAGGCTTTGACCTTTGAGACGGCTTCCTCATGGACGCTTGTCCATGTCCACGGAGTCTGTTTGTCTAAGAGCCTGTGAAGCGGCTCGGCCACAGCAGCTTTATTTGGGAGGAAGGAATGGTAAAAGTTCAAGAGGCCCAAAAAAGCCTGAAGCTCAGTTTTTGACTGGGGACTAGGGGCCGATTGAATGGCCTTGAATTTGGATTCTGCGGGGTGGATGCCATCTGCATCGATGCGGAACCCCAAAAACTCAGTGGATGGCACACCGATCTGACACTTGTCCTGCTGAAGCTTCAGCCCAGCTTGGCGGAACCTCAACAAGACAGCCCTCAGCCTTTCGGCTAAGTTTCCTGATGATTCCCCTGCAATTAGGACATCATCAAAATAGGGGCAGACCCCGGGAATCCCTCGGAGCGTTCGCTCCATCACCCCCTGGAATATGCCAGGGGCTACATTTACCCCAAACTGCAGCCTCTTTACTTTGAACGCACCTCTGTGCGTGACTATGGTCTGGGCTTCAGCAGTCGCCTCGTCAACCAGCAATTGTTGGTATGCTTGAGCCAAATCAAGCTTAGCGAAGTACTTCCCTCCCTTCAGGGAGGCCAGGATGTGGCTCACCACAGGCACTGGATAAGCATGCTGTTGTAATGCCTTATTCAGCGTGCACTTGTAGTCCGCGCAAATAAGGACTTCCCCATTGGATTTTAAGGGAGTTACTATGGGGGTTTCCCATGGACTAGAATCCACCGGTTCCAGGATGCCCTGTTGGAGCAGTTTGTCCAACTCGGTATCGATCTTGTTTTTTAATGCAAAGGGCACCCTCCTCGGCTTGACCCTTATGGGTGTAATGCTTGGGTCCAATTTTAATGTAATGGGAGGCCCCTTGTACGATCCAAGTTCCGAGCTGAACACATCTGCAAACTCCTTGCAGACACCCGCAAGACTAGCCGTTTGCAGCTGGTTCAGACCAGTCACCTGGATTCCAAGTGCCTCGAACCAGTCGAGTCCAATAAGACTCGTTCTGTCCCGCTCGACAACGACCACATCCAATGCACCCATGAAACCCTTTCGCTGTACTCTGACCGTTGCTTCCCCTTTTACTTTTACTCTCATGTTTTGAAAATCAGTAAGGACAAGGTTGGAAGGCCTGAGCTTTACTCGAGAGCCACTCTGGAAGCAAATCTTATTGAAGGTGTCCATTGAAATAATGGACAACGCGGAGCCTGTATCCAGCTCCATAGCCAGGGGAACTCCCTGCAACTTCACATCAAGACTGAGCTTCTTCTTGAGGGGCCTATGCGTTCCTGTCTTGAACACCCCCCTCCTAGATGCGCAAAACCCCACCCTGTTTTGGCTGGGGACCTTGGTACCTTTCAGAGGCAATTCTGGGGACCTGTTCTTAGGGCGGCCCATGCAGGCCGATGCAATATGGCCTTGCCTTCCGCATGCTCGACAGATGGCGGATCGGAACCGGCAGTCGATCCTCCTGTGGCGTCCTCCACAGCCGAAACATCGAGGGGATGCAGGCGGTGGCCCCCTCCGCTCCAGTCGCCGTCTCTCCGTCGCAGGCTGGATCTTGTCCACCTCGTCCTCCTCGGACTCTTCCCCCGAAGCCTCATGGGCGGCCTCCTGGTGGATCGGGACGGTCTCTGGATGACTCTTCGACGACCGCAAGGCCTTCACGGCGCCACCGGCTGCTTCTTCTGCTGCGATCTCTCTGAGAGCGTCTTGGAAGGTGACGTCCGTCCTCGCAAACAGTTTCTGCTGTACTTCACGGCTTCGCAGCCCGCACACCAGTCTATCTCGGAGCCTTTCCTCCAAGTCGTGAAACACGCAAGGGCGTGCGGCCTGTCTCAGGGCCGCGACGAACTCTGCAGCCGATTCGTCTGGCCGTTGGTCCCTCTGTTCGAATTTATGCCTCCACGCAATGATCGAGAGCTTGGGCTCAAAATGCTCTCGCAGCATCTTTTTTAAATCGGCATATGCGATTGAATCTAAGGCAGCTGGTGCGACAAGATTCTCTGCTATTTCAAATGTCTCTTGTCCGCACACACAAAGCAAGGTAGCCGCTTTTAGGCCATCTTCCTGGATCTTGTTTACTCGACAGTAATTTTCAACGCGAGCTGCATACGAGCTCCAGTGTTCAGGATGTGCAATGTCAAATTTGCCCAGACGGCCCAGCTTGGACATCTTCAACTCGATGGCCTCATCCACGCCTCTCGCCATCAGGAATCAAGAAGGGGTCCGATGAAGCCAAGCCCGCCTCCAGCGTATGTATGCTGGCAGGCGGCTGCTCCTCCTGGACGCCGCGCTTCTTCCTGGCCTGGGTGAGTAGGCCTACTTCAGTTCTTCGGGATTCCCCACGACGAATCCCACCTTCATCGCCAATGTTCTGTTCTCGACACAGGCATGGAGACGAGGCAGTTTGTGCAAAAAAGATGTTCTTTATTCGTGCTTGCACTGAACAGAAGCAAAGGAGAAAATGGCAACATGCCCTTTTATACTTCCCCTGCAAGGGGATGCTCAACCAATGAATGCAGGCCATTCTCCCGCCTCGCGCATGCGCACGAGGCTGGAGACAGCCTGTCTGGGTCCCGGGCAACTTATGGGCTGCCCGGGTCTATACAACCGGTCCCGGGCAAACACGTGGTCTGCCCGGGCCTCTGCAGTTATCCTGCAGGTTGCCTGTGCCTTGCTGATTGACTCAGCAAGGCTCAGAACACAACAGAACTGATGAGATCTTTACAGAGAGTTGAGAAGTTTAAAGAAACAATCAGTGCATGAAATGATGTATTCATGTGATGGAAGCAAGGATAGTTTTCAAAGGCATAAATCTATGAAAAAGTATAGTGAATACACTAATTTGTTTCTTTTTCTTTTTCATATCTCATGCTTTTAGTTTCTCTGCCTATTTTTTATTCCTTTTCTGCATTCTGTATTATGTCACTTATTCAGAAGGGAATAGTGTGATACAGTATTTCTTAACTTCAGCAACTTTAAGATGTGTGGACTTCAGCTTCCAAAATTCATGCAGCATGCTGAGAAATGAGGTTGAGAATCTCTGGTGTGATAGATATTTTTGTATGTGTGTTATGATTAATAACTATAGTTATGCGATGAAATGCTCTAACAACAAAGCCAGACAAAAACTGCATCATATATTTAATACAGCATAACCAGCTTATGCTTGTTACGTTTGAACAAAAATAATATGCAGAAATACTTATCCTAAAATTCTAAGCATATACTATTTGGGGAAGTACTATAATCAGTTAAACTTCTTTCTAGATGAACATATTTAAATGTGAGATGCCAGGATGAATGTGAAGAAATTATAGTATGCTTTTCCTTAAAAGGCTCATGCAGGACTTCAGACTAAGAAACCAATCTTTAATAATATCAATGTCAAAATGAAATTTTAGAAGCAAGGTAGGAATGTCTTTCTGGCATATACTGTATGTTAGCATTTTTTCGGACTTCACATTACTTCAGACCTTAGCAAGCACTCACATTACTCACATTACTTCAGACCTTAGCAAGCACTCAGATAATGAGGGTGTTTAAAGGCATTAATACAGACAAATTTCTCTAATTTCTGTTCAGAATAAATCTCCTTAAGTGTCTATGTCTGAACACTTCAGCAGAGTAATATTCTTTCATCTTGAGACGTTAAGGGGGAAATGTTAAAATACAGTGTAAAATCTTCTGTTATTGGGTACTATTTACAATAGTACAAACTGAAAAGGAAATTATTTTTACAAGAAAAGTTAGAATGTTATAAAGAAATGGCTGGGGTAAAATTGAAATTAACCAAGTACAATTGTATGCATAATAGAGAGTTCTGTGTGATTTTGAGCTGTGGGGCTTCGTTGTCATATAAAAGCCTTTAGGCGTCTTACATTCTTAATAGGTTTATGGGAAAGAATCTGAGATTAAAGTTTCATGCTTCTTTCTAGTGATTGTTATAAAAACCTCTAACAAAAGATATTGTGAAATATTGTTAAGGGTGTGACTTCTCCCCCAGTGGTTCTTGCTAAGAGTGTTATTTCTCAGATTTTAATGGAAGAGGAAGAACAAAGATCTTTAGTAACATAGAGGATAAGAGAGAGAAAAGAGGCTGCAGTTCCCAGCATTTTGCTAAACATAGAAATATGAGCTCCAGGCTATATGGATTGCCTATGAGTATCCTAGACATAGGGAAACTGTTTAGGGAAAGAGGTTCTCATGTTCATTTAAACATATTCTTATTTAAAGGAAACCTGTGGTTCAGTGATCTAAGAGAAGGTTAATGCAACTATATTACAAATGTTAAGCAATCTGATAGACATACACTTCAATTGCATTTCTACTATCCTCTTGGAACAATTTTTCTGAAATAGAGGCACTATAGGGTACAGAAGGATCTGAAAGTAACATGTGAAACAGTCAAAGGAGGTTTGCTTACATGTTCAAGGGATGGTTGCAGTGCAAGGTTTTGTAAGTGCAAGGTTTTGTAAAAAAAAAAAAAATGAAATGGAAGACAACATGGACGTATCTGTCCCTCCTTGTTTAGACTGTAGTGATGAAACTGTGTTAGTGACTATATTACTAAAAGGTAGAAATGTATGTGCCATGCTGGATCGCTGCTTGACCACTATCTATTTTAAATACAATGAAGGTTTCTACAGACAAAAATATGGCTGTGCCATAGGTTCACCTGTGCGCCCCCCCCCCTCGCATTCTGGTCAATCTCTACATGGAAGAAGTAGAAACCAAAGCCCTAAACTCCTTCACAGGAATTCCATCCACTCACTGGTATAGGTATATGGATGATACTTGGATCAAGATTAAAACACAGGAAGTGGAAGCCTTCACCAAACACATCAACACTGTGGACTGCCACGTTACGTTAACACGGGAAGATGTTAAGGAAAATATTCTGGCTTTCCTGGACTGTGCAGTACACATTAAGGAAGACGGAACTCTCAATATCGAAATATTAGAAAACCCCTGCACACAGATCAATATTTACATTTTGGTTCTCACCACCCCCTGGAGCACAAAATTGGAGTGATCAGAACCCTGCACCCCGCACTGAAGGTTTGCCTACCAGCAAAGAGGGAAAAGAAATAGAACTAAAACATATCACGGAAGCCCTCAGAACTTGTGGCAATCCCAATTGGGCCTTCATAAAATCCATGAAAAGATCCAGCTGGAGCTGCTCCATAACAGACAAAAAAGAGAACAACAAATGAAGCAATGTTTCATTCCATACATTGCAGGAACATCTGAAAAGCTTAGGAGGATTTTCAACCAACATAACATATACACATTCTTTAAACCCAAGAATACATTAAGGCAGACTGCACCCTAAGGATAAAGCACCAAGACACAAACTGAATGATATAGGCTGTGCAATGCAATGGGACATCTGTATATTGCTGAAACAAAACAACCACCTCACAAATCATGGCACAACATAGGAGAACAAATCCATGAGGACAAGATTCAACAGTCCATCTTCATCTAAAATACAGAGGCCACTCTTTTGAAGACAACAAAGTCCACATTCTGGACAGAGAGGACCACTGGTTTGAAAGAGGGGTCAAAGAGGCCATCTATATTAAAATTGAAAAGCCCTCTCTCAACAGACGGGGAGGGATATGACACTAGCTATCCCCCATTTACAACACAGTTCTTTCAGCAGTCCCAAGAAGTTTCCACATCCATTTGCATTATGATTCAAGTGACCCTGTGGGTACAAATAAACCCCCAAGTGGCCTCAATGACTGTCAGAGTGCTAACAACCAGATGACTGCTAATGAATATAAATCCTTCCATTCCCACCATTCAACAAAAGTGAAAAGCTTCTTGAATGAGAAGCAAAAAGTCTTCAAGGAAAAAAGCCAAGAAACTCCAGTTGCCTTTTGAAAAGCACCTTTGGGACAACCATGATCTGGATAATTGAAAATCTTCATAAACAGAAGATACAAAGCACAAAACGTGAGAAGAGCTGTGATATAATCTGGTATTTAGTTCTTAGAGCTATCAACTAGATCAGGCATGACAAACTCGCGACGTCATGTGATGTCGCGCAACGTATCGTGACTTTTTCCCCATTGCCAGCAATGGGGTAGGCACGGTTTCGGCATGACGCATCCAGCCCACAGGCCGGCAGTTTGACATGCCTGAACTAGATATTTCTTTAGATAAATGAAATAATGTCCTTCTGTATTTAGTTATATATTTATTTATTTCATTAAATTTATATGCTGTCTATAAGTGGCTTACAATTAAATATATGGTATTTAAAATATATATTTCATATATATATGCAATTAGCTCTGATAGCTTATAGACTTATTTTTCATGAATATGTCTGAACCATTTTAAAAGTTATTAATATTGGTAGTCTCTTGTTTACAAAATATCTCAGCAGCATTTTTCAGTCCCAAATTGTCACTATTCAAGCTCTTCTGGATGATCACAAGCTCCAGAACTAAGGAACAAATAAGGAACAAAATTTTCCTTATTTTATTTTCTTACCACGCTTGTTTGTACATGATTATAACTGTACTCCATACCTGAGGATGGAGAACTTCCAATAGCACTAGCACTTAGACTTACAGCTTTAGCACTTTGCTTTACAGTCCTCTCTAAGCGGTTTATAGGATCAGCATGTTGCCCCAATAATCTGGGTTCTCATTTTACTGGCCTCAGAAGGATAGAAGGCTAAGTCAATCTTGAGCCGGTGAGACTCGAACTGCCGAACTGCTGGCAGTCGGCAGTCAGCATTCAGCAGAATTTGCCTGCAATACTGCATTCTAACCACTGCACCACAACGGCTCTTATAGCTATCTGTTTTAGAAAAAAATGCATATGCTAACTTTATAGAACATAGAATTAAGCACATGAAAAGGTGGGAGCAATGGCAATAGATTCTTAAAGACACCCATTCATTATTGGCTGCAGTCTGAAACAATTGAATAATCTATCCTAGGCATATTATCTTGTGAATGAACTAATTTAAATCATTAGACTTTGTTCTGTCTTTAGGTTGGTAGACATCGAAGAGACGATATTAAACAACAACAAGTTTTATTCATTGGAAACAGAACAATTCATACAGAACAGAACAGAAAACGAAACTGGCTCCGCCCTTTTATACAAGGGAGCTCCTGGTAATCTTAACCAATCATAGCATGGGGTTTCTCCCGCGCTAAAGTAGCAAGCCTGCCCGGGCCGCCAGACATCCAGGCGCCGTAGCAACCACGTGATCGCTAGCCTCGCCTGGCTCCCGCCCTGCACCTGCTGTCCAACACAACTCAGTACATTACACCTCTCCCCCCTTGGTTAGAAGCATAATGCACCTTGTTTTATTTTGTTTGCTTAGTAAAGCCATCCCTGGGTGGAGGCTATCCATTCACTCCCACTAACCTTGGCCCCGGCCTGGGACCTCTTAGGACGTGGCGTTTGTTCATTGAAGCTTTTGAAAAAATGCAAGGCAATGCCATTTGAACAAAAGTACTGTTATACTTTTGAGCACGCCTGAATGCTCGGCTAGCATGAACTCTGAATTTTATGCTAGTGCCGACAGAACCCTCATGTAGTCCCGTAAGAACTGCGGAGGCCCTCGGACCCGCTCCGATCTCCGCGGAAGTGCCCACCGGGCTCAGCAGACCAGGACTTGGGGACCCATTTAAAACGGTCGGGATCGGTGCCTGCAAGCTAGCCTGCTGGTCCAGCTCTGCGTGCCAATTTGGGGTGGAATTCCCCGGAAGGGTGGTGTTCCCTGGAGGGGTGGTATTCACTGGAGGGGTGGTGTTCCCCTGGTCTGCATGAGCAGATGGTTGGGAGTAATATCCCGTAGGGGCGAATCCCCCCTTGGAGAGGCTTGAAAAGCCGATCTCCTGCAATGTCCCATGGGCGTAGTGCCCGAGTCAGGAGCCGCCTCGATGGCAAACCCCTCTTTCACTAGTTGCGATGAGCCATAGTCAGTGCTTTTTTGACTGCCCCGATCAATCTCGGGAGCTTCCTCCCCCCCGAGAGCAGAGCCAGGGGCGGAAGAGTGGCAAGGTAACCTCCAGTGAAGCTGGTCAATATGCCGTCGCAGCACTCGACCGTCGTCCAATGCCACTTTGTAGAAAAGGGGCCCTGTGATCCTACAAACCACAGCTTCCACCCACAAGTTGCCAGGGCCATAGTTTTGGGCCCAAACCGGATCACCCAAGTTCAGTCACCTCGGTGCCCATGGTTGGAACACCTGCGATGTAACCCGGTCTGGATGTAACCTATCCAGCTTAGTGATAAGCCGGCGACCCCATCGGAGCTCAGTGGGACTCTTTCCCATAGCAGTGCATGGAGTGGTGCGGTGGCACAGAAGAAAGTCAGCCAACCGGTGATGCCAGTTGCCGTGCGTGATTCTTTTCAAAGAATCTTTTGTAGTCCACACCATGCGTTCCGCTTGACCATTTGATGCCGGGTGGAAGGGTGCTGACGTAGCGTGGCGGATTAAGTTTGCTCGCAGAAAAGACTGGAACTCCGAAGAAGTAAATTGAGTTCCGTTGTTGGAGACAATTACATCCAGAAGTCCATGAGTGGCAAAAATGCTGCGAAGAACCCTGATGATGATAGTGGAAGTTGCAGCGGACACTGGAACTACCTCCAGCCACTTAGAGTGACTGTCCACGACAATAAGAAAGAGTTGCCCCTGAAAGGGGCCAGTGTAGTCGATATGGATCCTCGACCAAGGATCCTGTGTAGTTTCCCACCTATGGATGGGAACTTGGGGCATTTCTGGCCTGGCCTGTTGGCAAATGTGACACCCTTGGACCTGGGCTTCAATCTCTTTATCGAGCCCTGGCCACCACAGGTGACTATGTGCAAGCGCCTTCATGCGGACTATCCCCGGATGTCCCTCATGTAGAGACACCAGGACTCTAGTCCTCAGTGAGGTCGGGATGACTACCTGACTGCCCCAAGTAAACACCCCTTAAATGTGGATAGCTCCGACTTTCGCTTCCAAAACCCCTGAAATTCCATGCCTGGACACGTGTCCGGCCATCCCGATAACACCCAGTTCAACACGCATGTCAGCGTGTGGTCAGCAGCTGTCTCAGCAGCTACATCCCCTGCATGGAGAGGGGACTCAGGCAAATCCTGAATGGAGAGGATGTGGTTTGCTGGGCAGGATCAGGCTCTATGTTCCTTAAAGGCAATCTACTGAGGCCGTCTGCATGGCCCATCTCTTTGCCCGGCTTGTGAATCATGCAAAAATCATACGCAGAGAGAAATATTGACCATCTCAACATTCAAGGAGAGATTATGTGGTGTGTCTGCTTGTCCGTTGTGAACAACCCCAGAAGTGGCTTGTGGTCTGTGAAGACCGTGAAACGGTGACCATACAAGAAGTCATGGAACTTCTTGATGCCCGCTACGATTGCCAATGCTTCTCGATCTATCTGCGCGTAATTACGCTCCGCGGCAGACAGGGTTCTGGAATAATATGCTATAGGGACCTGAGTCCCATCTGTTTTAAGGTGACTCAAAACAGCTCCGATCCCGTAAGGGAAAGCATCGCACGCTATGCTAACAGGAAGTCGCTCATTAAAATGAGCCAACACTGCATTTGAGGAAAGTAATGCTTTAACTGCCGCAAAACTCTTCTCGTGGACACGTGTCCATGCCCATATACCCTGTTTGTCTAGGAGCCGGTGTAATGGCTCCGCCACGGCTGCCTTGTGGGGAAGGAAGGCATGATAGAAATTTAACAGTCCCAAGAACGCTTGAAGTTCTGCTTTTGTTTTGGGACTGGGTGCCTGCTGGATCGCTTCCAGCTTGGACTGAGCACGGTGTATGCCTTCCGTGTCTATGCGAAACCCCAGAAACTCTGTGGACGTGACCCCAATCTTACACTTGTTTTTCCTGAGTTTCAGGCCCGCTTTGCGAAACCGCAGCAACACGGCCCTAGTCTCTCAGCTAAATTTTCCATTGATTCCCCTGCAATGAGGACATCATCGAAGTATGGGAATACACCCGGAAGGTCTCTGAGCGTTCGCTCCATGACACTCTGGGAAATACCTGGCGCTACGTTAATGCCAAACTGTAGCCTCTGCACCTTGAAAGCCCCCCGATGGGTCACAATGGTTTGTGCCTCTGCCGTGGTGTCATCCACCAGCAGCTGTTGGTAGGCCTGGACCAGATCAAGTTTTGCAAAAATGCAACCCCCTTGTAGAGATGCCAGAATACGGCTGACTACTGGCACGGGATAGGAGTGTTGCTGCAGAGCTTTATTCAGTGTGCACTTATAGTCAGCACAGATTCTGACTTCTCCATTGGCCTTAAGTGGCATCACTATGGGGGTTTCCCATGGACTGCTGTCCACAGGCTCTAAGATGCCCTGCTGCAAAAGTTTATCCAATTCTGCATTAATTTTGTGCTTGAGAGCAAACAGCACCTGACGAGGCTTGATCCTAATCAGTGCGACAGAAGGATCTAACTTCAAGGCAATTGGTGCCCCTTATATTCCCCCAGTTCAGTAGTGAACACGTCTGCAAATTCTTTGCAGACTTGGTCCAGGCTGGCCATTTGTAAACTGTTCAGCCCCGTTACCTGAATTCCCAGGGCCTCGAACCAATCAAGCCCTATTAGGCTTGTCCTGTTCCCATCGACCACAATGATGTTCAACATTCCCATGAATTTCCGGAATTGCACCCTTAGAGAGGCCTCCCCCTTAACTCTGACCGGGGAATTCTGAAAGTCGGTCAATATTAAATTCGAGGGCCTAAGTTTCACCCGTTGGCCGCTGCGGCCACAAATTCTGTTAAGAGTGCTCTGGGAAATGATGGACAGGGCAGACCCTGTGTCCAGTTCCATCCTCAATGGAACCCCTTGCAACCTGACTTCGAGTTGCAGCTTTTTCTTTAAGGGCCTATGTCCCCCAGTTCTATGAACGCTGTGCCTGCTGGCACAGAACCCCACCCTGTTTTGGCTGGGTACCCCGGTACCTTTCCGAGGCAACTCTTTCTTGGAAAGTTCTTTTCCACCACCCAAACAAACAGCCGCGATGTGGCCTTGCTTGCCAAATGCCCGGCAATGGGCTATCCGGAACCGGCAGTCGGCTTGTTTGTGCCGTCCCCCGCACCCCATGCACCTAGGGAAGGGATCTGCCTTCTCAAGAAGTCTAGGAAGTCCTTTCACCAGTGGTTGTCGCACCAGGTCAACTTCCTGGTCCGACTCGGCCTCTTCCTCCTGTTCGACGTCCTCGTGGTGGACGGTTTGCGATGGCCGAGGGTTCTTTGAGAGCCGCAAGGCCCTTACAGCCCCGCCGGCTGCTTCTTCTGTGGTGACCTCTCGCAACGCGTCTTGGAACGAGACAGTCTCCTTCACGAAGATCTTCTGCTAAAGATCTCTGCTCTGTAGTCCGCAAACCAAACGGTCTCGTAACCGTTCCTCTAAGTCCTTGAATTCACACGGCCTCGCTGCCTGTCTGAGAGCGGCAATGAATTCTGTGACAGACTCTCCTGGACGCTGGTCCCGCTGCTCAAAAGCGTGCCGCCATGCAATGACCGACAGCTTCAGCTCAAAGTGCTCCTTGAGCATCTTTTTTAGCTCTCCGTAAGTCACGGTCTCCAATGGCACTGGGGACACGAGGTTTTCCACGATGTCGAAGATGGCTTGGCCACACACACAGAGCAGTGTGGCAGCCTTCAGCTCGTCTTCTGTGATCCTGTTCACACGGAAATAATTCTCAACCCGGGCGACGTACAAGCTCCACCGCTCAGGGTGAGCAACGTCGAATTCCACGAGCCGGCCCAGTTTTGCCATTCTATTGTCTCTCCTCTACCACATGCTGCCACTCAGTTAGAGGGTTTCCCGGGCAGTTCCTCGCTGCACTCTCCCCCAGCATTTGCGTACTGGCGGGTGAGTGAGCCGGAATAGGAACAACAAGGTTTATTCATTGGAAACAGATACAGAACAGAACAGAAAATGAAACTGGCTCCGCCCTTTTATACAAGGGAGCTCCTGGTAATCTTGACTAATCATAGCACGGGGTTTCTCCTGCGCTAAAGTAGGAAGCCTGCCCGGGCCGCCAGACATCCAGGCGCCGTAGCAACCACGTGGTCGCTAGCCTCGCCTGGCTCCTGCCCTGCACCTGCTGTCCAACACAACTCAGTACATTACAGACTTACTTCCAAATAAACAGACATAGGATTACTCTGCAAGGCTACATTCCTATGTATGTTCGTACATTCACTTTCAATTATCTAACAGAATTATTCAGAAGTATGTCTGTGCTCCATTGATGTAAACCCAAACTTTAAAAATATATATATATATAGAGAAAAACATGGTAGTATGTTAAGTTAGTTTTTACAGAACTGCGGGAGGATTTTAAAATTGATGATTTCATATTTAACAAAATGCAGAGAATTTGCACTTGGTTAGTCAATAGTGCAGTACTTTACATAAGTGCTTTACAAATGGTGACAGTAATTACAATTCCAGGAAATGGTTATTATCTGCCTTTTCTAAATTTTCAAGACTAAGTACAGATTTCATGCATAGTGAATACATTCACATTAGTTCAGTTCATTCTCCCTTTTCCCTCTAAAATGGCTTTATAAGGTAAGAATAATATCAATTCCAAATTACTATTCGAGTGTTATCTGTATTCATTTATCACAAACTGAATTCTAAAGAAAGCAAATCTGCACTGTAACTATGTTCAGTGTTGGCATAATCCCTTAGAGAAATTTATTTTACCAAGTTGTTATTTGCACAGTTTTTACAGAGCTTCCTGTGAAATAATATTTGCATTTTTTATATGTGTGTATTCATTCATATACATTTTAAGGTTTTATCTCCCCATGCAAACACATTTTCTGGTATTAGTTAATAGAATTAATTTGGTCACAGTTTAGATGACATTAATAAGATGCAGTGCATTAAATCTTACTGATGCTATAATTCATGCATGAATTCAGATGACTAATCTTTAGTATCTAACTGTATATGTATATAGTTGGTGTCTTCAGGGTCTAAGAATTGTGAGGCTCCCACTAGATCTCTTCTGGAAGCAGACTGCACAAAAGCTTCCAGAAAATATGTCAAATTATTGAGAGCCCTCCATTAAAATGGACTATTTGCAGGGATTCGATTTTTTTTGGCTCAAAGTCCACAAAAACATCCATGGCACAGTGACTCCCACAAAGTGATCATCATCATATGGATCATCTGCTCACAAAAGGGCTGCAATGGCAGAAGTGGTTAGTCATAAAACAATGTAGGAGAAGTTATCCTGTCCTTAATGTTAGTCCTCCGTAATGCTCCTTACCACATCCCACAATGTAGTTTTGTCATTTGGGAAGAGGAACAGATGTCTAAATCTGCAAATAAACCATAGCTTTGAAGTGTTATGTGAACTTTGAATAGTTTTATACTTGAGAGACTACTATAGGCCCAGCCCAAAGGTGCTTTGGACTGAGCCCTATAGTGTTGAGTGATGCTCAATACTAGACATATAAACAATACTAGACATATAGGGCTCAGCATCACTGTTGGAAACAAAGATGACTTTGTTTAAAGATAAACAACTTTACTAGCCACTTGATTATCTGTCCCTCCCAGAAAATTATTGGGAGAAAGAATATTGAAAGTTGGTTGAGAAGTTGTGCTCATACTAGAGAAAGAGGAATTATATATAATTGAACCAATTAGTTGCACACATCACAGTTCCTGAATTTATGTTAGAAGTTTCTTTATTAATCAGAATTAGTTGAGAAAGAATGGAAATCAGGGAAAGGCAGACTTATGTAACAATGTTGTAACAACAAAATAACTGTGAGAGGGATCTCGGAGTCCTAGTGGACAATCACTTAAATATGAGCCAGCAGTGTGCTGCAGCTGCCAAAAAGGCTAACACAGTGCTAGGCTGCATTAACAGAGGGATAGAATCAAGATCACGTAAAGTGTTAACACCACTTTACAATGCCTTGGTAAGGCCTCACTTGGAATACTGCATCCAGTTTTGGTCACCACGATGTAAAAAATATGTTGGGATTCTAGAAAGA
Source organism: Azemiops feae (assembly GCA_023970755.1). NCBI lineage: Eukaryota > Metazoa > Chordata > Lepidosauria > Squamata > Viperidae > Azemiops > Azemiops feae. The sequence goes on along the minus strand of JALGBA010000121.1, from coordinate 1,631,456 downwards.
GTACAGAGAAGAGCAACAAAGATGATTAGGGGACTGGAGGCTAAAACATATAAGGAACGGTTGCTGGAATTGGGTATGTCTAGTTTAATGAAGAAAAGGACGAAGGGGGACATGATAGCAGTGTTCCAATATCTCAGGGGCTGCCACAAAGAAGAGGGAGTCAAGCTATTCTCCAAAGCACCTGAAGGCAAGACAAGAAGCAATGGATGGAAACTAACCAAAGAGAGATGCAACCTCGAACTAAGGAGAAACTTCCTGACAGTTAGAACAATTAAACAGTGGAACAACCTGCCTCCAGAAGCTGTGAATGCTCCAACACTGAAAGTCTTTAAGAAAAGATTGGACAGCCATTTGTCTGAAATGGTATAGGGTTTCCTGCCTGGGCAGGGGGTTGGACTAGATCAGGGCTTTTCAACCTGTGGTACGTGTACCACTTGTGGTACATTAACAAGTGGCAGGTGGTACGCAGCCCTGCCTAGCCACGTTTAGTGGGGGAGGGAATGAGCCAGCACAGGCAAGGACTTACAGTGAGAGAGTCCTCTGGAGCTGCAGTGGCTGGGGAGAGACAAAGGGCCCAGGCTCAGTTCTGGCTCACCCTCCCCCATGAGAAAGGAGGAGGAGGGGGCGGAGACAGGAGAGGCTATAAAAGGAAGCAGTTTGGCTGCACCGAAGGGAAAGAATTTGAAGGAGGAGGGTGGGGGAGGGGTTGCCCTCCAAGAGGAATGAAAAAGGCAGCAATGGCTGGAGGTGAGGGAGGGAGGGAGATGGAGAGTGGAAGGATTCTTATGTGCTTTTGTGACTTTGAAGTTCTGGGATTTGTGCAATGTGGGCTTTGTGTTCTTAAGGAGTGTTTGGCAATTTCTATTTGGCTGATGGCTGATGTCTTGTGTTAGCTTCTATTGCTCTGCTATTGTTAGCTGTAAGTTTTGCTGCAAGGGATTTTGAAGTATTTTTCTCCTGAATGGATTTTGCCTGTAGATTCCTTTACTTATGAATTGAGCCATTTGGGGAGGCTGCCTTAGCCGGCAGCCAATACTTACTACATTTTTTTTTCTTCCTTAAGTGCCGGCTGCCGGCTCCTTACTTTCCTTTCTAGCCAGTAGCTAATTCTTAAAGGGGAATGTGCCTTTTTAAGCTAGTTCACTCAGCAGTTTGTCTTTTCTGTTTCTGGAGGCTTTTCCTTGTTTGATGAATATATGGAAGAGAGAAAATATGGGGGGGGGGTTCAAATTCTTCCTTCAGAAGGAGGTGGGCATGAGAAAGAGGGAGGCAGGGAAGGAGGGAAGTCCTGCCTTAGCACTTGGCCACCAGCAGCCCTGCCATTGACTTTACTTGTCAAAAGGTTGCAAAAGGGGATCACATGACCCTGGAACACTGTGACCATCATAAATATGAATCAGTTGCCAAGCATCCAAATATAAATCACATGACCCTGGGCATGCTGCAATGTTCTTAAGTGTGAAAAATGGTCATAAGTCATTTCAGTGCAATTGCAACTTTGAACAGGGTTTTTTTGGGGGGTCATCAAGTTTTTGACACCTTGCTAGGTGGTACTCGAATATTGCTATATCCTAAAAGTGGTACAATCGATGAAAAGGTTGAAAAGCCCTGGACTAGATGACTTCCAAGGTCCCTTCCAACTTTATTATTATTATTATTATTATTATTATTATTATTATTATTATTATTATTATTATTATTATTATTATTATTATTATTATTATTATTATTATTATTATTATTATTATTGTTGTTGTTGTTGTTGTTGTTGTTGTTGTTGTTGTTATAATAAAAAGAAATGCAAAATATCCTTATTTCTAAGACTAATAATATATTTATTGGGATATGCAACATATTATACCTGATGTATCTGAAGCCCATTCAGGTATTTGACAAAATGGATGGAGCACAAAGTTGGAAATAACTAGATTTATGTACTGTATGTAATCACACCCAAACTGTTTTCTAATCAGCTGTTAAGTGGATCTGGCTTATTCAAGCTCTTCATTAGAGAGAATTTGCTTTTAGAATTTCTTCCAGAGAAATTCAGTGCAATGTCACTGAGGTTTCCAAGATATTTGTATATATTCCTGTAGGTGTGAATCCCAAACTTTCAAGGCATGAACAATCACTTTTTCAGAAGTCTGAAAACTCCCTGACTTCCCGTGGTTTACTTAACACTCAAGAGAAAACATCTTACAGAATTACATCACATTCAGTTTTGCAGATTACAAGTGAACACAGCCAGGTAGGCTTCAGATAATGGAAAGATGGCTAACAGAAATTGTACCAGCAGTATCTCCCTCTGCTACTGTTCTGTTCTTCTAATGAAGACATCGAGACGAGGCTGGTTCACAACAAGGATCTCTTTATTGAAGCACATTCACAGAACAGAAGCAAGAACAACAATGGCCACTGGCCTTTTATATCCCCTTGCAAGGGGATGCACATCCAATCATTGCAGGTCGTTCTCCCGCCTTGCACATGCGCGCAAGGCCGGAGACAGCCTGTCTGGGTCTGGGCAGACACGTGGTCTGTCTGGGTCTCTGCAGCCTTCCTGCAGCCTTCCTGAGCCTTGCTGAATGACTCAGCAAGGCCCAGGACATAACAGCTACGTTTTTTTAAAAAATGATTTCTGTTATCAACATTATCTCTGGATAATGTTATATAACTCAGTTGAAAGCTATTCAGTCAATAAGTTCCATAAAACTGCACCAAAGACCTTGAAAGATTGTTGCCAACAAAATATGCAAAAGTTGGCTAGGCAGTCTAATGAAGCATCAGGTATGTTTGTATATTTGGCCCATAATATCTAACATGATTTATTATTTGGTACCTTCCTTTGGGCTAAAGCAATTGTTATTTGTTGAGTTTGGGTATTGTTGATCTGACACTCTTGATGTAAATAGACCAAAAGTCTGGAAAGCAGACTCTTCAGTCAATCAATTTGCTTCATTCGATCTATTTCCAAGACAAACTAAAGGGGACTTTCAGTACCTAATACATTCCTGTTTAATAGCCAAATGTAAATATTGCTTTGGTGCAAAATGGACTGAAATGCTCTTTTAAATAATGGGCATTTTTAATAACTAAAGAGAAATTATTAAATAAGCAGTTATTATAGTTACATTTTGTCTGTATTCATTCCTGGATTGGTAAACCTTGCTCACAGTCACCCATGCCTTATTCAGTCCTGGTTGGACTACTGGCATGTGGTATACATGGGACTGTCGTTGGAAAGCATTGGAAACTGAAGCTAGTACAATGTGTGTGGTTTCTCAGGTGATGATAGGTGTATTCTGATATACTCAGGTAACTCATTCTGTCAAGAATGTCCTTGGTTGGTAGGAGGCTTTCCAATGCTAATCATGGTACTGGTTATTAAGATTAAAGCTTTACATGATTCCAGACTATGTTATTTGCAAGACAAGCTTCTTCTGCCTCTCTGATCAGGTTAGATAGGATCAACTCACTCTGGGTCCCATCCACATGAAAATGCCACTTAATATCTCTGTTGAAGAGAATTACAATGCATAGCGAAGAAATAAAAAATCTTCTTATGGAATAGCTCTAGTTCTTCCTTCCTGAGTTTCAGGAAAACAGTTAAGTTCTGGCTGTTCTATTTAATCTGGGAGCAATGCACACTGTGATCATTGTCTCAATGATTTTGTAGATTTTGATAGTTCTTATATTGCTAGTGGTTTTGTTTACATTATATATAGGTTGCTTCTTTTTGAGTATTTGAGTTATTTTTAATCTATGAAACCCAGAGCCTTTCGAATGAGTGGCATTAAAACACACTCATAAACAAAGCTTATGTATGATTTTCTTATTTAAAATTTATTGTTCTCCAGCAGGACGATGGAGAATCCACCAATGGGTTAGGACTATCTTCCTGCCCAATAAGAGACTAAGTTTGCCAGAGTTAACACGCCTCCTGCTGGGCTGATATCCCAGACACGACTTAGTCTTCAGCCCAGCTAGGACGTTCGTGTTGGCTCTGGACAGGTCGTATTTCAGTATTGGTGGATTCTCTCATCTTCTAGACTTGGAAAGCAATTGGCTATTACCTAAATTTTAGCAAACTCCCCAGCCGCCAAACAGCTGAGCGTCGGCCTCCGGGTCGCTCGGCATCGGCAGTTCAGCGATCGGCCGGATCAGGCCCCTTCGCCGCGTCAGCCCTCGGCATCGGGGATTTCGCCCGACAATCAGCTGATTGTCGGGCCAGGGCTAGCCGCGGCACAGCTGAGCGTTGGCCTCCGGCCTCGCTCAGCAACAGCGGGAGCTGCGGACCGCTCCATTATCTGTAGCGCTGCTGGAGGCTCGTGATTTTGATCACTTTACAGTCAGAGCTTGCTGCGGTCGTGGCATCGCAAAACACCAGCCTTCGGGCAGACGGCCAGGCCGTTCCTCTCCACGGCCCTGTAGCCTCCAGCCAGGACTGATTGCTCTGAATCCGGCGCTTAGTTGCCGTGGGCTCCCAGATACTGGGCAGCCAAGGCTTCAGCCTGAAGGCCTCCCCCTGCAGTGGGTGAGTTTGAGACCTCAGATTTTGGCGCGCACATCGTGGCCGCCATTTTGAATGCCAGAGGCCTAACAGGCCTGACAGGGACGGCCCAAGCAAACAGCAGCCACTGCACAAATTCTTGCAGGCCGCTTGCAGAGGCCATTGGCATAACGGTCTGACCTCGCCTCTCCTTCCCTGCAGGGAATTGCCTAGTCTAGGCCACGGACTAACAAGCCGCCTTGCCATTGCAGCGGCAGCCATTTTGCGGACTGATAACAGCCACCATTTTGCAGCTTCAGAACTGCCATTGGCCACCCATGCTCAGATTCTGATCTGGCACGGACAACCCCAGGGCAAACTTGGAGAGGACCTCACCTTTAGCGTGAGTTGGCACGCCTTCGGGCTCCGCCGCCACCACCTAGGCTCTGTGTGCAGGCACATATCAATCAGGTGATTGCCGCCACCAACAAGGAGGGGAGTGCGCAGGCACATATCACCAAGGTGATTGCCGCCACTGATCGGTCAACGTGCGTGCCGGCACTTGCCGATTGCGACTCACCCATTGGGTCTCGTCACCACAAGACGCCTGACTAATACGCCTCAGTGCATCACTGGGCAGTTTCCAGCCTCTCGGAGCTCTGCCTAGGGCAGTAGGGCGCTCAGTGTAGCGCAAAACCCGGAGCAGATGCTGTTCATCAGCTTTGGCTATATAACAACTGGGCAATCCGCTCCTGTTCCTGAGTTGCAACAGGCCTCAGGCCTTCCTTGCAATGGCTGACGACGCAGCTAATCAATCTGCGCAGGGCGCTTCCGGCACTCCCATTTCAGGGAAGCGCAAGTCCTCTAAACTAGAGGCAGCAGGCAGGATAAAGGCCAAGGCCAGGTCCTGGCAAAAAGGCCTCAAGGGCCGCAGAACAGGAGGCCGACAGGCGACATATGGCTCTGGAGAAACAGTTCTCCAGGGCACAATGCATGTCTGTGGGAGACCAACCTCAGGTTCCCCTTGCCCCCCAGGAGAGCTCACTCTTCAACTCCCAACCGGCCCTGCCAGGTCCCACTGCCTTGCGAGCCCTTTCTCCTCAGGGCCCTGTGGCACAGGGTGTTGCTCTGACCTCTGACCAGGGATTGAACCCCCTAATAGTGGCTTCACTGGCTAGATTCCACTCCCCGCCCGAGGCCACGTTCACGCCCACAGCGGCTGGACTTCGCCCCCCTGAACATCAAGGGGTCGGGCCTGAACAGCTCGAGGCATTAATCGCCCAGGCATATGCCCAGGGCAGGGCTTCCTCGTTCTATGAGAACCCCAGACCGGAGTTTGTCATGCCCGTGGTGCCAGCTCAGGCATGGGCGGAGAGGCCGGAATACCTGGAGTCCGTTTATTCGGACCATTCCTCCCGAACACGGGACTCTGGTTCCGAGGATTATGGGTCAACTGACTTCCAGCTGTCAGAGGATGAGGAGTCGGCCTCAGACCCGTCGCCTTTCATAGGCCTCTTCGACCCGGATCTATTTAGGTCTCTCCTGCTAAAGGCCACCATATCGGCCAATATTGAGCCGGAGCAGGAAAAGCAACCGACTGCCTCAACCAGTCAGGACCCCAAGCCACTCTTCTCCGAACCTACAGTGATGGAGCGCTACATCCCTTGTCCTCCCTTTTTCCTGGAAACTATCAGGAAACAATGGGGGAATCCGGGCACTCTACCAACGCCGGGGGGAACGGATAAGAGACTGATGGCCGTTGCCCCGGCCTTGTCAGATCTCCTGGACGTCCCCAGGGTGGACGAACCACTAACCTCTCTTTTTTCTTCCTCCACCGTGTCAGGTGACACGTCTGAGGTCTTGAGAGCAGAGGACAGGAAGTCCGAGCTCTCTCTCCGCAGGTCTCACCTGGCATCGGCATGGGCTGTGCGGGCGTCTACCTCCACTTCCTTCTTTGCCAGAATGTCAATTCTCTGGCTCAGGGAACTCCAAGCATTGCTTTCCCCGGATCAGGTTCGTGCCCATCAGAATCTGGGTAAGTTGGTGGCATCGGCAGAATACATGGCGGATACTTCCCTCCATGCCGCCAGATTTTCAGCGTGCTCCATTGCCGCTAATACTGCAGCCCGCAGGCTCCTATGGCTAAAACAATGGCGAGCGGACTTGAAGTCAAAGTGGCACCTGGCTTCCGCTCCCTGCAGGGACGGACACCTCTTTGGGGAGGCACTAGAGCCTTACCTAATTGAGAACAGGGATAAGTGTAAGGTGTTGGCCCACCTTAATAGGAGGCCCAACAGGAGAGCTACTCCGTACCCACGGAGGCCGCCCTTCCGCCAGGGACCAGGATCGGTGTGGGGCCCTCCGCCTCGTCCCTCCTTCCCCAGGCCCGGCCGCCAACCTGACCGCCCAGCTCCCAGGACCAGGCAGCAATATCAAGGCAAACGGCCCTTTCGGGGCGCGGGAGGCCGTCCTTTCAGAGGACACAAATGACTCAAGGACGGACCTCCCCATTGGCGGCAGACTCCCTTTGTTTTTCCACGAATGGGAGGCCACCATCACAGACACCTGGATGCTCAACACCATCAGGCACGGCCTCACTCTGGAATTTCTGTCGTGGCCACGAGATCGATTCGTCGCCTGCCCCACCCTAAGGAGCCCGGCCAAGATAGGTCTCATGTCCGAGGCCATTCACCATTTGTTGCAGATCAAGGCCATCGAGCAGGTGCCGGCTGGCCAAACACATCGAGGGTTCTACTCCATTCTCTCCATGGTCCCAAAGGCTTCGGGAGGGTGGAGAGCAATCCTCAATCTGCAGGAATTGAACTCTCATCTTGTCTACAAGAGATTCAAGATGCAGACGTTACAGTCCATCCTGGCCAGCATAAGAAGGCACGATTTCCTCACCTCCATCGACCTTATGGAGGCATACCTCCATATTCCCATATCTCCCAACCATCGGAGGTTCCTCAGGTTCTGTTCCGGGTCCCACCACTTTCAGTACCGGGCCCTGCCATTTGGCCTCTCATCTGCCCCGAGGGTGTTTACAAAGATCCTGGCTGCACTGGTTGCCCACCTATGGTTGAGGCCCATCCAGGTCCAATGCTACCTGGATGACATCCTGATTCTGTCCTCTTCCCTACATTTGGCCCGGTCGGACCTGCACTTAACTGTCTGGCTCCTTCAGACTCACGGCTTTTCGGTCAACTTCCGAAAGAGCCTGATAGACCCCTCCAATCGCATCCTACACCTAGGAGCGATTATAGATACCAACCTTTCAACAGTCTACCTGTCCCCAGAACACCGGGATAGCATTCTCTCCCTGATCAGGCAGATATGGAAGGAGTGGACGGTCACACTGGCCTCACTTTCCCGACTACTGGGCAAGATGGTCTCTTGCATGGGAATAGTGCCATGGGCCAGACTACACTTCAGAACCCTACAATGGTTCTTACTCCCATACCAGAGGCAAGGCACCAGTGCATCCAGCCAGAGGGTCGGGGTAACACCCCGAGTTCTGGATTCCCTTCGGTGGTGGCTCTCCCCTGCTGTAGACAGAGGCTCCCTATTCAAGGAACCAAACAGACTCACCTTAACGATGGATGCAAGTCTGTTCGGATGGGGTGCGCACCTGGGTTGTCACTTAGCACAGGGACAATGGTCACCCATGGACCTCAGTCACAACATAAATTGGCTGGAGCTCAGGGCCATTCATCTGGCACTGCTTCACTTCAGCGACGAGGTGGTGGGTCAACACGTCCTAGTGCTCACAGACAATGTGGCTGCAAAGGCCCACGTGAACTGGCAGGGCGGCACTCGCTCCAGGACCTTGATTCCGAAGCATGGTCACTAGGTTCCTGGGCGGAAACCAATCTCTCCTCCTTAAAGGTGGAGCATATTTTGGGGCAGGCCAACCTTCAGGTGGACTCATTGAGCCGGTCGAAAGTAGACCACTCTGAGTGGCGCCTGCATCCCAATTTATTCAAGGAGATTTCAGTGAGGTTCGGGCCTCCGGTGGTGGATGTATTCACCTCGCCGGCAAATGCCCAACTCCCGAGATTCTTCTCCAGGTTTCCGTCCCGGAGGGCGGAGCGAACATCTACTCTATGCCTTTCCCCCTCTTCCTCTGCTTCCGGCTCTCATCTGGAAAATTCTGCAGGAACGGGCAGAGATCATAGTGGTTGCCCCACATTGGCTGAGACGGCCGTGGTTTGCCGACCTAGTGGACCTTTCCATCTCTCCTCGGTGGAACATTCCCCCAGATCAGGTCGCTCTCAGTCAGGGGGTTCTACAACACCTAGAACCCCAAGGCCTACAACTAGCCGTCTGGCACTTGAGAGGTGGCTCTTAACACGGGACTCGTTTTCAGAGGGGGTGATCTCAATGATTCAGGCCTCCAGGCATCCTTCCACTAACAGGATTTATGACTCCTCATGGAAGAGCTTTTGTGTTCCAGGAATCGCCTGGACATCTCGGCTGTCACTATCCCGTACATCCTTGAATACTTGCTGGAGGGATTTAACAAGGGCTTGTCGCCCAATACCATCCGCAGACAACTGGCAGCTCTCTCCACAGTACTCATGTGCCAGGATTCCATTCCTTTGTCCCAGCATCCACTGGTACGGTCCTTCCTCAAGGGTACTACCAACACAAGACCTCCCGTGGTTCACCGGTATCCCTCTTGGGATCTCCCACGGGTGCTACAGGCCCTTACCTTGCCACCGTTCGAGTCTATCAAGACCTGTTCACTACAGTTATTGTCCATGAAGGTGGCCTTTCTTGTGGCGATCACATCCGCTCGATGCATCTCGGAGCTGGCTGCTCTCTCGGTCAGAGGACCTATGCATCTTTCACAGCGATAGAGTAGTCCTCCGACTGGACCCGGCCTTTGTACCAAAGGTGAACTCATTGTTCCATAGGGCACAAGAGGTGGTCCTACTGAACTTTTGTCCCCAGCCTGCTCACAACTTAGAACGCCAGTGGCACACCTTGGACGTTTGTAGGGCATTACACCACTATATTAAGAGGACTTCTGCCTTCCGCAAATCGGAAGCACTTTTTGTCTCCTTCCAGCCTTCTTCGATGGGGAAGAAAGTCTCATCTGTAGGCAGATGGACCAGATCCTGCATCGCAAAAGCCTACCAGGCTCAGTCCCTGCCACTGCCAGGCCGTATCACTGCTCACTCTACCCGCAGTGCTGCTACATCAGCAGCGTGGGCTACGCAGGCACCCATTGGGGATATTTGCAGGGCGGCGACCTGGTCCTCGCCTTCCCCGTTTGTGAGACATTACAGACTGGACAAATTCGCCTCCGCAGAGGCATCGTTTGGCCGGAGGGTACTCCAGCAGGTGGCATCATCAAGAGGGACACAGGCCCTGACTGATTCCCTCCCATAGGGACAGCTCAGCTTTGGTATGTCCCATTGGTGGATTCTCCATTGTCCTGCTGGAGAAGGGGCGTTGTCTTACCTGAACGCCTTTTCTCAGCAGGACGATGGAAAATCCACGCCCATCCCCTTAGGACCGTCAGGTCCCGTGTTAGGGGCACAGAGAGCCAACACATCAGTCCATTGTCAGCAGCTTCGCCTTCGTCGTGTCTGGGATATCAGCCCAGCAGGAGGCGTGTTAACTCTGGCAAACTTAGTCTCTTATTGGGCAGGAAGATAGTCCTAACCCATTGGTGGATTCTCCATCGTCCTGCTGAGAAAAGGCGTTATGATGTCATCTCCAAAAATATCAAATATAAACTTAAAACAAAAGTTCTACCTGGAAAAAAACTGCATGAAAGATTGACAGTTTTCCCCTGACCTCTACAGTTCTCACCTTCAAATACATGCTATATATCTTTATTTTTTAAAACTCAAATATAATTCTAAGTACCACAGCTAAGCATACAATATTTGCTTGTTTTTTTATCCTTAAAAATCTGCCTTGATCAAGAAGAATGTGTTATGTTCTCAGGAAGCACAGTATCAGGAAGTGGAAATTTATTTACCTGAAATGAAAAACGGATTGCAGACTTCAGGGATATATCCGTTTGGAAGTTGAACAAACTGTAGACTTGACACTAGCACTTGGGTATAGGAAAAAAGGATTTATCTTCAGTTTCAAAATGTAATTCAATGAAAGTATCTTAGTTGCAAGGTTTTTTTTTTTAAAAAAGGTTCCTGCATTATTCCCCCAAGATTTCAACCAATAGGAGTAACTAAAAAAACAGCAATAAAACAGTTCAGGCGACTGGGGCAAATCCACAGTGAAAACAAGCCAGCATTACAGGTCTCAAATCAAGTGCTCATGCTGAACTTCAAAGAAATGCACTGGAAACTCATAGACCAATTTTAAGCATATAGATCTGGCCGAATGCCAGTCAAATCTCAACTCATGGTGAAGAGAAATTTAGTGAAATGCTGCAAATTTCTTGGTTTTAACATTCAATCAGATGCTTCTTCTTTTGACCCCAAATAGCTTGAAACTCAAAATCTCTTGACTGTTCATTTTTAAGTTTGCTATTATGTTATATAAAATAACCTCTAATAAAAACTTTACCTGTATCCCAAACCATTCTTAAATCAATGCATATACCTCCATTATTTTTTAAAAAATATTTTAATTTTTTTTAAAATCCTTCACTGTTGTTTCATTCAGTCTTCGTCTAAAAGAATTATATTTGCATTTATGAATACACTCAAAGGATTATGATCTGAAAAAGTATTTGTTGTGGGCAAAATAGGAGGAAGAAGGAGTACTAAGTATGTTCACCACCTTGAATTATTTATAAAACCAAAAAAGGTGGAATAAAAAGAAAGAAATATATATTCCACATTAAACATTTGTAATCTATAGTCAACCCAAAAAATTAAAAAAATTGATGCCTAGTTCATTATCATCCTTTTCAGTTTCCTATTGTACCTGTTGGAATTTTTGTGTAGTCTACTCTGATGCCTCTATTTGAATTTCTTCCAATTCCTCTTTAAGTTTTTCTAAAAATTTCTTTGTCTTCTATACAGAATGAGGTTGAAATCTCTGCTGTTTAAAAGTAAAAAATCACACCTTCCAGTTTGTCCCATCAAAATGTAGTCTTTTTCTATTTTAATTTCTCAGTTAAAAAATACTCCACTTTCTTCTTACGTAAAATTCTACTAGGAATTCCTTTAAGGATAATTATAGGGTATATGCATTATCAATTTTCATTCTTGTATTAAATGCTGCTACAAAACTTAATCCCTTGCCTTCTTCCTGACAAAGTACACCAAAACATCCCTTAGAACATTCCTTATTCTCACAAATCTTGAATTTATTATATGTACTTTATCATATAATAATAGATGGGGATAGATGGGGAACTCATCAAATTTGCAGACGACACCAAGCTGGCAGGAATAGCCAAAAGTCCAGAAGATAGGCTTAAGATACAGGAGGATCTGAACAAACTGGAACACTGGGCGCTATCTAACAAAATGAAATTCAACGGTGAAAAAAATAAAGTTCTACATTTAGGCAAGAAAAACCAAATGTACAGGTATAGTATAGGTGGTACCTTGCTCAATAGTAGCAACTGTGAGAGGATCTCGGAGTCCTAGTGGACAATAACTTATATATGAGCCAGCAGTGTGCTGCAGCTGCCAAAAAAGCCAGCACAGTGTTAGGCTGCATTAACAGAGGGATAGAATCAAGATCACGTGAAGTATTAATACCACTTTACAATCCTTGGTAAGGCCACACTTGGAATACTGCATCCAGTTTTGGTCACCACGATGTAAAAAAGATGTTGAGACTCTAGAAAGAGTACAGAGAAGAGCAACAAAGATAATTAGAGGTCTGGAGGCTAAAACATATAAGGAACGGTTGCTGGAATTGGGTATGTCTAGTTTAATGAAGAGAAGGACGAGGGGGGACATGATAGCAGTGTTCCAATATCTCAGGGGCTGCCACAAAGAAGAGGGAGTCAAGCTATTCTCCAAAGCGCCGGAAGGCAGGACAAGAAGCAACGGATGGAAACTAATCAAGGAGAGAAGCAACCTAGAACTAAGGAGAAACTTCCTGACAGTTAGAACAATTAATCAGTGGAACAATCTGCCTCCAGAAGCGGTGAATGCTCCAACACTGGAAGTTTTTAAGAAGAGACTGGACAGCCATTTGTCTGAAATGGTATAGGTTTCCTGCCTGAGCAGGGGGTTGGACTAGATCACCTCCAAGGTCCCTTCCAACTTTATTATTATTATTATTATATTATTATAATTCCCCCCCCCCCGTATCCTTCCCAATCAAAACATTTGCCAAGGCTTTGATATTTTTCTCTAATATCTTCACCAGAATCATTGGATTAGTATTATAAAGCTTTGAGGTATTTTTGGATTCCTTGAGGTTTGCATTTCCCTCAGAGCAATGTAGATTAAAAATAAATATGTTGGTATTTTAGAACTCTTCACATCATGCAGTTCAAAATATTGAATCAAATGTTGAAATTTGAAATCTAGAAAGGACACATATAAGGTTATATATACATTTGTTTATGTATTTTTCTATTAGATGGTACAACACAAAGTTATGATCTATTGTTGAACATCCCTGAAGCAGAAGACCCAAGAGCTTCATAGTACAGTGCAACTGCATGCCTGCTTTGCCAACTACTTTATTTAATCAAATCAGCTTGTTGTGAATCAGCGTTGAACATAATAGCAAAAACTTAATATTTTTGCTTTTTTAAATCCACATTTGCAACATCAACTTGCATTACAGAGTTTCTGCAGTACAGAATTTTCTTTTTCTGTCAATTGTGAACAAATCTTTCCTTACAATTTTTGACTTCTGAAATTTTGCTGCCAATCCTAGCCGTTACAATTACATTTTCTCCCTTTAACAACTCCTTCTCTAGTTTTTATTCTTCGGTCTTGTTATTAACTCTGACTGTCATTGCCATTCATTGCATTAGAGACGAATAACCTGCTACCTAAGTTGGATACTGGTCTGCACCTCCTATTCAATCTCAGTGAGCTGCCATTGTATTGAGAAACAATGATTCTGAATGGCTTATTTTTTACATCTTAAGACATACCTGACCCAAACTAATGTTTCCAGCTTTCAATATATTACCAGAATTTTGATCACAAGTTTTAATAGTCCTAGTGACAAACCCCTGATGGATAGAAACAGCTTTCCAAGCAGAGAAAAGATGTGTATTTTTGGATGAACCTTTTGCTGAATAATTCAGTCAACTTGATAATGCATTTATGCTGAAAGCTAATTTGGGTGCTCAAGGTTTGTTAAATTATTTTAATATTCTTCTTGAGTTTTACATTTTTAGTTACTTCATTAGATTTCAATGCCTCATTGGTGCTGGTTGTCTACCAAGTTCTGTGAGAAAATTATTTTTCTTCAGGAAGCATGCATGGGCTAGAGGGAAAAAGTAATTTATGGTTCAGAACTAAGTAAACATCTATTTTCAAAGGTTACAAATGGCTGTATAAAAATATTAAAGCCATCTGTAACTACATGTATGCAGCTACCATATAAAGAAACAGTTGCTATAGTCATGAAATGCTATCTTAAAAATACTTTGACAAATGTAACATAATAAATGGAAAAGCAGAGGGAGATAAACTGCTTCTGCTGTTCACTTGTAGTACAGTTTTTTAGAACCTGCGTGTAGCAGGGCCAATCAAGCACAATGGGCAAACTATATATAGTATGTTCATACATATTAGAGGATCTTTGGCCAATATAAGCATGAGAAACTGAAATAGACTGAGAAGTAACAACATTGGGCTAAATAATCCCATCCTTACTATTGCCTACAAAATTTTCCAGCATAATTACACTTCTTATGTTCCAGTATTAGCACTAATGTATTAAGTATTTTACTTCAGAGTTTTGGCAGAAAAATCCAAAATAGCTCTGTTTTTATTAGAGTTGAGTTGAAAGGCTCTAGGTAGAATTCCTCAGAACTGACCAGAGTAGTGAATTGGAAGGTTCAGTCTGGTCTTTAATATTCTGCTGGGTTTTATTACAAAAACAAAATGAAGATGATGGAATATCCACTCCTAATAATAGAGGTCTGGCTAGACCTCTCCTTTTATTCACCATCATATATCACTGACCATAAACTTTCTGTACCTAAATATAGGTAGGAAAGGGGGAAACTCTGTAGATTACACTGATCACCCTCTTATATCTGAACAAACCATCCTAGATTAGTCTCTCAACAGATGTGGCCTCAAGGGAATTTGAAGGGAATTGTGCTACTTGTACAGATCATTTTTTAAAAATGAAAATCTAAAGTCACTAAATTTGAGCATGATACCATAAAGAGAAGTTGAAATGTTTATATACTGTCAATGTCTGCCCAGCAGGGAAGAATTAGATTACTTTCTCTGAGATCTGGATGCTGCTGAGCCATATCCCTTCCTGAGCTCCTTGACCAAGTCTCCTTACCTTTTTATGTTGGTGGCTTCAGTAACATCAACCTCCATATCTTAGGATCTGGGGGTCAAGAGTGCATGACCTCTATGATGAAAATAGGCTCATCCCAGTTGGTACATATTGGAGCCCTAGATATTTTTGTTTCGGAACAATTGTTGAGTGATATGAATTTAGCAGGCATAACATTTTAGCTCTATGAGATGAAGACCGGGGTGATAATCTTGCCATAGTATCAGAGACTCCTTCTAGCCCGTTGATTCAGATAAAATTGATAGGATAATTTCTAGTTTATCTCCTGCCATTTGTAGGCTGGGTCCTGGAGTAAACGATATTTTCCTGCTGCCTTAAAAGCGGCTACAGTGCCCCCCATATCTTAAGAAAATCCCCCTGGAAACTACTGTGTGAGATAACTATCATTTTTATTTTTAGATACGTTTCTTGAGGCTATGATGATAAGATAGCAACAGAGCATATTAGAAGAAAGGGACTATTGGACAATTTGGACAATTTTTGAAATGATTTTAAAGAGAGCTTTATGTGAAACAGTTTGCAGTAATCCATACATATGATTTTGCAAGCATGATTCTTTAGGTCCTTCTGGTAGATTTGCAACTTGTAGATTATAAAAAGGGTACAGTTCTCACTTGCATATCCAGCATACCTATCCAGCAGTAGCTGGAATCTAGTACCACCTAGGAGCACCCATAGGTTAGAGATCTGTTCTGTAAGGACAATCCCATCCTTTCAAGACTGCAATACTAGAGTTGACTGAGAAACTTAATGTATAAACAATAATTTCAAAAATTGTAGTTTGTACAAAAATGTAGTGATTTGCATACTAATTGACACTAGTTAGGTCCCATGAACATATGTGTCTATACTGCAAGCCCTGAATTGGCTGCCTGTAATTGAAAATGTTGGTTTTAACTCCTGAAACCCTATGTAGCTTGGTGCCAAAATAACAGTGTTGGATGCTATTGAAAACTTGTTTCAGTCAAAATAAGTATATAAGTATATGTGCATAGATTATACATTAGAAAATCAAAACTGCATGTATTGTACTTGGTCCAATCCCTGCCCCATTGGTATCCCTGATAGAAAAAGCATATTGACCTCAATTTGCACCTCTGCATGGAAATTTGTTTACATGAAGTATATTCAGATATCTGTTACATGGGTTGAATGACAATCTTTTAAGTATCCAACATATCCCCTGTGTTCATTTAACATACAGTATCCCATATAAGATGTTGTTGCCACAGCTGCTGTGATTTATCCTGTAACAGCCACAGGATGGGATGAGGTTGAGATCCTAAATTACACATTTTCTGAGCAGAAGTAGTAGAAATGTCATATTAAATTTTAGTTTTCTTAGTAGTCACTGGTTTTATTGCACAAAGCCATGAATGCACGAGTGGGACCATACATACGAGTTCCACTAAATTATTTCCAGACTTGTTGGCTCTGTCTCTAACATTACTGAGTGTGAAGATTTGGAGGGAAATGTTGGAAGCATGCTTGGCTCGTTAAAGTTCCTAATAATTTAGGAGGATTCTAAACATGCTTGGTTGAAAATGTTTAACAGCCCTTTGGGGCCTTGCTTGTTCAATGTGAGGCAGTTCAGAATGGGGACAGCATCTGCAAAGACAATGAAGGAGGCCTTCAAGTGCAATTCAGTCCCTCCTACTTGGGTTCAGGCAATAATTCCTCAAAAGAGCTAGTGTGAAATCAATTAGCTAACAATGTGGCCTGAAGACGAAACTATTAGTTTAGGATAATCTAAATGCTCTGTCTTGTTGCATGTAGCATTTCCTCTCCTCTTAATTGACTCTGCCAAGATTCCTGTGTTCTAATAAACTGTGAGGAAAATACAAACCCACTGTGTTAATAATGGGACCAATTAAGCAATTAAATCATCATTAGAGGAGTTCAACTGAAGAATCTGAGGGTAGTGTCTGGGGTGGGTAAGGGGTTAAACCATAGACTATTAGGCTTTCCTTGAACAGAATAAACCATTGACAGCAGCATGACACTGAAACCATTTGTAAAGATTATAAAGAGTACCAGTTGAAAATAACTTATCTTGTGATATACAGGAAATCCCCCATAAACAAAAACAAATGAAAAAAACTGGACTTTCAGAAAGATGAAATTGTTTTCTAATTATAGAAGCAGAGAAAATTACGAATATGACAAGGAGGTTGGGAGCTGTTGAGATGACAATCCAGTGATATCCATGGCAAGCTGCCAACAGATGTTATGCTCATTGAATATTGATGAAATAATTGTTACAAAAAACACCAGTTGTACAATTACATATTTAGAGGCATAACATCTTGATGCAACCTGAGAATATGGCACCTGGGACTGAAGACTGATTAAGATGGCAGTTTATGACCTATATTGTTGATGAAAAGAGACGATCATAATAATGAGGGCTAAAAGGTCTCTGACATGGGAAAAAAGAGATTGATAATGAGTGAACAGTGACATAAATGTATTAATTTTTAATAGCTGTTGAGATGTGACATAAGTGAGGCAGGATAATATCAAGAACATCGTTTTTAAAAGCCATCCATTTGCATATTAAAGGAGGATGTGTATGCCAATGGCAAACTTATCCTCTGAACATGTATCATTGTGTAGCCAGAACCACACCATCCTCATGGAAAAAAAGAATTGAATATCTCTGGAGAAATCACGACTTGCTGGTTGAAATGTTAAATAGGAATGTTGCATAGTGGTTATTGACAGAATAGAAAATCATGTTTCTATGTAGTAGTTGTCTGTTTATGTTGATATGGTGTATGATATCATCATAATGCTGATAATAACCAGCTGTATTTCTCTGCCCTAGACTAACCGGGTGAATCTTTCCCAACCAAGACTATGGATGGGGGAGAATAGCCTTTGGATCAATTGTGGCAAGACCAGGTGACTGTGGGCTTTAATGTCAATCAGATCTAGAGGTTTTCCACCCTTAACTTTGCCATGACTCCTGCTTGAAGACCAGATGGCAACCATGGTTATGAAGACTTTTGCACAGTTTATCTTGTATACTAATTGTGCCTGTTCTGGATGGGAGGCCTTGCTGACTCACATCTCAGTTGCCTCTCATAATTATTACTAGTTCAGAACACAGCAATGTAGACAGGTTTTGGCATGTCCTGTAATACTGATACCATATTACCAGTCTACTAGCTGCAGTAACTTCTAGTGTATTTCTGAGCTGTCCTAGGGTGCTGGTTATCACCAATAAAGTCTAAAATGGCATAGAAACAGATATTATTCTTACTTTTAAAAAAAAAATAGACAATGATAGAATTGCAATTATGTAAGAACATAAAAAGAGCCCTGGACTAGATCGAGTATAGGATTCAGTGTGTGGAAGCCTCCACACACATAGCATTTAGTGTCACACAATAGCTAACTTGAGGCATTGAGAGAGGTCACAGACATGGAATGGATGGTAATATCAGTTTTTAATTGTTCCCTTGTATTTAAAGTATGCTTCCTATAATCATCAAGACCACTTAATAATTATTACCACAGTTGTCGCTACAGTTTAAGAAAAGAAACTGCACAGAAGTATAGAAAAATTACAGCACAAAAAACATCTTTTTCCTTCTTGAACAAAGATTCTGATGTATCTAAATGGCAAAATACATATATTAAACCTAACTGAAACAATTAAGATTTATTTCATTGTACAAAATTTATACATAATACCTAAATATCTAATACGTAAAATAATTATTCCAAAAATCTTGTAGCATCACAGACAACATGGTTATCTTCCTGCATAGAAAGCCTTATTATAATTCTGAAAAATCTTACTATTATTTAAATGAAGGTCATGCAATTAAGTTTAAATATGCAAAACAAATGCACAAGTAACCTCAGTTATTTAAATATATCATTACTTGTATTAATAATTTTAAATAGTAAATATTTTAATGATAAAATTCATTATACTGCTATCACGAAGGAATTTTAATGAGACTAGACTATTCACTATCATTTATTTGGACTATATTTTAATGGACATAATTTCTACAAAAACATTATTCTCTCTTTCTATTCCACATCACTTTTGCCAAAGCCATTATCATAGGGACTACTTTCAAACACTGTTATTTGTCTGTTAGTAAGCTAAATTTAAAATGCTTTCTTCTACATTATTGGATGACTAAAACAAAATCCAAACAAAAACACAGTATTTGCATTGATGTATAACAATTAAAATTTCCAGTGCAGCACCTGGCTGCAGTTTAATTTGGACTAATTTGAAATGCAAACAATTTACTTAAAGCATTTATTAAATTAAAAACAAATCCTGCTGAACAAAGGGAAATGAAAATTGTATAAAAGTTGTTGTAGTAAACCTTAACACTAAAAGAATTGTTTTAATTAAATATTATTTAACTGCAACCATACTTAAAATTAAGAAGTTGCTGTCATAGAATTCTGATCCTAGAAAGCAACAAAAAATTTAGTTCAAGCTTACCTTAAACTATTCATATTTCAAAAAGAAAAAAAGGGATCATATCTTTCCAAGGAAGAACACCAAAAATGACAATGGAAGGACAATCTTATAGTAAATTTAAAATATTTTAAATAGTGACAATAGCTTTGGGTACTCTACATATTTGCCTCACAGCATTCAAATTTATAAAATTAGTAGCAAAGGTTGTTGAACCATAAATTTCAAAGTTGTTAAATCAAAATGGTCTTACTGGCAGTTTTTACATCTAAAATTAAACCTTTAAAGTTACAAGAATTTTCTTAGGCTTAGGAAAGACACAAACAGGAGGAATTGATATTTCCCATCTTGAATGTATTTAACCAATTCTTGATGATCTTGACCTAAAACTAATAGCTAGTTTCAACAAATGAACTTTTATAATGCATGTTTGACCCAGCTTAAAAAGCAAATCACAGTCTTTGGTTTGAATGTGTGGGAGGCTGCAGTTAACTAAATTTGAGAGCAAAATCCTGTTCTAAAGAGGATAGGTCTGAGCCCTTGAAGAAGTAAGGTTTAGTCACATTGAGTTCAAACATGGTTTATGTTGATATACAGATAATGGCATAGACAGCTTTGGTGAACTTTCTAAATGCATATAAGCAAAATTAATAGCCCTACCTTTTGTGTAGCTTTTATCACCTGATCCTTGGCATCCATCTTCATCATCACAGTCTCCACTGGATTCTGTCTCTTTACTCATTCCATTCCCACTGCTGCCTTCCCTGTCAATCCAACTTTCGGATTGTAAACTTGTTGTGTGGGCTGCCAGCTACAATGCAAAATATTGGCAAAAGTATTCAGATTTCTAGGTGAAAAAATGTAACACTGTTTTTATCATTGCTCAGTTTGCCAATGAAGTCAGAACCAGCAGTTTAATATAAATTCACTAAAAGCAATATAAACTACTAAATGGGAGACAGAGCATTACTGATGAGTTTATTATTGAAACTTAAGGCATTTTATTAGACATACTTCTGCACATATTGTCGTGTCTTCTAATAGCAGTCTTTTGAGCTTTGTTGTTTCTTTTACAACTATTAATTTAATTTTCAATGCCATTGGTTGCAGAACATATCAATTGGATATCAACTGCCATATTTCCTATCTTTAGTTATTTACAAGTTTTTCATTCATATTGGACATATATTACCTCCAGTAGTCTCTTAATAATATTTGGTGGGAAATACAAATGGGAAATTGCTATTGTGCTCAGGTCTTGAGGGTGGTGGTCCCTTAACAAACTATTTGTTTACCAGGCTTCTGGCAAAAGGAGGATGTATCCTTAGTTGTGACCTCATGTCAGCAGGCATGCCTTAAAATCAAATATTGTCTGACTTTTTATTTAACAAGCTTATTTCTTCCAGAACAACTTTCTCCTGGTGTGGTGCCTTCCCAATAAGAGCTAACCACAGGTTAATAAGTTCTGCTCTGTGACCTTAGTTGATTAGTACCCTCCCACCAACTTGCTATGCTGCCTGAAACTGACATGATCGTTATCAGTTACACAATGAAGACTTTTGTCTCCTAACTGGTTCTAGCATATTCCTATCATTGATAAATCAGTCTTTCTGATGCTGGAAAAAGAAATGTCATATACATGTAGGCTGAAGTACATTTTTTCAGTTTTTTTACTGTAATTTACTCTAACACTGTAAAGTTAAATAGTTAATATGTCTTCTTTTTCTCTCTTTGCCAATTGTTCATGTCTTTTCCCTATTCAGTTATCTGGTAATCCTACTCTTAAGTATCTAGTTAGTGATATGAAAGCAATTTTTCTGTTTTATCAATTGTTGCATCAAAATATTATTTTTAACATTTTTTCTCTCCATTGTCTTCCAAAAAGATGCTTGCTACTAACATCTGCAGTCAATTTCCCTGTTTTTAACAAGTCAACTAACATACCCCACCATCCATATAAGAATCTCTCTGAAGATTGGTACAGTGGTGGCCTCTAAAAGAAGTGAATAATGAATTTCTGTTTGTACAGCAGAGATAGTTGGCATGATATGAAACAGGCGGAATCTGTTGTATATATTTGCATTTTGCATCATTCAATGAATCATTACTGTCTTTTATGGAAGGTAACAAAAGCGTTCATCATCAACAAATGTCTCTTTCTCTTGGAGAAAAATTGAATGGTTATTCATCTCTATTTTTAAAAAAAGTTCACCCAGTGTCACACTTTTTACAGATTATTTCATTTATGGGTGGCAGAAGCATGATTTGTGCTAATAAGACAAAATACGATAGTTAATTTTATTTTTAAACAAGTAGTTTGATGTTCTCATAGCTACCATTCATTGTTTAACAGCCTGATGTCATGCAGACATGGCTGAAAAAAACTGCTTTTGGTAACATTCTGTACATGATGAATACATGCTTAGTTGTCTCTCAGATTTCTGATGTCTTTTGACTGTAAGATCATAAAGTCAGAATGATCTGCAAAAGTTATTTATCCCACCTCCAACTGAAGCAGAAAACCTCCTTATATGACTCCAGTGATCTAATTCTTTAATAATCATTCCCTGTATTTTTTTATATTTGAAGGGAACGTTTTCACAAGTGCTGAATAGCTTCTTAAGATGCCTTCTTAAGGGTTATTCTGAATTTGTGAATGAACTTTGAGAGCTTTCTTCTTACCTTAAAAAAGGTAATTCCAATTGGATTGAATATTTGCATTTTCATGCCACTGAACATATGATATCAGTCAAGAATTTTTTTCCATTGCAATTTTTTACTTGGTGTATTAGTACTTAAAAAGCCAAGCAAGCTGTGCAGGAATTAATCTGCTATGCAAAGCCTCCTTATGCTGATTACCCCTGGTTGGATTAACAGATCTAGGTTCAATTCAGATGTAAGGATAGGCAGTCATAGAATTCTGCATGGTATATTGCAGAAATAAGTGAATCTTCTTTTATTTTAAGACCTTTTATTTATGACCTTACAAAATTACTAAAGAGAAGCTCATGATTTCAGTTTCTAAATGTTATAGTCTCACCCACTAGAAATAAAAATACATTCTAATGCAATATCCCTCAACAGATTTAACCACAAGATAATAGATGATCTTTTCATTAAAAAGAAACCAAGTAAGAATTTGAATCCAAGTCTCCATAGAGTGTCCAACGTTCTTTCTATTGTATCATACTATCTTCATTTGTGTATCATACTTGTTTAAAAAGGATCATACTTAACATTGTGAATTATGCTTTAAGAGTGGGAACCTGACTTATATACAGCAATTGCTTTGGTAACCCTTCAGAAAGTTGTTTGCGATGTAATCATGATCAAGTTTCAAGTCTCCTGGTTAAAGTCTCCTGAATTATTATAAATAATGAAATGTGTTTTCAATAATGTGTATACAGTCAACAATATTTTCTAATAAACTTTTAATATTTACTTTAATGATACTTTTTATTTGCAAGTTGGAATAACCCATATTAAAAAACCAAGGCCAATTGTCTAACAAAATATTAAATATATCCATTATAATCTTAAAATTCAGCAAAGATTCAACAAAATATTCTTTAATACTTATTGGACACCCCAAAGAATAGTTTATAGAACTAGCCTGTTATTCTCACTACACTAGAAATGTAAAATGAGGGAGAAGATAAAAATAATAATATGAAGTTGTCCCACTATTTCCCTGTTTGGTTTAGTGTCTGTAAATTGTTAATAAAGTGCTAAAAAGATCAATACATTTTAAAAATATAACCATATTTTTAAATCAATACAAAAACCATGGAACCTATCAGCTAATGAAGAACAATGAACCTAGGAGGTAGCAAATAATATTATTGTTTTCAAAAGAAAAGTGTGGCCCTACATAATAGCAGTAAAACAATAAAAAAGATGTAACTCGGTGAAAAATGTGGAACTAATTTTGAACTAATCACTTCATTTCAAAAAAGAGAATAACATAACATAACATAACATAACATAACATAACATAACATAACATAACATAACATAACATAACATAACATAACATAACATAACATAACATAACATAACAATATAAATACCCTTTCTGCTTTTGGGAGGCATGAATATGAATTATTCTGGAGTATGGATGTGAGTTCCTCCACAATTATGTCACAGGAGTACTGTACAGGCTTCCTCATGTAGAAAAGACAAGAATACTGATATAACTAATTTATTTCAATGGTGAAATAAATCAGTATATCTCTGTATATCTCTGAATAGCACATATTTAAGGAATAAATTAGAAACTTTATCAAACTTGGATAGGATTGAAATTCCCAACTAAAAGAATTTCCAATGATTGCAAAATATAAAAGCTCTCAGTCCCAACAAAATTAGAGGGCAGGAGGTCATAAAAACTGCAGTAAAGATTGGCTGTTCTTTACAGGTCCTTGGGTATTTCCTGGAGATACCTGACTAAACAGGAGATAGGTTTTTTTAAGAGCACAAGTTTAGGCCTGATGAATTTTGGAATTTATCTCACCCAATCCTTACTTGACTTACCTGACTAACATTTGCAAACTGTTGTATACACATACATTTTATATGAAAATCTTCAAAATAAGAAATGTTGGTTTTGCAAGTTGGTAGGTACTTCTTATACTTCCTCTTCCCCAACAGATATGAAAATTACTGCACATATTAAGTATAGCTAAGTTTTTTATTTTAATCTTTAGGAAGGGTGTAGAGCAATGAGAACAAATGATTTCAAGGATCCATTTGTAGTGCAAAGGATGATGATAGCTTTAACCTGTGATGAGGCTGTCTTGTATCTAAACATTCACACTGCCAGCTTTTAGTCTTACAGTGACAGGGCAGAAACAATCTGTTTGATCAGACCTAAAAAGTGTGAAATAAGAAGTACTGCACTCAAGCTCATCTGACTCCACCAAATTGAATGACACAATTTTTGGGAAAGCATGATGTGATTTGTTAATCTGTAAATAGCAGCTCCCTCCAAATTGTCTGAAGGAAGTGAATGAAACGTTTCTCATTGCTTTGTACTCAAACAGCAATTTCCCATCTTGTTTGCTGGAGGAAATGTTCATGACATGCTCTAGTGCACATTAATTCTATTCCAAATTCTTGGATAATTATCTATTTCCAAGTTTGACACAAGTAGGCATCAGCTTCATGATAATATGAAAAGTCTGACATTTCTTCATGAAGACCAGCGAACAATCTCATTATTTATAGCAGCAAGGTCTCAGGTAGTGTCAAATTAATAAAACTATATATATTGTGCTACTGGAACTGGGAAGAAAATTGATGATTTTATTTGAACTCTCTGATAGGAGAGGGAAAAAATCATATTTTATAAGTAGGAAAACAAGTGTTTAGTACTGAGACAACTACCATAATGACCAGAAGAGTGTAACATGTATCCCCTGATAATACCCAGCAAATTGATTCTACAATAATTTTTTATGAGACTAAAGGACTTGTGTAGGAGGAAAGAAATCAGAACATGAGTATTTATAACCCACAGAAGCAAAACGATTTCCAGAAGTTGTGTGTACATTGAAAAGTTTGTAGTTCATATTCACTAAACTGCCCTGGGAACTGTTTTCTTTTCCTGGAAACCAATATTAAGCACTAAGAGGTATCTAGAATTGACTAATTCTTTAGCTTTAGATTATGAAAGTAGATTGTAAGTATCATCCTTGCATGTGATTGGAATACAGAAAAAAATGTTATACATCTCAATCCAGATATTTCAGCATAGAGAGGGACTTATAAATATGCAGATAGCAACACAAGCAGTCAGCTCATTCTTTTCATTAACAATGTATAAACATACTAAAGCTTTCCCAAAATTAATATGAATATGGACCAGATTACTTTATCTGAGCATGATTAATTAATTGGGGCTTCTAGGCTGTTTTCTATCACAGAACGACTCCTAGAGCTTTCTTTAAAAGCCAGGTATTAACAGCTCTCCTAAAGCCTAACAAGTGGCCTAGTCTCATTTAACAAGGGAGCTTCTCTGATCCCAAAACAAACAAATGGATCATCAGACAAATCAGCTCAGAATATCATTGAGGCATAAATAACTAGGCTCAGTTTCTCCTGCTTTGCATGTGAAGCCATAGGTCTCTTGAAAAGATTATAATGCTGAGAAAGGTAGAAGAAGAAAAAAGAAGAGATTGGAAGACCTGAAGGACCATGATCAGGAGAGATTATCCTATCTATCTATCTAGTTGCTAAGAGTCAAAAACAACTTAATGGCACATAATCAATCAATCAAGATCTAAATCAAGATCAAGATCACGTAGAATAGAATAGAATAGAATAGAATAGAATAGAATAGAATAGAATAGAATAGAATAGAATAGAATAGAATAGAATAGAATAGAATAGAATAGAATAGAATAGAATAGAATAGAATAATAATAACTTTATTGTCACTTTGAATGTACACTAATCGGCATACATTAAAATGAAATTTCGTTGCATACAACTCTCAAAGGGTCACCACTTCCGATATACACTACATAAATATGACAAAAATAAATAAATACAGAATTATGCATATACCCACATATATTATATGACACAGAGAAACAACAGTCTAGTTCAGGTTATGTATACATGTGCAAGGCGAGAGAAACAAATCTTGCGAATTTACCAGATGGATGGCATAGGGAACAAAGCTGTTACAGAATTGGGTAGCCCTGCTAGGAATAGTTTGAAACCTCCTCCCAGAGGGGAGCAACAGAAACAGACCATAAAGTGGGTGTGTGGGGCTTCTAACAATGCTTTGAGCTCTAAGCACATAGCGCTTATAAACAGCATCCTGAATACCAGGAAGTGAGCTTCCGATGAACTTCTCGGCTGTCCTTACCATTCTCTGTATGGACTTTCTATCTAAGGCACTGCTGCCACCAAACCAGACAGTGATGCAGTCTGTTAAAATGCTTTCAATCGTGCCTCTGTAAAAAGTGGCCAGGAGAGAAGGAGAAAGATGTGCTCTCCTCATCCAATGCAGGAAATGCAGACGCTGGTTTGCATGCTTCACTAAGGATGACATGTGAAAAGACCAATTCAGATTGTTAGTTATCTGCACGTGAAGTGTTAATACCACTTTATAATGCCTTGGTAAGACCACACTTAGAATATTGCATCCAGGTTTGGTTGCCATGGTATAAATAACATGTTGAGACACTAGAAAGAGTGCAGAGAAGAGCAATAAAGATGACTGGGGACTGGAGGATAAAACATACAAAGAACGGTTGCAGGAATTAGGTATGTCTAGTTTAATGAAAAGAAGGACTGGGATGACATAATAGCAGTGTTCCAATATCTGCCACAAAGAAGAGGGGGTCAATCTGTTCTCCAAAGCATCTGAAGGCAAGACAAGAAGCAATGGATAGAAACTTATCAAGGAGAGAACCAACCTAGTAGTAACTGTGAGAGGGATCTCGGAGTCCTAGTGGACAATCACTTAAATATGAGCCAGCAATGTGTTGCAGCTGCGAAAAAAGCCAACACAGTGCTGGGCTGCATTAACAGAGGGATAGAATCAAGATCACGTGAAGTATTAATACCTCTTTACAATGCCTTGATAAGGCCACACTTGGAATACTGCATCCAGTTTTGGTCACCACGATGTAAAAAAGATGTTGAGACTCTAGAAAGAGTGCAGAGAAGGGCAACAAAGATGATTAGGGGACTGGAGGCTAAAGCATATCAGGAACGTTTGCTGGAATTGGGTGTGTCTAGTTTAATGAAAAGAAGGACTAGGGGTGACATGATAGCAGTATTCCAATATCTCAGGGGTTGTTACAAAGAAGAGGGAGTCAAGCTATTCTCCAAGGCACCTGAGGGCAGGACAAGAAGTAATGGATGGAAACTAGTCAAGGAGAGAAGCAACCTGGAACTGAGGAGAAACTTCCTGTTAGAACAATTAACCAGTGGAACAACCTGCCTCCAGAAGCGGTGAATGCTCCAACACTGGAAGTTTTTAAGAAGAGACTGGACAGCCATTTGTCCGAAATGGTATAGGGTTTCCTGCCTGAGCAGGGGGTTGGACTCGATGACCTCCAAGGTCCCTTCCAACTTTATTATTATTATTATTATAGAACTAGGAGAAATTTCCTGACAGAATAATTAATGAGTGGAATGACTTGCCTCCAGAAATTGTGTGTGCTTCAATATTGGAGGTTTATAAGAAGAGACTGGACAATCATTTGTCTGAAAAGGTATAGGGTTTTCTGCTTGAGTGGGCGGTTGGATTAGAAGACCTCCAAGGTCCCTTCCAACTCTGCTATTCTGTTAAATATAAACATGTAATAGTTGGTTAACATGCAGGTGTATATCACTATAGTCACTGAGTACAGAAAAGTACATGGTAAGCTATATTTTAAGCACTGAATTTTATTTCTTTACACTTAAATCAGCAATTGTTTCTCACAGAAAATAGCATGGTTTTAACAGAACTAAGTTATTGTTCCATTTAAATATTTACAAATATTCTGTTAGGTAGTCATTCTTCAGATGGATATTCACCATGTATGGAAAATCATATCTTTTAAAAAACAAAGGAATATTTTTGAAAAAGATAATGGTTTCTGTATTAGTTAATGTGTCAGTAATATTAATAACGTATTAAGCTGTCTTGATTTAGCCTCAGGCATTCTTCTCACAGCTACTTATTAAATATCAAGAAAAAGATGACATAATAATGTTATTATTTATATAATAAAACTGAATGTTCTCCAGCTAATTTTATCCTTGTGGTACACTGAGGGTTCAGTGATCTCAAAAACTGGTTAGCAATCAGGTTAACCATGTGGCATTATACATAAAACCATACACACAGTGATTAGAATCACACATTTTCCTAAACCCTGGCTTGCTATCTGTATCACAACAACTGGATTCACAAAAAATACTAAGACCTACAACATGCTTTCCCAGGTGCAATGACTGGTTTTCGCATATAGTCAAAACCAAACAAACCACATTCTGCCATTGTATCACTTGTGAACAAAGCCATTACATTTTATCAATACATCTATATCCTATTCAGACTAAGCATATTTTTGCCTGCTATTGTAGATCCTAAACTTTGAAATGTTCATATTTACATCAGAACATTTAGCCTAGGTAAGCAAATTTTGCTTAGGTAATAAAAGAAATTCTGGTTAACCTAGATTCCTACCCAGTTTCCCATTTGTGGAAAAAAAAATGCATGTTTTATACAATCCTGTGTGATTGTTTTTTCAGGAACAGTTGATTTCATCTATCCCCACTATAAAGGAGGGTAAGAGTGAAACAGTGTGTGGCTAGTATTAATAGTTTGTTATTATTGCTGAGAAATAAATGGCATATAAACCCCTATAGTTGTAGGTTTAATCTCCTAAAATCTGTCAATTAAAGTCTTGATGTTACAGCCTATGGACAATAGTTACCTACTTGCTAAATGCATTAACTCTGCTGCAATTGCTCCCCTTGATGGATCATTTGCACTTAAATTCTGGGAGTTCAATCCCTGCCCTTGAACTGATGTGTATCCTTGAAGAAGAAGCAGAGGGCAGCAATAGATGACCAAATCAATGGTTTTTACAATTCCAACCTCAGTGAAAACTCTAGCTGAGGGCATTAAACTTCATACAATCTGACTGGTATTCATTTTCTCCCACTTTCACTGGTATACTGGAACATGATGTGTCAGAATGCCAAATATAACAGTCCATATGTTGTACATTACTTAGGAAAATGTAAGCTTGTCCTTCTTTAAGTGAACAGTACAAGGTAAAATATAGATGAATGGATACCAGCTTCTCACAAGCACCAGTAAATATAGGAGGTGATTTCAAGGCCTGAACAGAATCTATTACCTTTATCTAAAATGCCAGCAACTTCTCCCTGACAAAGTATTAGTTTCCCTTTATAACACACCAGTATAAAGATACATATGGTAATTTTGCAGAGCTTTTCTTGGGTCACATCTTTACTAATTTAGATCTAAGTAGTCTAAAAGGGCAATCAGTGGGAACTGTCAAGGATAATGTATAATCAAGGGTCACAATGAGTACCACTAACTGTATAGCAACCTTTTATAGGTTATTGGACTTGCTGAACCACCTCAAGATTGATTGCTATTTGGGTAGTGATCACCTCCTATTAAGTTTAAATTTTATTCTTTGGCTTGGGATATATTCATGGATAATCTTTCCAGCAATCTTAGAGGAAGATATTAGATTATTTTGCGTACAATGGTAGAGAAAACTTAGTAATTCTCTTATGGTGACTTAACTTCACCCATCTTTAGCAGATTAAGCCACAATCAATTGTTTATGAGAAACTGATACAGTTTCATCAACAGTATGGCATATGCAAACATGTCCCCTCACATTTCCATAGTTCAAAGTTGGGTTTATCTCTGAATGTGTTGAAATAAAAGTGTCCTTATTGTTTATGACTTCAGGATGAACACCATCCATTACCCATTACAGAGGGTCATATAAAATAAAGAGGGAATATATGTTAATTGATAACAACTAAAACAGAACAAATGTAGCAAAAATTAATTTCAATAGCCAAATTCAACAAGGCAACTGTTCTATAAGCAAGTAAAGGGTATACCAAATTAGACATTGATAAATGTTAATAACCAAACACAGCTTAATAACTCTTACATAAATATTAGAATAGAAACCATTACTCCACTTCTAAACCAACAAAATACGTTGAGAAAGTCATTCTTCCTAAATACTTCAGTGCATCTGACTGGATAATATTTATTCAGTGATATTGGAAGGAAAGACCAGGAACAGCCTCTATAGAAACAGAACCCATTCTTGTATTGTTGGAAAAATGCCTGCTTCAGTTATGAACCAAAACAATAGGAGACAGATGCAATAAGTATCTCTTATTGGCATGTACCATACAGTTACAATGATCATTGCCAAAGGCATGTAGAACAGCACAAACCCCACAAGGGTACAGGTTGTAAACCATCTGAAAGGATACAAAAGAATTACAAAAGGCCATGTATTTATTTTAATTTTTTAAAAAATGCAGCTATCCCATCTTATCCCAAATTCTGGACAGCTCCCAATCAAGAATTAAAACAATATCAATTATAAAACAACATAAAACTCACATTAAAACTATTAAAAATATAAACATTAAAAACAAAAACTTGGTATTAGGCTTCCGATATGCAATCACTTTATCCTTTCCCAGTGCTTTGGGAAAAGTCAGGTGTTCAGTGTTTTGTGGAAGGCTAGGAGGGCAGATGTCTGCCAATCTTCAGGGAAAGAGTGTTCCATAGGGCAGAGACTGCCAGTTTAGTTTGTGCAACAGAGATGTAACATGGATAAATTTAGGGGTATTCATCACTGCATGAGCTGCTGCATTCTGGACTAATTGTACTTCTAGGTGGTCTTCAAGACAGATCCATGTATAGTGGATAGCAGTAATCCATGACCAAGGCATGAGTGACTCTGAGCAAGGCCTCCTGGTCAAGGAAAAGTCACAACTGGCACAGCAGACAAATCTACGCAAAGGTCCCTCTGAGTTTAGAAGACTCCCAAATTGTGTATCAAATCTTCTGAATGACCAGTGCCCTAATGGTACATTCCACAAGTTGCCAAGTTTTCTTTTTAGTCTACCCGGAGGTCCAGAACTCTATTTACACTCAAGTAGACTATGGCTGAGAGCCAAATTGATATAGTAGTTAAAAGCAGTGGGCTAGAAACTAGGAAACTGTAAATTCTAGTCCTGTTTTAGGGTTACTTTGGACCAGTAACTCTCTCTCAGCTCTAAGAAAAAAAGAATGGCAAGCCACTTC
Source organism: Azemiops feae (assembly GCA_023970755.1). Lineage (NCBI taxonomy): Eukaryota > Metazoa > Chordata > Lepidosauria > Squamata > Viperidae > Azemiops > Azemiops feae. The sequence goes on along the minus strand of JALGBA010000121.1, from coordinate 1,600,241 downwards.
TTAAAATAAAACTGAAAACTGCATCCAGGCAGCTGCCGAGAGTCAAGATTGATTTGAAAACATAAAAAGGGAAGGGGAGGGGAGGGGAGGGGAGGGGAGAAGAGGAGAGGAGAGGATAATAAAGTATAATAAAGTATAATAATTGCATTTATTCTAGGATTAGTATTTCCTGTATATTGAATTCACAAAGCTCTTAAAAGGATGTACCAGGCCTATGGACAGTGATAGTACTGAGGTACTTTTTGCACTTTCTTTTAAATGGATTAATATTTTTGGTTTTGTTAATCTGGTTTTTATGATTTGTGAAGGGCTCTGATAATTGCTGAGGCTTTGTTGTACTGTTCTAAATAAATGGATTCTCTGTGGATTGGACTCATCTACAACTTGATAAAATAAAAAATTCCATATTCTGGATAAATTGTTGATACTGTTTAGCTGTGCTTTCACATATTGGTCTGTGGCTGTAATATAGTTCTACCTGTATATCCATCCAATAATCAATCTAGCCTTTGTCTGCCAGGAACAGGAACAGCTGTTGAGTTAGCTTGGACATCTCTTGAGCCACTTCCACTTGTCATGGAAGCCTATTAAAATTAAAATTATTGAGAAATGTAATAGCTGCATCATTGTTTGAATGTTGCTAGTTCACCTAAGCCATTAAGTCTGGTTGAAAAATTAGAATACTCCAAAAGGTTACTGAAGCATATTACAATTACCAAAATTAATGTTCCCTAATTACATATTGCATAAGAGCAAGGAAAATACAAATCATTTTAAAGAACTTTGCATATTTTTACTGCTCTGGTTATCCAAGCAGGAAGCACATTAATTTTAATAGAATTAACAATTTTAGGTTAAAGGAAAGGGAGCAGCCTATTACTGCTATGTGCTTCAACCTCTTAGCACTTTAGTCAGTTGGATACATTGTATGGGAAAATTATGGTTTCTTTATTTGCTGGGGAATCTCAACTCAGTATTAATCAGTACATGAGATGTAAACATATTCAGATACATGTTTTTTTTTTAAAAAAAAACAATTAGAAATACCTGTTCCTGTGGCTTGATTTAAAGTGTGTGTGTGTGTGTGTGCGTGCGTGTACATAGTAGGGTTGGATTTTGGAATCAAACATAGGTGCAAAGGCAAAAACTGATACCGGTACTATTGGCATTGGATCATGTAAATGAAATTATAGATTCTTAATTAATAGACATCAGCAAGCTCAATATGTCCCCAATTCAGAGATGTTGGCACTTTCATAAGCCTTTATAATCTCAATATGCAAATAAAAAGTCTTCTGGCCTCTTTAAAATGTACTGGGTGGCAGTAATTTAATCTTTCATATATTGTAATAATAGATTTTCAGGGTTGTAGCCCTTAGCATTGTCTACGATTTTCCTGCAATATATTTTTCTCTCTAACTATCAACTATTAACCCCACTTCTTTTTCTTAGTTCTTCATACCATCTACCACAACTCTGAGTTGACTGACTAACCATCTCTCTTTCATTTAGTAGTTTTGTTGTAATGAGTTCCTAAATTTCCTGACTCTGTATATGCTTATGTTGTTCTCATGAGTCACATCTCTAAATATATAATCTTGAATGTCCACCTGTGATGTTAAATGACAGGAGATTTGGAAATTATTGTGGAAAAAAAAAGTTTTTCCCAACATGAAGAGTTGTGCCTGAGCTGGAGGGTATTGTGTAAAACCTACTTAATCTAACTTCCCCCACTTTATTATTATCTCAGAACTACACTTTTAAATAAAAATGTCACTTGCTGTAATTATCCCATTGGACTGCTCCAATTATTTCATCACTCAGTATAAGTATATGTGGAGAGACTGGCATATTAAGCAGGCATGGTACACTGTCTACATAATAGTTAATGAATCAGTGAATTTTTAATACGAAAGCATTGGCTTTGCTTGATATTGTAGCTCAGAATTTTCTCTCTAGTGTAATTTGATAAGGTTAATTCTACAGAAAACATACCAAGATAATAAAATATGGAGCTTTTATTACAGATGTATGCATATGTAGAAATCATCAGAGTGAAAGACTGTAAGTAAAAGGAAGAGTGAATAAAATGGAACTGTAATAAAGAGCCTTCTGGTGTCACTTTTATCATTAAAAGTCTTGGATTAATATTAAAAGCACAGCTGAGGTACCTGTGGTTTGAAGAGCTTGAGAGACTGTCTTAATTACCACAATCTGTTGTTCCTCTCCAATGTATTTGGAAAGGTTCAGCAAGACATGTGCTTTTGCTGATGAGCTGCTCTGCATCTTGTAAAGCAGACATGTTTTGGCTTGTGTGTCAGATGTTGCTATTGCTAAAGCTTAAATGTTTGAGAAAAGGAAATGAAGGGATGAAGGCTGCATAGTAATAAAGAGAGAAACCCAGGTACAGTAATTTCTGAAGTAAGAACATGGGGAACATTGTAGATCTTAAGATTTTTCCTATCTTATTAGCTTTTTTAAACAAACAAACAAAAAACTAGAAACAGAATCTTTAGGATTAGAATTTCTGATGGATATCTTTGTGAACAAAGATGTATCTTATCAAATATGCAGGACCTCTAATAAATACCAGCCTGTTCTAATTACCCCCACTCCAGCTTTGCTGGACTCCTTCACAATTAATAAGCTTGATTTAAATCATATCACTGAATTAGGTCTTTGGCTTGGATCAGCAAGTCAATATCTTGTTCAGTCTTAGCATACAGTACAACTTGAAACATTTTGTTTCCTAATATTTTTTTTAATCTTTGGCATTCTATATAATAGATTCCCAAGCCAGATAATCACAACTATTGGATATGGGTAAAAGTTCAAGAGTGGAACTACCATTAGCCACCTACTCTACATGGGTAACATGAAGCTGTATGCTAAGTGGAAACAAGACATTGACTTGTTGATCCAAGATACAGATCTACATTGAGGACATTGGGATGTCATACATGTGAGGTATGGCTGAATGGTAGTCAAGACAAGGAAAGTAGTTAAGACTGATGGAGTGGAAACTACCAGAGGGCCACATAGCAGACATATAGACCAGTTACAAAAATCTTGGTATCCCACAGAGAATCATGAAAAAGAGGCAAAAAAGACAGTAATATCCAAATACCACCAAAGGAGCACACATGTCCTGAATAGAAGCTCAATGGGAAGATCAAGATCCATGCTATCAACATGTATGCCCTGCCAGTCATCAGTTACCCCACCAATATAGTAAGCTGGCAAAACGGTGAGTATGGAAGCTGCTGATGTGAAGAAGCTCCTCACAATGTATGTAGGTTTCCACCCCAAGTCTAACACCCAGACTTTGTACACTAGCTGGAAAGAGGAAGGCTGGAGTCGTGTGTCAAAGCTACTGTCCTGGATGAAACCCAGAGCATCCAAGAGCACACAAGTAAGACGGCACCTAAAGATGAAATGCTTAGTGAATGCCTGAGATAGCAGCAGATATGGGAGGAAGATTAACCAGAGGAAGTGCCATGGCAAGACAAGACCCTGCATGTTACGTACCATCCACAGGTAGCTGAGGTGACAAACACTGGATTTTTTTTTATAGTGTACATGTGTGTGTGTGTTTTACTATAACATACCACAAAATACCAATATTGGCAGGGCAAACTACTATATATAAACAGCAAATACCACACACAGAGCACTGATTATGTTACCTCATTGGGTAATGAAACATCTGCAAACAACAAAGTTCAAAGAGCATCAAGGACTCCACTGTAACACAATAACTATTCTTTATAAATTTCTGTTTCTCCCATTCAGGTCATATTATTAATGAAATCTATAACTTGTACCTATAATTTTCTCTTTATTCTGAAATAGATTTTTCTATACAGCTGTATTCATTGATATTTCATATTAAACTGGTCAAGACTTTAAAAAAGGCTTAAAATATGTAAAAAGATGCAACTTTGAAAATTTGCAATCAGAAGGCTGTTCTGTTGATATTCCGTCCCTTACAGTGGATATCCTTTGAAACAATGAGGGTTAATTGTTTGTTTTGTGAGGCCAATCTCACAAAAGTAATAGTAGTTAAAAACATTTTAACAACAACCATAATACTCAAAACTACAAACACAACTCAATTCATAAAGGAAAACATTAACAAACAGAGATTGCCTAACCATTTGGCCCATATGCTTAAAGAGCAGCCTGATCTCTAATGGCCAAAGACATCTGGATCTGTGGACAGATGCTACTCCATAGGGCAGATGCTGCCACAGAGAAGACGCATCTTTGGGCTCCAAAAAGATGATATTATTTAATGCAAGGGAACACAGAGCATTTTCGTCCTACTAGATTTGAAGGGGTAAACAAAAACTATAAAGTGTTTCCCCCAAATGCCATGAGGGGCTTTATAGGTGATTACCAGCATCCTGAATCACTGGCAGACAATGTAGCTTGCAGAACAATGGTGTTCTATGGTGATAACAAGAAATGTTAAAACGTGTGCATACCACTGCATTATAAACCAGATGCAGCTTCCAAATGGTCTTCAAGGGCAGCTCCTTTAATTACAAAGCATTAAAGTAATCCTTACAAGAGTGATTAAGTTAATCTTGTAACAAGGCATCCCAGTCCAGGAATGGATATAATGAGTTCATGATGAAAGGTTCTCCTAACCTGGCTGCTACATGCTCTTGAGTGTAAGTCCTAAATCTAGGAGAATCCCCAAATTGTGTTTCAATTTTCACTGGGAAAGTGCGCCTCCCATACACGGTTAAAGATCGAAAATGTCCAGAACTGGGGGATTTTAAATCCCACTGCTGATCAGTTTTTCAAAGGTTGAGCCAAAGCTTGTTCTCCTCCAACCAAAACCTCAAAGTCTCCAGGCACTAGCAAAGAACCTTGATGGCATGACCTGATTGACCCAAGGCAGCTACATATAACTGGATATCATCAGTGTACTGAGATACTGTAGTCTATGGTGACAGATGACCTAACCCAGCAGTGCATGGAGATGTTAATTAAGAGTGGGAGTCAATGGAATCCCGAGACAACCCACAAAACAGGGGCCTTGGATTTAATCTCTCAATCCCCTACCAACCCAGACTGGACTTGGCCCCAGAGAAAGAAGAACCACTGTGTTATATGATCTGGCCACCCCACTCCAGAAGGATGGTATAGAAACCATGGTCATACACTGTATCTCCCATTCTCTCTTCCTAAAATGTTATTGTGTAGTCCTCATCAGCTAGCAATCTTATTGCAGAGATTAATTCTTGATTCTTATTTCTAATTGTAGCTTTCCATACTGTATTAAAATTCAGGTGACCACAATAAGCTTTTTTTTTGTAAGAGAGGTGGGCAAAATGATGTACCTGTAATAAAAGCCAATGTACTACTTACTTACAAAAAAGTTATCTTGCTTCATTAGAAGAATCTTGTTAATTTTTGACATTTGAGCAGTTGTTCAGTGCAAACCAGTTCCTCATATGACATTTTAAACTTTTGATCAACGAAGAGCTCTGAAGCTTCAGAACACATATAATAATGTTCAGTGAGTATTCCAAACATTTTTCAGCAAGTAATTATATAGTTTTAAACTCCAGCAACTAAATGATGAGGTGTTGCCAGTGCCATGCTTGTAATCATGTGCCAGAACATTCTTTGATAATCACACATTACCAGCATGAGAGCAGAATTTCACATCAGAATTTCACAGAAAAATATGGCAACAAAGAAAAATTACATAAATAAATTCTGCCCAAACTATGAATAAACTACTGATTGAGGCAGCTACTTCTTTGTTTCATTCTGCAAATGGCATCTTCCAGTGACAGTAAAAAGGTAAAGATTTTTCTGTCAGTTGTATCCAACTCTAGGTCACAGTGCTCATCTCCATTTCTTGGCTGAGGGAGCCACTGTTGTCCGAAGACAATTTCTGTGGTCATGTGGCCAGCATGGCTATATCCCAAAGGCACACAGATTGCTGCTACCTTCCCACCAAAGTGGTACCTATTCTTATATAACAAGTTTTATTGAATTTTTTTGTTTTACAACCAAGTGCTTGGAACTCATCGTGGAGATAGGGCACTCCATACAACAAAGTAAAAAATATAATCATACATAAACAATTTGAATTACTTCTTTAAAGATTCCCTCTCTAAGCAAAGAAAGAAAAAACAAATAGAAAAAAAAACACAATATCAATAATATTTCCACCCGTTTTCAGGCTTAACTAACTCACAATTAACATATTCCAATTTGGCCTTATATAAACATATAGTATACAATTCGGGTACCCATATAGTATAGATTGTTTTTAAGATATACATATTATTCCAATTATTCAATTTATACTTCTCTGTTAAATTCTATCTCTTATTCTATTCTATTTTACATACATATTTTATGGATAAACATAACTTTAAGTATTTTAAAACCATTTTACATTTAAGCCTAAAATAATAAAACAATAATTATTTCTAAAATAGACTTATAATATGCCTATTATTATATATATATATGTATTTTAATATCTCTCAACTATATTCTATTTCCTGTACTCTATCAAATATTTTTATAAATCATAGTTAAATGTTTCACCAATCTCTATCCAACTCCTAATTTTAGATTTTCCAATTTTCCATCTTGCCATTCCGGACCATAATCAAATCAATAATTTACATCAATATTAACTCAGATCAAAGTCTTGAACCTTAGGAATCTCAAGCATATTAGTTCAGTCAAAGTCTCTAAAAGCCATTTTTACCCATCCAATAAAATTTTAGCTCTGACTTTTAAACCTAATTCTAGCTTTCTTTTTGTGCCAAGCAGGTTTCCACAATAGGGCCTCTAATTCCTTCCATAGTATTTGACCATACACATTTTTCCACAATTGAATCCAGTCATAGTCTTCTTCTCTTTTCTCCAATGTTGTCTGCACTATGTAATCAGTCTTAATCAATATGGTGATTGTTCGTTGTTTGTTCATGTTGTCAGCATTTTTAACGTCTCGTATTTGAAAGTCTGTTCCTGTTGCTTTTAGAATTATAGATGTTTTAGTTGAATTCTGCCTTTGGTCATCCAAAGTCTCCGTCATTTGTATATAAGATGTAGTATCTTCCTCTTCAATAGATTGTAAATGTGTTTCCTCCATATCGTTAAGTTGTAGATCTAGTTGTGTATCATATCCAATAAGTTGAAATTCAGTTTTTAACTCTGGAACATCCCTTTTCCAAAGCATTCTAAAATGTTCTTTTAATTCCTCCTTCGTTTCCAAGATTTTTTCTAATATAAATCCATAGTTAAGCTGTGAGTGGGATTCCATTCTTCGTTTTTTTAGTAAAATTTCAACTTAAAAGCTGAGTTGCAATTTTATAAAATATAAAATCCAAACAAAAATAGGAAAAAGCAAGTAGAAAAATAAAAACAGCAAAAGTCCCAATCAATGTTATGAATATCTAATTTATAATCCAAATAAATAATAACAGCTGGTGTCTCAATTATTATATTGTGATCCTAAAGTGAAAAAATTCATTTTTCAGGAGAGTATACTTTGTATTATAAAATCAAAAACAACAGGCAGAAACTTAAACAAGTTCCAAAAGAAATGCAAGCGTCTGGGCATCATGCTAAATGCAGGGAGTAGAAGTTCAAAATGGTTACAATGTTGCAATGGTGCTTTCTGGGCTTCACGCCAAATTCAGAGTTACATTGTAACCATACAATCCACATAAATTCGCCCAGAAGCCGTAGCGTTGTTGTTTTTTTAAAGTAGATAGCACTGTTCAGAAGGGGGGGAGAAGAAAAACACTCCACCCCCCTCCCTAAAGGTTTCCACTTAAGCTGAAAACAAGCAAGCAGAGAAAGAGAGTCACAGTAAGAGTTTTTTCTTCTCTTTTTTCTTCAGGGTCCCCCGAATTCCAGCCGCTCAAATAAACAATAAAAATTCGTTATTTTTTTTTTCCCACAGCTCGTTTCCCCGAGTGTTCAAACGCTGCTTTCTCAAGGGGAGAAAGGGGAAAGTAATTTCTAAAAGCTTTTCACAGGGAAATGAGTAAAATATCAAGAGGGAAGGAAAGGTCTCACCCGGATCTTCCACGGTGTTCTTTTTGCTTAGATGTTGCTGTGACTTTCGGCTGGAGCAGCTGAGTGATCGGCCATGTTACTGGCCAATCTTTTCCCCGTCGGCCCAAAGGTGATTGCTCGGATCGCAGAGGGAGTGGTACCTATTAATCTACTTGCATTTGCGTGCTTTCGAATGGGGCCAGATACTTCCTTTTTAGTAAGAATGTTCATGTAAGAAATTATTTTTTATAATCACCAATCCATTAGGGGAAGATGTTTGGATTACTACAATGCCCTCTACATGGGACTGCCTTTGAGGATCACCTGGAAAATTCAACTGCTTAAGAATGCAGCAGCCATCATAATAATTTTTGTTATCCTGAAGAATTTTTTATTTGCTTTGTTTAATTTGGACCAGTGGTGATGATATTCTGAAACACACTGAAATTGTTATGATTAAATATTTCCTCATGCTCAGTAGATAGTTCCTACTGAAATTTTTCTTTCGTTTCATAAAAGAAAATGGATACAAAATAGTTCACTTAGTGTATTTGTAGTTTTTTTCCCTTTCAAGCAAAAAAAGAGAAAGAAAAGTCAATAGAGTTTAGATAAATGATCAAGTGTGCTGATATGGACATTGGCTGCTCCATTTCAATCTAAGCCATTCCTCAGGCAATCTGTACCTGCCCATATCCCTCGAGACCATTATCACCTGAGAGGTTATAGCATTACTTCCTTGCACAGAATTACTTTTTTCTATCTCTTCTTTTTAAACTCTTGTCTGACTTTCAAATAACCTTAAACTTGATTTCACTTCATCAAAGACCTACAAAACCAACTTTCTCAGCAGCACTGATAGAGGATTATCTTGTGCTCTGGGCAGACATGGTTCAAAATTGATATGCAGAACATTGTTTTGATCTGCATGGGAGATTTATAAAATGAGCTTTGATTTTGGGGGTGGCAGAGAAGGTAATTAATATACAATGTCTAACCTAGGACTACTTTAGATTAACATATATATTTTTGTATTTATTTTTTATTTTTCTCCAAAGATCAAGACTCCAAGATTCACCCCTCCTCCAAAGAACAAAATAGATTCACACATTTCCAACAGTTTTTTAAATTATAGAGTTTGTTCTTAATGTCTTGCATTTGTTCATAGAATTGGTTTGGAAATTATACCTCAGTAAAATTTCTATAGAAAGAAAGTGCCCGATGTTTATCAAAACAGATGCTTCATTTTCATAAACATCAAGCAACATTTCGACTCCATCTCCTCCAGAAGGCCAATATATGAATATCAACAATGTGAATCCAAAAATTTGGCATAATACAAAGAAATTGGTTTGTTTTAGAAGATGCAGGACAATTTTCTAAGATAACTATTAAGCTACTTTGAGTATAAGCTATCAAACGGCTTTAGGTGAGGATTTTTTTTGGTAACAGTCAATTGAAATCCATCTTCCTGTAACTTAAATCCATCATTTTGTATTCTGGAAAAGAGGCCTTGACCTTCTGTGTGATATGCTTTCAGATCTTTGAAGAATGCTATCCTACTTAGTTCCTTTCCTCCAATATTTCTGAAGGCTAAACGTAGTCAGCACTTTCAGTCTCTATTTACAGGACTACATATCTAATCCCTTTATTATCTTTATGCCTTTTCCAAACCTTTCCCAACATCTTTTTAAAGTGCTGTATCTAAAAATGAACAAAATACTAAAATGGGTAGTTTGGCCTTGAACAGTGCAGAGTGAGATAGAAATACTACTGAACTTCCTTTGATTTATTTAGGAGCTACAGTATGGGCTTTCTGATACACTTGCATTTGTTTTTTACAATCACATCAAGTGACTTATATTTAGTTTTCAATTAACTACTCTAACATAACCTTTTTCACAAGTAATCAAGCCAGGAACCAGCCATTCTATATCTACACATTTTATTTATATTTCTTTGCATTTGTTTTTGTTAAATTTACCTATGGTTTCATTACTGTTTTGAATATTATTTGTGTTTTTTGCAATATCCCACCTATTTTGTGCTATCTCCATTTTGATAACCATTTCTTCCAACTCTTCATCCAACTTATTACTAAAAATGTTAACACTAAACTCTGTAGCACCCCATTTTTATCTGATTAAGAATGATTAAAGTGCACTCTTTAAATATGATTATCAACTCATTTATTTTCCACATAAATAATTGTACCATCCATTGTACACGTAACTAGTTTGCTAATCAGACTATCATAAGGTACTTTGTCAAATACACTCCTGAAATTGTGATATATTACATTTCATCAGGCTCATAATCTTCTAAGGAAGTTTCCAATTAAAAATGAGATTATATTACTTAAGCAAGACTTGTTCTTCACAAATGCATGTTGACTTCTTATAGTTACATTGTTTTTGATATGCTTACAGATACATCACTTTATGATATTCTTTAAACTCTTGCCCAATATCGATATCACACTGAGTAGTCATTTTTTTGACCTTTTTAAAACAGGGACTTTTGTATTTCTCCAGCACTTCACCTATTCTCCAGGTATTGTCAAAGGCAATTTTACCAGATCATCAGCAAGTTACATCAGTATCTAGGGATGTGATTCATCTGGTCCTGGAGATTTAAACTCATTCCAAACCAAGCATATATTGCAAATGGAGGCAAATATACATGTCCCAGGATAATGTTGCAGGATCCAATCTGAGTTGGTCATAGGGACCAAAGGTTTAGCTTTCGGGCTTATGCTGGAATAAACCAACTCAGATTGGATTCTAAGCATATATTTCCTGGCCATGTTTCTATCAAAAATCTGCCTTTAGGAAAATTGAAGATGTGGAGTAAAATCCCATCTGCCTTTCAAATGACCTTTTAGGCAACAGTGTCTACCACATATATGGGTTATTTATCTCTTTCTTTCTTTCTTTCTTTCTTTCTTTCTTTCTTTCTTTCTTTCTTTCTTTCTTTCTTTCTTTCTTTCTCTTTCTTTCTTTCTTTCCTTCCTTCCTTCCTTCCTTCCTTCCTTCCTTCCTTCCTTCCTTCCTTCCTTCCTTCCTTCTTTTTTGTTTCCCAGCACCAATTCTATCAGGTAGTTCTTCAATGTACTGGAGAAACATCCATGCTTTGTACAGTGAATTCATTTTTAGATCGAGTCATTTAGAAGAAATAAGTCAGCTTACCTCTGCATTTATACAACATGATATAAAGGAGGAACTTGCCTATCTTTATGAAGAATATAAACATACAGTTGTAGTTTTCATTGCTATTTTAAAGGAGAAAGTAATTCAATATAATAGTATAATCTGACTAAACTTGTTAATCTACTGATGCACCTATATAATACAAACACTATTCCAGCAACTGATATAAAACATATAAGATATAAGAAAAAAAACATGTATTTCATTCTTTATTTGAAACACAATTAATATTAAAGGCAGAAACCCTATTGATTATAACATATCCTTGAAAATCAGTCTGGTTCCAATTTTAAATATCCTCCCTGCAGGAAATGTGATATACAAAATAAAATATAATGTAATATACTTATGGAAGAACAGAAAGACTTCTGGTTAACTGACTGTTTTGATGCAACTGTTCAGGAATGAAGTAAACATTTTTTTAGTTGTTATTTGTATAGAAAAGAATCCCATTAGTGTCATTGGTAACTATTGTTATGTTATTTGATCATGAGTTAAGTAGCTTTTTGAATGTCATTAAAAATCCTAAACATTTTGCAATTTCCACATCAATCAATATTTGAAAATTGACCATGTATAGGTGCCATTATTCATATTAAGCCTTGTCCTTCCTTCCCAGGGAAGGATTCTGTGCCATGTTTCCTCTAAGGCTTTGCTGTTCATGACAGCATTTTGTATTGGGTAAAGCTGAACAGCATCCAAACAGCTGCCAGGGCCTGAAATGTGCTGAGTTAAAATAACTGCTTGCCTTTGATTTTCTACCAAATCTGAAATCCATCAGTTCATCAGTTACTAAGAAATATGTATATATCTATCACAGCATTTAAATTACGTTAATGAACATGTGATGATTTTTGTACTCTACAAAATGTAATATTAAAAGAGCCTTTACTTTTCACACAAAATGGTAAAACAATCAGTCGGCATTAAAAACAATCTACTTAATTTAACAATAATTTTCTCAGTGGATCACCTTCACATAACTAAAGAGGATAATGGTAAAATAACCTTTATTCTTCCCTAAATAATCACAGTATTTGATATGAGACACAGTAAAACAATCAGAAAAACCAGGAGTGAAATGGCTCACATAATTTGGATGCTGGGTTGGAGGTTAGCAAGCCCTTGTTTGACACTCAAGTGTTGCTCTATGGCAGGGTGAGCTCCCATCATTCGTTCCAGCTCCTTGACGGGGACATGAATGGAGCCCCCCACAGGTGTCCCCCGGGCAACAGTGATGGCACTGGCTAATCCTTTCAACTGGGAACTGGCTTCAAAGGAGCTTCTGACACAAATGGGACAGGATCAGAAAAACCAATTCACACAGCCACACAACTAATTATTTTCTGCTGTCTAAGAGGGATACAATTTGTTTGCTTGTTTAAAAGACTTAGATGACTCCCATTTTAAAACACAATTCTGGGCAGCTCGGAACAATAAAAATCAAAACCTGGAAACTCAGCCACACTTTTCCAATGCATCCAGAAAAATCATCCCCAGGTTCTAACAGGCAAGAAATATATTGGCATTTTCAGTGACAATTATGTTTGCTATAAGCTACAAAATGGGATGCTATAAAGTTAACAACTCGCACACTGAAGTCTGTGTATACTACAATCCACCCTGGATCAACTACAGGTAGATTTTCATATTTAATTAAATACTTATCTTTGAAAATGCTGAAGATTTAATTTATACTGCTTTCTTTTTAATATACCCAAGTTTATGACTCTACCCATCACGCTTATAGATCAATGAATACTCTCAAGATATGTGGTGACTGATGCTTGCTAGGATTCTCAACATAACTAGTAGGCACATGGATTCTTGTAGTAGATCATTTGTTTGGCAAATATCCCACACAAAGAGTGTTGTAGGCAGCGGCATGTATGCAGCCCTCTGATGCTCATAAATGGTTTTGAGTTGTTGCCCACAGTTTTAATGTGAAGATGCTTAACCAGTTGCTGAGAGTATCTAAATATTAAATATATTTCAGTACTAAATATTTAACCAGCTCTAATATTAAACATTTAAAGTATTTTCTACCAGAGTTGTTGAATACTATGTTTTAACTCTTTAACTTATGATTTTTCTGGTACATTTTTGAACAGGTGGTAAGGACAATAAGAACAGGATTTTCTATTCTGCTTCATGGAATATAAAAATATTTAATAAGTTAAGGAGTGAAAGACATCTTTCAGAACAGGCTATGCATGATGTGTATCTTAAATCAAGAGTAACATTTTATAAAATGAGTTATAAATTAGTAATTTATGTAGTTACTTTTCAACATATAGTACAATCTACTTCTTTAAAAGAGAATAGTCTTTCATCAATGTGAGATTGTTCTAGTTTGGGCTAATGTTTCCATTTCATATTTTGGTTCAATTAACCAATACTGAAGCTATGGAATTAGTTACAGCAATTATTCAAAAAATGAATGGTGCTCCTGTCAATGCTTTCTGTCAATGCTCAATTTGCTCTGAAACAAATTTAGTGAAATGTCATTTATATCATTAGTCAACAATTTTTCATGATACTACTGAATATCACACATTTCCCCCTTTGTTATGAACTGTAATCTGTTTTAGGTTTACTAAAAGGGAAGGGGAAAAGCAAAAAATAAATTAGATTGAAAATGCAGCATACTTGTTGATAGCATGATTTACAAGTAGGTAAAATCTTAAAGCAAGCTGAAGTTATGTCACATAACTAAACAAACAAATGGAAGCCTAGGGCAGATCCCTGCTTTGGCAACTTCATGCCTGAAAATTTTAATGGAAAAAAGAATCAGCCACCTGTGACTTTGAAAATATGTTATGTTTAAAATTGGCATTTAAAATATATTGTATATTTTATCAATAAAAACTTTTAACACATTAAAATATACTTGGTGTGTTAAGAAACAAGAAAAATGAAGAATATCAGGTTAACAAATGGTTGTAACTGAGTTATAAATTGTTTTTACACTGGTTTCAGCTGTTAGTGTAATTGTATTAAATCAAAGGCCACCAATGATAAGTGTTTTATTTGTATGACTGGATGTTGCTATGAAAGCATGGACAACTCATAACCCTCAGAAATTTTTTTTAAGGGTGACATATCCCCACATGCTCTTCTCACTTTCATCCTGTTGATCAACATTCAACTAGATGTTGGGAAGGTACCTGGTACTGCTGATAGCAAGCAAGTGAGAGGAATCAGTCAGGATTTCAGTCAGTCTCTTTGGCATTTGCCCCAAACCAAAGGTACTTCTTTTCCAGGCACAATTTTTAGCAAGATTTATTGAAAAAGAAAGAAATAGGGTTACAAATTTTTGGAAATCAATTTATTTCCCATCTAAAGCTACTACATCCCAAAGCTCTACACAGACCTGTATTTTCTTTCTAACTGGCTTTCTGTGAACAGCAAACTGCTGGGTCTTTTCATTGTTAATCAAGGAGCTTTGAGTGCTTATTTAGACAAATCATTTTCTGAAACTTCATTGCTCTAGAAACTGGTAATTGTTGTGGGTGAGAATGGAAGTCCAGAAGTAGCAATCTCATCACCTGTGAAGCCCCTCACTTCACTCTCAACAGCCCCTTGATGGGGTGCAAAGAGGGAACAGATGTGCTCACTTATATTCTGCATGTGATTCTTAGAATTTGCTATTTGAATACTTCATAAATGTGTGCATTTGTTTATAAAATTACAGTCTTCCTGTTTTTCAGCATTTCTTTTTTAAAAAAAACACATTATATTGATTTTTAACAATAACAGTCTTTAGTGCTCAGTAAACAGCGTGTTGTCTGGGTTCATAGTTTAAAAAACAATCAATAATAATTAATTTCTATAATTCCATAATCAATCTTTTATTAATGATATATTTCTTTGATCTTCTCTTATTCCAATAGTGTTCTCCTTTTATCAACATTAAGCAAATATAGTTCTTAATACTTTCAATATATACAAGGTTGTATATAAATATTTTTCTTGTGTTTGTACAAATAACAGTAACAGCATATAACATCTTTTCTGATCTGCTTATATTTCAATTATATTCATAAAAGTCATCTTATTAAGTCACTATATATCCTGTTTTCAAGATTCTTATTTAAGCTTAGTTTCCCCTCTATATTCAAACCATTCTTATCAGCCATAGTTTTCTCAATGTTAATTACCTTTAAATATCCAAACTTTCCATTCACATACACCATCCCAATATTTTTATATTTCATATATTATAAATAATACTATACTACTTATATATCTTATCCCTCTTACTGTATATATACTGTATATATTATATATCTTATCCCTCTTACTGTAGGGCCCCTTAATATCCATGATATATCTATTCTTTTAACCATTCAAACAAGTGTTTAATCATATAGTACTCCATCTGGTAGGTTGAGTCAAATCTCTTGAATCTAATTCTAGCTTTCTTCTTTTGCGAAGTAGTTTTCCAAATCAGTGTATTCAGCTTGCCAGGGGATTCTTCCTGTATTTTTTTGAATGTTGAATAGAAAAGTCAAATTATGTAGAATGTACACTTTTTGGCTCCCAAACTCTAATAATTCTACGGGCTGTTCTATAATCCATTTTGTTAGGTCTTCTTTCCTATCCAAGTTTATTTTGAAGTTTTGAAAAATAAGATATCTTTCCCATTTCCATTGTGTGGGAAAATCTTGCAAGTTTTCTTTTGTTTGTATTAGACTGTGGTTCTCTTCATTTGTAGCTTCCCTCTTTGGGTCCCTGTCCTCTAGTTTGTATTCTATTATCTGGTTTGTTTGTTCATTCTTTGTCATTTTCTGAGAGTTTTTTAATTGTAGGTTTAAGTTAAAGATGTGTTCATTTATGTTGTCATAAATGTCATAAATGTCAATTCCGGTTTTGTGCCGTAGTGCATGGCCAATGGATTGCGGAGCTCCGCACCCCACGGCTGGTTTCGCCCTGCCAGGGGACCCTAAATGGGTCTAAGTCACCCCAGAGAGGCGACAAAGGAGGGGCCCCCGTGGATCACGGAATGATTGCGGTCAATTCGTTTGATCCAGGGGAAGCCCGCCAACCCGACAGGAGAAAGGCTAGCTGCACATCAGTGACTAGCCCAAGCTACCAGCAGCCAAAGTCCAAAAGCACTAACCAGAACAACTGTGAATAGCGCGCTTGGAACTGAGTGAGAATATCGATCTTCTCTCTTCTATTTTGTAACTGATTTCCTGGAAAAGATCCCAAGAAGCAAAAAATCCTCTGAAAGTGAGAAGGGAGGGGACCACATCCCCACCCTTCCATAGACAGAAGCGGTGACTTAATTTTTCTGGGGGACAGAAAAATATTGAAATGAATAATACTACAGTCTGGATAAATCTGAAAATCATGAAAACTGTTAAAACTTTATATCTGAAAGAGTATTGATGAAACTACAAGAAAATAACTTTTTGCTTTAAAAGTTGGAAAATGAATGGCTACTGACACCTAGTGGAGGATTAGAGCATAGAACAACAGCTGCATAGACACAGAAATTGGCAAGACACCCAGAAATAAAGAACAACTCTTCCTTTGAAACTTAGTGGCTTCTCGCCAAATAGAGAACAGCTGGGAACAGAGGAAAGAAAACACACTGGGCTACCTACTACAGAGTGAGAACTATATTTGTTTTAAAAAACTGCTGACCTTATAAATACTTACTAATCTGTGATTTCTAAGCTTAAGAATTGTTTGCAGAGAAAGAAAAACCTTGACTTTTGGCTAATCTTCTAGGGGGGAATTTACTGGAAAGCTTCTATGTGGTTAAACATTCTGGACTCTAAATCTGACTGGCTGATAATTGTAAGACCCCTGAATAGAAGAACTATTATAAAATACTGCCTTTAATGATGCTTTGATAATTGGAAACACATTGGATTATAAAAACCATATATAAAGATAAGACCTATACAAGATTTGGTTGTTTGGACCTTAAGATTGGCTGGTGTGGCAAGGCTAATTACAGAGACTATGGTACTGGTGAAAGACTATCTGGAGAAGGGAGACAAAATGGATGCTACATACCTATCAAAAAGTGGCAGGAAACCACACCTAATATCTCCTTCTGAAGGACCTAGCCTGGAACATCAAAGATCTGCAGGAATAATACTTCAAGACAAGGCAAATATTTTCCAGGAGGAAATGTATGCAATGTTGCGACAGATTCAAATGACAATGGTTTCAAATCATGATGAGATTAAAAACAACTGTTTTTCAGCATTTCTTATAGTTACTCAATTGTGGAATGTCAGTTTGAAGCTATTAAAGAAAGCATTTTTCAATCTGCAGGGGAAAAAAGAATGGCATGTCTGACATCAAGAATTAGTTATGACAAGCTATTTGAAAAATATGTATTAACTCAATAACAACACATTTTTAAATTGACAAAATTTGACAGGGAGAAAAGAGGTTCAACTAATTCTATTCAGAGAGAAAGTGTATCTGAAGATAATAGAAGTTTGTTTATTCTGAAAATTATTTGATTTCAAAAATTGACCACGTTTTATTTGTATGGACTACTGCCTACATAAGAAGTGAACCTCTTTTCTTTTTTCCTGATTCTTCAATAGGTTTTTTTTTCATTAGGTCAATGTTTTTCAACCTTGGCAACTTTAAGATGCATGGACTTCAACTCCCAGAACTGGCTGGGGAATTCTGGGAGTTGAAGTCCACATATCTTAAAGATGCCAAGGTTGAGAAACACTGTATTAGAAGGATGAGATTCTTGTCTCTTCAAGACTGCCACTTATATTATGCCATTTATATTATGACAACAATGATGCCTCTATCAGTATGAGGGATACTACATTTGTAATAATTAGACACAAGGGAATGCTACAGGCTTTATTTGTCACAGAATGATGGTACTGAGGTAGAAAGTAGACCAGGAATCCAAAAGTCCAGGATCCACAAACCAGCCCTAATTTGGCAAAAAACATTTAATTTTTTTAGCTTTTTCCTTACCAAGGCAACAACAATAATACTTTAATATTACCCTTCAATACCTGTATTTCTACTCTGTCAAGGAAATATGGAAAATACAAATTCTGTGACTACAAATGATGCCGAGGGATGGATGGGATTTAAATTCAAAGAGCTCAGTGCAATAGATGTAAATAAATCTATTAATGTTCATAATAAATCAAGTTGAAAACCCAATAATATTTTTAAATAGAACTTTAATCTGTTAAGCAGATTATACTCTTTATCCAAACTACACATTGTGGTTATACACTATAAATAAGAAACTGTATTACTAATACAGTTTTTGTCAACAGTAGTCAAATATCAAAAGACCAATAAAAGTCTTTGTTTTTGATTGCCTTAGGCAATATTTCTCAGTGTTCTAATTCCAGAGATGCTTCACTAAATTTGTGTTCACAGCATCATGTTTACTCAATTAGACCAATGTTCTGTGTGTTTACAACAAACACTAACTTCCGCTAACCACATGAGCTGAATCTATAAAAAACACCAAGTTATATATGGTTGTCAGTTTCTGTTTCAGATCCTGTGGAACTGACTTTTAACTACTATATGTGCCATACTTTTATTTGTGCAGAATATCAACAACTGAAAATGATTGTAACATCTCACTGCCATCTCTACAAGTTATGTCTATGACATGCTATTAGTCATTTGAATGATAATTGTTTTAGTTAAAGCAGTGCTTTAAAAAAAACTTCAGCAATTCTTAGGATCCAAATAAGAACTAAAGCTGACTTCAATACCTTTCCTGCCACATTGCCAATAGGCAGGCAGGCAGGCAGGCTGACTGGCTGGCTTGTTTATTTGCAGTATTTTATATTACATATCACAAACTGTTGAGAGGTATAGAAAAATAAAAGTCCATATAGTTAATCATCATAATCCAGTACAGAGTAAAACATTCCCTTTTGCAACAGCAACCTAATCTCCACATATCCCCTCTCCATGCTGTTTAACATCTTCATAAAGCTTCTAGAAGACATTCTCTGCTGGTTTGAATATTGATGGTACCCAATCACACTCAGCTCCTCCAGAATGCACTGGGGATGACACTAAAGCCCTTCCTTGGTCTCTGGTACTGTGAATCAAATATACTCCAAGATGAAATATTCCAAGATGAAATTCTTGTTTCTGGATACGTTTTCCTACCCCCCCCCCCCACAAATGGCAAATAATTCCATGAAAAAAAGATCATAAATGCTCTGAATCACATTCGCCCTTCAATGATTTGACAGTTCATTGCACAGTCCTGTCCTCTGTTGTAGAAGCTCTGATTAACATTCCACATGGCAGCTTGAGACCAGATTGTAATTTTACAACTGTTGTTTGTAGATAGGCATATGTGAGGGCTGACAATTTTTATACAGCTAAGCTACCTAGCCCTGATGGATATGAATAAGCACTATATTATTTCATTGAATCTCAGGATGATTTTATCAGTTAATTGAATATATCTTTTCTTGACTTGTGGTATTGTTTTTAAAAATGGAATACTGTTGTGTGTTTGGTAGGTAACTGTAGTTTAAGATAAAAATAATGTTGGAATTATTTAAAAATCTTCATGCTCTCATTTATTTAAATGAAATCAATTTAAATTCTTAATTTAAAAGCATTCTGGAAAGTCCCAATAGTTATTCCCTGGGGAGGTAGAATAGGTAAAGCACAGTCATGTATACAAAATTGTTATAGGATCATACCCTTAATTTATCTGAAGTCTATTGCTGTTCTTATAATCTTGTACTTGAAATTTTTCCAAGGAAATTAATGTTCAGTTGACTGTGAGTTGATTAATTTATGTCGGCCAAACAAATTACGAAGATCAAATTAAATAACACCATTTACGAGTCAGCCAGTGTTTGAGAAAAAAAGAATTAAGCAGAGATATTGGCTTGCTGAAATACCCAAAAATGAAATAGGCAGATGCATACATCTCCCCCAATATAATACTTTTTGTGGAAATGTTGTCTTTAGTCAGGCATGGGGTTAATACATTAGTGAGGCACAGGATAAATCTATTATGTGGATTTCCAGGAGAAAATGGCAGACTAAAAACAGTGCTACAAAAAGCAGAGCTGACAACCATGGTGGAATGAAGAGGTAGTGAGTAGACTGGCTCTTCAGTAATTCCTCTGCAGACAATGAGAGGACTTGAGATCACCCACAAGACTCCAGACATCTCCTCCTTGCAAGGAAGTTGCAAGTCTCTGGCAGGTTTAGATATCTGAGAGATAAGGAAATACCCATCTTGTTCAAACTTTGGTTTGAAAGGACACTAAATTGGCATACCCCTTTTTCTAACCACTTTTGGAAATTGCTTTTTAACTGCCTTTCAGTTATTAGGAACTATTGATTGATATGTTTTACATCACTGAGTTTCCTTCAATTCATAATGAAAGAAGGTTTAACTACTTAAAAATGGATTTTTTTCAGAATAAACAGTAAAAATTAATTAAAACTTAGATCTTAGAAACTTACAAATGGACTAAAGTGCAGATATATTTTTGGTATTAATTATTAAAAAATATTCCTATGAGAAGAAAATTCTTTTTCTATTTCTCTTTTTACTTTTTTTCTATTTTTCTTTTCTGCATCTTCTTTTTCTTTTTTGTTTGTATTATTTTTTATTGTTTTAATTTAAATATTTAATTAAATTATTAAAAAAGGAAAAGTCTGTTATGTGTGATGACATAGCATGTAGTAACAGAGTAGTAGCTCAAACTTTTGAAAGAACAGATAATTAATCTCTGCTGTTTTGTAAGTGGAGTATCTTCATCAACTCAAAAGCACTGTTGTTTTTGTGATTATTGTTAATATAATAAGGAAACAAAAATTATAGGACAAAAATGAAGTCTGGAAAAATTCTTCACGGAATTAATATCTTTAATTCTGTAAATAGATGGATGAAGAAAATGAATGCATGGTATAAGGTTTTCAAGCTGTGTATATATTTTTTTCCAAGTAAAAAGAATCTGCCAATTAGTGTACAGCCATGAAGAAGAACAAGGTCATGCATTTATAAACACACCATTTCACAAAAGATTTTGCAATGATTTATTAATAAACAAACCACTTATATTTTAACACAGCATTTATTCTACAACAGATTTCCAGATCTTGGAGATTTGAATTCCCAGCCAACATGTATGATAGATGAAGATAACAGGAGTATCTACAATATATGGCAGGTACCAATTAGAACAAGGGTGGGTAGCTTTTTGGAGACTGGCAGGTTGAGGGCTACAAATTACAATGGATAAAGAGGAGAGTAGGAAGGACTGTCATACATGTGGATTCGGTTAAAAAAAATTCTGTGGCATTTCAATTGTTTTTCTTTTTTAAAAAACTCTGTTGAACTTATTTTATGATAAACATTAATTATGGATCTTCCAAGAAAATGTGGCAAGAAAACAGTCTACCAATTTTCAACCATTATGATCAGAGAGAGTTCAGAGGTAAAAACAAAGCAACAACATATTCAGAAATTGCTTGCAACATTGGAGTTTCGGGTTCTTCACTGGAGGTTAAGAAAAGGATTTCACAAAAGATATCAAATCCTGGGAAATTAGTTTATAACAAAATCCATACAAATGTATTATACTAAACTGTCTCAATTTTATCAACAAGAAACATTAAGATAAAATTATTTCAAATCACATATCTTCGTCAATAAGAAATATTCATGTACAAATCCTTAACTTATCTTACCCATATCCTTCTCATGTTCTATGTATGCCCCTTTTTGTAATGAGACTTATTTTCACTCTAAGTGAATAGAGAGATCCATTGTGTGGAAGGCTGCAGAATTTTAATGGACTGCAAAATATAGCTAATTATGAGGGGGGAAAGCATCTTCTGCACTTTCTCATGCAAATTAGACACATTAATTGGTGTTCAGAGACTCCTTTAAAAAAAAGAGAGAAAAAACCATAAAGGGAAAAAGAGGAGGGAGGGAATGACAATTTGCTCTCTAGTCCATATAAAGTAAATGAAGATAAATTGAAAAAGAAAATGTTAATAGGGTAGACAATCACTGTTAGAACTCTTAAATGTATTAGGTTTTTAAAAACCATTTATTTCCCAACTTTCTCATGTTGAGCTTTTACCAAATAAGTGCTCTAATCAAAGCACCTCATTCACAGCAGTATGATTTTCTTCCCAATTTATAAGGATAATATTGGAAGTTTCAACTTCATTTAGATAGTTCACCATGCATAATGAGACATGTTTTAATAGATTATAATATCCCTTGATTCTCCTTTACAGGTTTTAAAATATAAATACATTTAGAAACTTTTTTCTTCTAGTTCCAGATGTCATCTAAAATTGGCCCGCAGTGTAGTGGATATAGAAACATTTTAGACTATCCTGTAGGTTGTGAAGATGGAATATATGTAAGATGTCCCATTTTTGCAGCAAAGAACTAGGGTGGCTTATAGGCCTATTTTTCTTCTGCAGAATAACTCAATTTCAGGGATGTTAGAAGCAAATCCAGGCAATAGCTAAGTTGGGTAATATAAATGCAACATTGTTCTTTTGTGATTGATCAGCCTATCTTAATAGCCATTTTGTGAACAGACAAGTCCCCAGAAAACAGCTATCTTGTGAGAATGCTCGCAATAAGGTCTTAAACTTCTTAATTTTGTCTATCTCAGTTTTACGTGGAATTATATAGATTTTATGTTTCTCTTGCTTCTGAGGAATGCTATAATCAATGCAATGAGGGGAGCCATGGCTAAAAAGCTTAGTAATCCCTTGGAGGAACATTCTGTATGCCATATGTTTTAGAAAAGGATTTATAAAATACTGTGAAAACCAAGTGTGAGATCAGTATAAAATCTTGGGCATCGCAGATGCTCTTCTGATTAACTAATTCACTAATTAATCTTCACAGCATTCCCCATAAGGCATATACTGGAAGCAAAATTCATATTTTAGAGCACAGGGACAGTGAACTGTTTCAGTGCAATAAATCCCAGTTTTTAGGGGAAATGAAACCTCAACATGAAGAACGAACATGAAAGATGAAAAAAATGATACATGCTATATTTTTTATCAAGGTAGCACAGTTGAAAGCAAAGCCAACTATTGCTGATATTAACTGTATGGAAGAGAAAACAGCCTACAGATATTACAGCTGGATTTAATAAAATGATTGATTTAAAATGTGCATTTAAAAAAAAAAATCAACACAAACAGATGGATTTTTTAATGACAGAAGGCAGAGTCTAGTATAATAATAATAATAAAATAAAGAAAACTCAAAAGAAATTGGTAGGAAACGATAGAAAACTAGCTTCCTAAGATGATGCAGACGTTAAAACATAGTGAGTGCTTTTATATCGGAGAGCTTAAACAGTCTCACTGATTTTTGTGAAGCAAATTATTTACCATAGCTGAAGTACATACATATAGCAAAAATATGTGTGCAAAGTCTTCCTTTTTTTAATAAGATAATTTCACTTTATAGAAAAAGACAGGATACAACAATCTTAAGTTTCATTAAAGAAAGGCACAGCTGATTATGTTAGCTGGTATACATTTGTCAACAATAGCTGTGCCAATAAAAATAATCATTTCAGCAGATATCAAGTGTATTCTAAACTAAAAGTGTCAAGTCTTAATGATAGCTTGTTGCTTCCAAATATCTACAAATTCCACTGCAATGTTTATCAAACATTGCACTAGAGCAGAAGAACTTCTACTTTCTTCTATACATAGAGTATTGAGGCTGTTAGATTGCGAATGATGACAAGTGAAAATTTAAGGAGCAAACTCCTATTTCCTTTTGTAAGAAGGGAAGGAATGGTGCATTATTATAATGCCTATCAACTTTGTTAGGATTATGGGTTTATGTCATGTCATGTTGTCAACCCATATGTAATAGCATTTAACAAAATACTGTAACTTTTTTCAATGTATACTAGTTTAATCTTCATGTCTACATTTTCCAGCATTTAAACTAGGATTTGTTATTTATTTATCTAATTTATATATCTTTCCATCTCACAAACAAGTGATTGGTCGGGATACAACAGGACTAAAAAGAATAACAGATTTAAATCAACTGAATGGCAAGCATCCCAGTCCTGCAATGGACTTCAATCTTAAATTCAAGCCAAAGTTTTCTCAGCAATAATCAATCATAATGCTGTTGATTTAAAAGGTGTTGTTTCAGTCCTTAGGCATGTAGAATCAGGGTCAGTGGAAACAGAATCAGTCCATCAGGAAAATTGAACTCCTCTATAAATAATTGTTACTAGCCTTATGCTGATTAGAGGGAGCACTGTGGAATAGTTCAAAATTATACAACCTCTAAAGGACATATGAATGTCAACAAGATTATCCTACAAGACAATTCATGACAAATGTGATTTTCTCAGAGTGTGCCTTCAATGAAGATAAATTATTTCAAGCTTTTTATTACAGAATCTTTTCTTGAATTTGATGAGTTCTAGAATTGGCCTAAAGTCATTGTGGCAACACATCTGAGAAAGCTAATTGGTATTGATGGTTGATTGTTACTTCTCTGAAAAGCATACTACCTGCTCTAGTAGTGAAAGTTGGGTTGATAGCGAAGAGCACATCTGTCTCATGCTGTTGTATGGATTATAAAACTTATCATTGCAAAGTAGTTTGGACATGTAAAGAACTCTTTAAAAGAGCAAGTCATAATCTTTTCAGATAGGAAAAAGCACTGCAGAGAATTTAAAGCACAGACAAAAAATGCTACAGCTAATTCATGTTCTCAGATGAAGTTATTGAGCACTGCATTATTTAGGCTAGAAAGAGATACCAAACTCGCACCCACCATCACAGCATTTACACTAATAGACCAGCATAGTCTAAAACCCAATTCCTTTAAGGCACAGAAGTATTCCACATGGAATACTTTTTGAATCCTGCCTGGAAGACTGAATACCTATTGAAGCTCTGCAAGAATCTGGTGGTACAAGATGACCCATTACACTGTATTAATTCTTTATGCTTTTTGTGAGTCCTCTTATTTCTAGTTACTGAAATGGCATTGCAAAATAACAGATCTATTTATTTCACTAGTTTGCTTTGAATAGGATTCAGCATTTAAATTCTTAGCTCTGAAATCTCAGGATGATGTCACAAAGCTAACTATGGGAGTTACTTACTAAGCTATGCAAGGCAGCTTGTGTCTACCTTCACTAGAAGCTTCAATGCAGGAAAATAACAAATTTTCTTGCTGAAGCAAAAAGGTAACACAATTTGCCTCAACAATGTACTTCATGCCAACTTGCTGTCCCAAGCCAGCTCTTCTGATAAGCAGGATGGGTATCTGTGTGTGATGGTACATGCATAGAACCTTCTTCTGGTGCCCTCAGTAGTTGGCTAAAAGCACTGGAAAAGGCTTTTGAGGAAGCACAGCACATAGGCAGCTCTTTGGAGTGCTAGAATGAGGCTATGAAGCAATGGGACAATTTTGCTTATCGAAATAAGGGAAGGGGGTTGCTTTGTGTATTTGTTATGATGTAGAGATTTAAATGAATCACTATCAATGACTACATGAAACTCAGTATAGTCTTATTGATTAGGGCAACAAAAGTTAGAAAGTATGGTAAGAGGTACAGAAGTGGATCTAAATTATCTTACTCTATTCCATCTATTTCACAATTTGCCTGTTGAAGAAGGCTTTTTCATATTTTTTTCTTCATGGAACTTTTAGTATTCAGGATCCTTTCTAGAAATAATGACTGCATAATTTTGAATTCTCTTATTGGTTTCTTTACTATATGTTCTTTAGGAGCTACTATTATAAAAATGATGACTGCTTATATTCAAAGAAAAATGAAAGACATAAAATACAAGTTACAGGTTTTATAAACACATACAATAATGAATCCTATCTAAAAACAAATATATTTTTAAAGACTTTGTAATTACCTTAATGCTTCATTTTTATTTGTTGGGTATATCTGCCACAGCTAATTACCTAGCCAATTGTAGCAATAAAAGCAACATTAAATGTACCAATTTCAAAAGTGATACTTACTCTCACACAATAATTATTTCTGTGTTGGAGATTCAAAATATAAGAGAAAAAAGCAATAAGATAACCTTCCTCAAACCTTGCTAAAATTAATGAAAATTAATGAAAAATTAACAATTTGTTCATTACAGATCTCTCTTTCTCACTGATAAACCCACACAAATGCATGCATGCATCCACATGTACCTAAGAAATATACCTGAAATTACCTGAGAAACCATCTTGCCCTAATTATATTGACCTATCCCACCCAGTCAGGCAGGGTATGTTATGGATCCTGTCAGTTAAAGAATTTCAACTGGTGGGATCTAGGAGCAGAGCCTTATCTGCTGTTGTCTCCAACCTTTGGAACATCTTACCTCCAGAGGTGAGGTAGGCCTCCACTCTTCAGGCCTTCCAGAATAATGTCAAGACCTGGCTCTGCCAATTAGCATGAGAATCTAAGACTGATATGTAACTCTGGGGATTATTGGTGGCTTGAGACTGCTCCACCCACCTCTTTAATTTTTATTGTCTTAATTTTTAACTTTGTACTTAATTCTGCCTTTAACTTTGTTTTTAACTGTGTTTTTTACATCACTGTATATTTTTTATTGCAAACTGCCCAGAGTCATTCACGTGAGATGGGCAGTATAGAAATTTGATAAATAAATAGATAAATAAAATATACAAAGAGAGGGAGTGTGTGTGTGTGTCAGAGACAGAGATTAAGATTAGATTATTGGGGGGGGGAGTAGAGAGAGGCTACTTTTCCTTTTACCAAAAGCAAATTGAAAGGGAAAATATTAGTGAAAATACTTTGAAATGGGTGTGTAACAAGTGTCGCACCTCTCTTCAAGTGTCTAAGTTGTCAGAGAAAGTGTCTCAGTCAGGAAGTATGGCTAAGCAGGGGATCAATCTGGAATCATTATGTACACACAGCAGGGCAAGGTCTGAGTCCCCTTGGATGCTGATGAACTTTATCTAATCTTTCCCAGGGACAAATTGCAAGTCTGAGAATATTACTGTGAAATAGGCACTAATCAATAAAGTAGCTGGCTTACACTCTACATGTATGGGCCTAGTTGTTTGCACTTGACATTAGTTCACTCATGGTAAGTACAAAAACATTCCTATGTAAGGTCAGTAGCAGACACAAAATAATTTACAGGCAAAAATCAAATAGAAGATGAGGAAGTAAAAGTCATTCCTAGACAAATGATAGCCTTTTCAGTCCATATACTCAAATCATGATGAATGAGTGACAAGCCATTAATTTCTAAAGGAAAAAGAAAATATTGCTTTTCAAGGAAAAACTAAAATCTTGAACTGAATGGGAAAAAAGCCACATTTGTTACCTGAGGAAGTATACACAGGTTTCTGTCATTTCATAATTGTTATAATTATTGTTATAATTGAGACTGTACCATCATCTTACACAAAACTTTTTGAAGACATAAGAGAGAATATCTAAAACTGATAATGTGGCAAGTGAATGAAAAAACAAAGGCAAGGAGGAATGAATAGATCATTGAGAATAAAACTTAAATTATAAAATGTCAGAAAAAGGCAGGCTCTGAGGAAGGTTTTGAAAGAATGGGAAGTGGCCCAATAGATTTCTATATCTGATTTTTCAAATGGGGATTTTTTTGTGGCGAGACCCATACTTAGAATTTTATTAGTATTCTTGTAAGTTGCCCAGAACAATTAGAATGGGTGGTATATATATTTATAAATTAAACATTTAATGATCTCTAAATCATTTAGCCTGTCCCCAAAGGGCATAGGAAAGGCTAGCCTTATATTCCCTGAAAATCCTTTGCAGAGAATAAGCCTTTTCTGAACAGTCATAGGCAATGTAGCAAAAAGAGAGAATCATCTTATATTAGGGAACTTACTGCAATGAAGACTCTGCTGATGATCATCACCTTATTTCATTTCTAATGATATCCACACACTGGGTATAGCTTAACCACCTTCTCAGTTCAGAAACTTCCAAACTTTAAAAACAATTTGGAAGAACATCTGAAGATGAGAAAAGGGAAAGGAAAGATTGGTTGCATGAGTTTCTTTCTATTCATGCAACTAATGGGTGGAAGGCATCACATGTTCCAAATCCATCTTTGTAATCTTGCATTTCATGGAAACCAGTAACTGAAATATTACTACTCAAACAAAATTAAGCCTTATTCAAGTCTGGCTAATGAAAACCATTTTGATGCAAACTTTTAAAACCTCCTATGCTAGTGAAGTAAATTTCAGTACCATAATTCTCTTGGATATTATTTTAAATATTAGCTGTTCTGTTTCTGTCCTATGACTTTAAAATCAAATTATTTGAAATTACTCCATGTATTCAACATCAACAATACATTACTACAGATTTCTGTATCTTCTTGTTAAACCTTGATGTGTAATGCAAGGAAGATATGCTAAAAATATAATATTTTATGGATTAAGATAATGTTATCTTATCTGTGCTATCTGATCACCTTTAGCCTACATTAATTTTGACCCTTCAGTGCTCTGTCTTGAAATATATTGTTAAATTGTTCTTGCAACTTTAGTGCAAATTATCTAAAGACAAGTCAATTGGAAATAGAAGAGTTAATTCTGAATAGTCACATATACAATACGTAAAAGACAGTTGTCAACTTTGTGATTTAGCTCTCAGTTAAACAGTTACAGTTTACAATTTAATGTTCAGCAATAAAATGAATATTGTAAGATTAATTTAATGTTGACTATGGCATCAACTATAAATGTCACTCTTGAGTTCATAATTTATATTCCCCAGAAACCTTGTGAATAGAAAATGAAACATACCATATATAAAAACTATAGTAGCTTAGTTAAAGCTTGCAATAAATTGATATATTACAGTTCTGAACTTGGCCTTCCAAATTAAGACTGTGCTATAAAATTAATGAGAATCTACAGAACTAAATAAGAGGCTATCATTTTTAAAGCAAATGCCATTTTAAAATAAACTGATTACACTAGTTTTATTTATTTTATTAGATTTATGTACCACTTATCTCCTCTAGAAGCAACTATAGTTGTATTTAAATAATACAATATTTGCAATGGTATGTAATGTTTTCTTTTTAATGTTATATCAGATTTCTATGTTTTAAAGATCTCTTAAGACTGAAAGATGATGATGTCACTGGAGAGGTTTATATTTTTATAATTTGATATAATTTGAATATTACAAATACAGATCCCTAATATAAAGAGCCCAAGTGCTTTATAGCCAAGATCCAGAAAAGATCTGGAAAAACTTAGGCCAGTCAACTTAATGTCTATTCTGAGCAAATTGGTGCAAATGGTAATCAAATTTAAAAAAATATGCACATAGGGGGACACACCTTGTTGAAGGAATAGCAAAATGGGTTAGCAAAAATAAACCCTGCCTCATCAGCTTCAAGATTTTTTTTTTTACTATAAAGAAAGTGGATGAAGAAACTTCCTCTCCCAAAACACTAGCACCAAGCATTGTTACTGAATTTGTGTTTCGAAGATAGACAGACAGATAATAGATAGATAGATGGATAGATGGATGGATAGATGGATAGATAGACAGATATGCTGTGCAGTATATTTCTGAGCAGCTTATTATAGAATAAGATTATTAGCCTTTGTTCAACCTATTCTGCTTTGTAACTAAGTTGGTTTATTACTGCAATATAGTATTTTATCTGCTCAATCATAGTTCTTGTCTTCCTATAACAACCAGTTTCAAAGAAGGAATTATTACTGCAGTGCCTTGCAGGCAGCATTTATGGCAATTGATATCTGAAAAGTGGCTTATTACTACAGGTAGCTCTACTGATCATTTTATATTAGTGAACACATTCAATCCCTTGCCAAAAACAAGTGATTTTTATCACATTTTCAAAGAGAAATTCCAGCCCTAAAGGTCACCAGATTTCATGTTTAGCACTTTATTCAGAGGGAATACCATCAGTGATAAACCATAATTGGTACTTTTCCATTTATCATTCCTTTTTATTAGGTTATCTTTCACAAGTGCTGTATCCAATACTGTATGCAATGAAGTGCAAATCATGTTTCTTTATATAATTCAATTATATTGAATTTTCTGCCAAATTATTCTCATAAATATGTTTTTTTTTAATGTTTTGTCAAGGTAGGCTTCATGTACTATATACAAGAGGAAACAAATTAAACAAACTAAACAAATTAAGCAAAAAGGCTGACATTGAATGCTATTTTAGAATGCTTGACATTCATGAAATTTAATTGTTGTTAAATTCTTTTTTTAAAGCACAGTTGTTTTCTATCTATAGACAATGCATCTGCAGTTCTTGCCTTCACCTTTGCTCAACAATTTATTTCTACATTGTCATTATCTAAAGTGAGCACAATTGCTTAATTGGTTATTAAATTACTAGATCATACAACCTACATACATTCCTGAAAGTTACAGTAACTTCAGTAAAAATAACAGAATATAAAGACCAAATAAATATTACTATAAATTTATTTATAGGAAAATAAATAAGCTCCCATCCACCAAACATTCTCTGGGAAATCTCAGTTTTCACCAAGTTCCAGAAATGTATCAGATTAAGTATTAACCTGATATTAATGTGGATTTTCCCCCCATAAAACAGAAGCTATCCATGAAACCTACCATCTGATATTTTGAAATTGGGAGACCATTAACACATCTTAAAGTGGCACAGGTTGATAAACACTGGGCTATGAAGTGGAACAGAACAAAACAGAATTTCTGCTGGAAAATGAAGAGAGGATTGATAAAATTCACCTGAGGTTCTGGTGATACTTAGGAACTAAGTCATATAGAGATTTAAGGTTAAAACCATCATTTTGAATCACACTGGAAACCTATCGGCAGCCAATTCAGGAGTCACAACAGAGACATGGACCTGACTGAGACCTTTGTGCATATGCAGGAGCTCTATATTACTTAAGTTTGATGTCAGCTTTTGTTGTCCATTCAAGATTCCAAAAGCAATAAAAATTGAGTAAAGCTCCTCAATAGTTTCATGTAGATATTAAGGAGCAGTGGAGAAAGAACTGAATACAGAGGCTCACCTGGATAACTTCACCCCTCCCATCAGGACAAAGCTGAACCACCACTTATAAAGTGCCACTTATTCCCAACCCTCGTATACCATCAAGTGGTATAAAGTGCCACTTATTCCCAACCCTCGTATACCATCAAGAGGTCTAATGTAACTTATGTCACAGGTTTTTGTAGGTTTACAGAATCTTGTGAGTTGTTTTGAAAACAGCTTATTTTAATTAATTCAACATTCTCTTATAAGAGTTCCTTATAATTAAATAAGCCCGAAGTCTTATCTCTGCCTGCCTTTTCCCACTTGATTGATAACAGCGCTAAACTTACACTGAAGTTAGAAGTGGCTGGCCAGGCATTTTTAAAATTGATTGTTCTCTTTCATAGATACAAACAGCATAAACAATGGCTAAGCATTTCTAAGGCATTTTTCTACTACTAAAGTAAAGCTTCCAGTAGCAAGCAAAGTTTGCCTTATTAACTGTACAGCATAACATACCAGTTTAATTAAGTGTTGCTACCTCTATATCTAAATTCCCTTCCTCCTTTCTACTTTGAGATAAGAAAGGAAATAAATATACTGGCCACATTCTCTTTTTCTGGTTGGCTTTAGCCTTCTAGCTGATAAAACTTTCTTTCTTTCACTTTTCAGCCTCTTCCACTGCAGTCGAATGGCAGAAGACTGGCAAGGAGCAAGGTGCTTTTCCTTTCCGCTCATGTAAGATACGGTAGTTGCTCTAATAAGCTGTTGCAAATTTTAGCTAAAATTGTGTTGTAAATTCCTCCACATGAATGCTTAGCATTACATAACAGGCTTTGCAGACTGCATCACTGTACTGTAAATCACTATCAATTTGGAGCTTTTTATTTATACTATACTATATTAAGATAAAGAGGATAACATGAATTCTGTAATTTAATATCTACTTGGGGGAGTAGATTAATGAAATAATATTCGTTATAAAAATATTCTTAGCAAAGGGTCAATGTCACAATTTTTGATCAGATATCCCCATCCCCAGGTGTTGCCAGCTAGAGGCAATGCCTTATTTGAAATGTCTCTGGCAGAGGTTGAAGAGACCCTCTTCACAGGAAAAGTTCATTGTCATTCTTCCCTCCCACTTCAGGAGTCGAGACTGAAGTCACTGAAGCCTAAGAGCCCATATATTTGAAAGGAAGACATCACCACCAGATTTTGATAGTACACACTAATTTTATTTGTCCAACCACACCAGATCATGGATGAACGCAGTCTTTTTACAAGTTGACTTGGTATTTAATGACAGCAGTTCAAAGCCATGTCACTAGCAATCCAGCTTCCTAGACAAAGCATTGAGGCATTTGGGCAGGGACTGTCAAATTGTCTCACTTCTCCTTTAACAGCTTGCCTAATCTTCTGGTCAGAAGTAAATATCTGTGCTTTTTAATACATTTAATGATATGTTATACAATCTACTTACTAATGGGAATATCTTGAGGTTTGGGGGAATTGCCAACAAACAATTGTCTAGTAAGCACACACACCCCAAGCCATCATTATAATTTCCTACAAGACAATCCAGCACTCAGGGAAACATAATACCTGCTCCCATATGAGCCATCATTTAATGAGAAGGGCATTTAGCATTGTGGAAATATAGATGGCAGCACCAAATCATTTTAAAGAGTAGCCTGGCTAGGTATGTAATTTACATGATAGAGGCAGGCAAATTTACCCATTGGCTTTCATATCTAATTTAATTTCACATGTCTCACACACCCAGAGAAACGCATGCAGATACCCACTGACTATCTGGACAAGTCCTTGCAGTTTTCATGGCAAGATTTCAGAAGTGGTTTGGCATTTCTTGCTTCCTAAGGCTGAATGAGATGACCATTATATCCATTTTATGGTTATGTTTTGGTTACAGCAATTTAAAGCTAGGTTCACATACAGGCCAAAAATCATTTGGTATTTTTGTAGTTCAATGCATTGTAAATACCCATATTTTCTTAGCATATCAGGAGTGATAATATTTCCAGTCACAACTTCCGTTTGATCCATTAGGGCAGATCCTCCCTAAATATCTTTCTGTGATATTTACCTTTCTGGTTTCGTACGCACCATTCCTTTCTTAATTCCTCAAAGTCACCTACAGATTCCATTATATAGAATGACTAAAAGTGGGAAAACAAACAGTAGAAGGAACTTCTGACTTCCTGCCAGTTTCCCCATAGGCTTTCCTTGTAGGAAGCTGACAGCCAGCATTGGAAATGACAATCATGTGATTGTGGCTGACCACAGCAGTGCAGCAACACTAAAGTGGCCACCACTTTGCCAAATTTCAATCCCATGGGAGTCATGGGGCCTGGATTTTGGATGCATTCTGTAAGTTAGCCATTTGAAGTACATTGATTAAAAAAATGTTGCCCTATGATGCACTGTTTCACCCAATTGAAGGTTATAAAGAATCAAACAGACATGAGAGCTTTAGTAGTATATAGATATTATCCCAGCCATAATTTTATGCAATATGACCTTCTACAACAGACTTCTTATAGAAACTTTAAAAAAGATTTGTTTCATGTCTGGTGTTCATGTAAATTACTTATTTGCAAGCTGTGTTTTTCAATAATTACCTCCCATAGAAAATCTCCCTACAATGGAAATGTTAGTTGATGAAGCTGGGATTGTTCCAAATGAGCTGCTGCATGGTGACTTGGTTTTTAGGCTCTTTTTATTATGTTTTATTTGTATTGGTTTACATTGTTAACCACCCAAGTCTAGTATACCAAGGCTATATATAAATACACAAAAGAAAAGTCTTACAAGAAATATTATTATATTTTTATATTATATTATTATATTATATTATATTAGAAATATGGGCTGTGTTTAGTTACTGTGTGTAAAAAAGGAACTTCTAGAAACCAGATAATCAGATGGGAGTTCCTAGCACTTCTCTTCATCTGACTATTTTCTTAGCTTTTCACACACTGTCAAGTTTGTTTAATTTATTTCATCTAAGAGCGTGGCTTTGTTATGGATTTGGACCAATTTAATTCACTGAACACATTGTCTCATGTAACATCCCAATCAGTGGTTAAACCTGGAGATTATAGAATTAGCTATAGCAACTATTCCAAAGTAAGGTATGTTCTCCCAAATGTCTTCTATTGTTTTTCTGCATATTTCTGTCTTGACCTTTAGGTAAGATGATTAATTGCCAAATGCATATGAATGTTATTAATATCATGAAATCAAAGAAATGCTATATATATGTTAGTATACAATTTATCACAATGCAATTTAATAATAATAATAATAATAATAATAATAATAATAATAATAATAATAATAATAATAATAATAATAATAATAATAATAATAATAATAATAATAATAATAATATATTAACTTAATGAAATCTATTTTAGCTTGGCCAAAATCTAACTTGTAGCGGGTGAGGCAGAAAATAAAACTGACATATGCAGTTGGTATGCAGATGCATATTTGCTGATGATCCAAACTATGTCACTAGTTTTAAGGTTTTGCAAATTGGTATAAATTTCATAGGTTTTACTGTCCACTTTGTAGGATAGACATTTGCTTTTGCATTGTCATGTTAACATTTTTGTTTAAAGCTCTATTATTTTCCTTGTCTGTCTAGGGGAAAAGGCTTCTATTTATTTTGATCACGTGTGGGGCGATGGGGTTCTTGACCTTTCGTTCATTTTCAATGCAATATACGTCAGAGGATGGGATTCTCTGCACATCCTGCCCTTTACAGCACTTTATGGAATTATCTAATGACCACACAATACTTCTGCTATTAAAGGTGACATGACACAACTATGAACAATAGAGCCAACATTTCAAAAAACAGCACATAAAGTTTATCAAACCATGTACAATTCAGCTCTCCTACATTTCTGTACAGCTGTCTTACACCACATGCTGATGGTATGTTATGAGCAAT
Organism: Azemiops feae; assembly: GCA_023970755.1. Taxonomy (NCBI): domain Eukaryota; kingdom Metazoa; phylum Chordata; class Lepidosauria; order Squamata; family Viperidae; genus Azemiops; species Azemiops feae. The sequence goes on along the minus strand of JALGBA010000121.1, from coordinate 1,564,976 downwards.
TAAGCAGCAAACTGTATAAAGTGTAATTATTCAGTAAATATAACATTTAAACACCTTATTTTGAATCATGCCTATAATTAAGCTAAAATGGAGAATATTTTCAACCACCCCAACATCAGTAATTTGGTGTATGTGTGATAACAATGAAATGTGAAAAAATGTGCTAATAACAATGAAAAGGGGCGTTGTCTTACCTGAACGCCTTTTCTCAGCATGACGATGGAGAATCCACCAATGGGTTTAGACTATCTTCCTGCCCAATAAGACTAAGTCTGTCAGAGTTGATACGCCTCCTGCTGGGCTTGATGTTCCCAGACACGACGAAGGCGAAGCTGCTGACAACAGTGTGATTGTTGACTCTCTTGTGCCCCTGACACAGGGCCTGGTAGGCCTAAAAGGGGATGGGCGTGGATTCTCCATTGTCATGCTGAGAAAAGGCGTTCAGGTAAGACAACGCCCCTTCTCCAGCATGAGGATGGAGAATCCACCAATGGGACATACCAAAGCAGTCCTGTCCCTATGGGAGGGAATTGGCCAGGATCTGTGTCCCACTGGATGATGCCACCTGCTGGAGCACTCTCCGGCCAAATGATGCCTCTGCAGAGGCGAATTTGTCCAGCCTGTAATGTCTCACAAACGGGGTAGGCGAGGACCAGGTTGCCGCCCTGCAAATGTCCCCAATGGGTGCTTGCGTTGCCCACGCTGCCGATGTAGAGGCACTGTGGGTAGAGTGAGCAGTGATGCGACCTGGCAGCGACAGAGACTGGGACTGATACGCTCTGGTAATGCAAGCCCTGATCCATCTGCCTACTGTAGAGGATGAGACCTTCCGTCCCATGGAAGAAGGCTGGAATGAGACAAAGAGCGCTTCCAATTTGCGGAAGGCTGAAGTCCTTTTGATATAGTGGCGCAGCGCCCTTCTAATGTCCAAGGTGTGCCACTGGCGTTCTAGGCCGTGAGAAGGCCGGGAACAAAAGTCTGGTAGGACCACCTCCTGTGACCTATGGAACAAGGAGTTCACCTTGGGAATAAAGGTCGGGTCGAGTCGGAGGACCACTCTATCGCTGTGAGAGACGCATAGGTCCTCTCTGACCGAGAGGGCAGCTAGTTCGGAGATGCGTCTGGTGGACATGACCGCGACGAGAAAGGCCACCTTCATTGACAAGAACTGTAAAGAGCAGGTTTTAATGGGCTCGAACAGTGACGAAGTGAGGGCTTGCAAGACCCGTGGGAGATCCCAAGAGGGATAACCATGAACCACGGGTGGCTTGGTGTTAATTGTGCCCTTGATAAAGGACCTCACAGGGGGTGCTGAGCCAAGGGTGTCAGAGTGTCACACGTGAGCATTGTGGATAAAGCCGCCAACTGCCGGCGGATGGTATTGGGCGATAAGCCCTTGTTGAGTCCCTCGAGCAAATACTCCAGGATACTCGAGATCGTGACAGCCGATAGGTCGAGGTGATTCCTTGAGCACCAAGCACAGAAGTTTTTCCACAAGGAGTCGTATATTCTGTTAGTGGAGGGGCGTCTGGAGGCCTGAATCATGGCAATTACATCCACAGAATACAACTCTCGAGCTAGGAACTGCCATTCAAATGCCAGATGGCTAATTGGAGACGCTGTGGTTCCGGGTGCCATAGAGCCCCCTGGCTGAGAGCTACCTGTTCTGGAGGGATCTTCCACTGTGGGGAGATGGAAAGACCCACGAGGTCGGCAAACCATGGTCGTCGTGGCCAATGTGGAGCCACCATTATGACCTCCGCCCGCTCCTGTAGTACTTTCTTGATTAGGGCCGGGAGCAGGGGGAGAGAGGGAAAGGCATACAATAGCCCCTGGGGCCATGGGCTGCGAAGCGCGTCCATCCACTCCGCCCCTGGAGACGGGAACCTGGACAAAAGTCTCGGGAGCTGTGCATTCGCCGGTGAGGCGAATAAGTCCAACACCGGGAGTCTGAACCTCTCTGAGATTTCGCTGAACAGGTCGGGATGCAGGCGCCACTCTGAGTGGTCCACTGTTGACCGGCTCAGTGAGTCCGCCTGCTGGTTTGCTTCTCCCGATATGTGCTCCACCCTGAGGGAGGAGAGATTGGTCTCTGCCCAAGTGCTGAGTGACTAAGCCTCGGCCATAAGGCTCTTGGATCGGGTGCCCCCCTGCCTGTTGACGTGGGCCTTTGCTGCCACATTGTCTGTGAGCACTAGGACATGTTGTCCCGCCACCTTGTCGATGAAGCGTAACAGTGCCAAATGTATGGCTCTGAGCTCCAGCCAATTGATATTGTGGCTGAGATCCGCCTGTGCCCATTGTCCCTGTGCTAGGTGAGAGCCTAGGTGCGCTCCCCAACTGAACAGACTGGCGTCGGTTGTTAAGATGAGCCTGTCCGGTTCCTTGAACAAGGATCCCCTGGTTACAGCTGGGGATATCCACCACCGGAAGGAGTCCAAAATTTGGGAAGTAACCCTGACCCTCAGATTGGATGCACTGGTGCCCTGCCTCTGGTAGGGTAGTAAGAACCATTGTAGGGTTCTGAAGTGTAGCCTGGACCAAGGTACTATTCCCATGCAAGAGACCATCTTGCCCAGTAGTTGGAAAAGTAAGGCCAAGGTGACTGTCCGCTCCCTTTGTACCCGTCTGATCAGGGAACAAATACTGTCCGGCATTCCAGGGACAGGTAGACCATGCAGAGCTCGGTGTCTATAATCGGTCCCAGGTGAAGGATGTGATGCGAGGGCTCTGTTAGGCTCTTCTGGAAGTTGACCGAAAAGCCGTGGGTCTGAAGGGTCCGGACAGTTGAGGTTAGGTCCGACCGGGCCTGCTGAAGGGAGGAGGACAGGTTGAGAATATCGTCCAGGTAACATTGAACCCGGATTGGGATCAATCTCAAGTGGGCGACCAGTGCAGCCAGGATCTTTGTGAACACCCTTGGGGCGGATGATAGTCCAAATGGTACGGCCCTGTACTGGTAGTGGTGGGACCCGTAACAGAACCTGAGGAACCTCCGATGGTCGGGCAAGATGGGGACATGGAGATACGCCTCCGTGAGGTTGATGGAAGCGAGGTAATCGTGCCTTCTGATGCTGGCCAGAATGGACCGTAGTGTCTGCATCTTGAATCTTTTGTAGACAAAATGAGAGTTTAGTCCCTTCAGATCGAGGATTGCTCTCCATCCCCCCGAAGGCTTTGGGACCACGAAGAGGATGGAATAGAATCCCCGATGTGTCTGGCCATCCGGCACCGGCTCGATGGCCCTGATTACCAGCAAGTGGTGAATGGCCTCGATCATAAGTTCTATCTTGGCCGGACTTCTTGGAATAGGACAAGATATGAAACGGTCCTGTGGCCGGGACTGGAACTCTAGGACAAGGCCTCACCTGATGGTGTTGAGCACGCAGGTGTCCATGATGGTGGCTTCCCATTCCTGCGTAAAAGCGGAAAGTCTGCCGCCAATGGGGAGGTCCATCCTCGAGTCACTTATTTCTTCTAAAGGGACGGCCCCCCGTGCCTCGAAAGGGCCGCTTGTTTTGGAACTGCTGTCTAGGCCTGGGAGCTGGATGGTCTGGCTGTTGGCCTAGTCTGGGGAAAAAGGGGCAAAATGAAGGAGCCCACTCTGTCCCCGAGCCCTGACGGAAAGATGGCCTCCGCGGGTATGGGGCGGATCGTCTGTCCGGCTTTCTGCTGAGATGGGACAACACCTTGCCTTTGTCCCTGCTTTCAACAATGTAAGGGTCTAGTGTCTATTGTTGTCCCGCCACCTTGCCTGTTAGTTTTTGATGTTTTGGGGGGAGGCTAGGAGGAGAATCCACCAAGGGAATGGATTGATACAACCTGCCTTACTGAGTCTGTTTGGGCTGAAGACTAAGTCATGTCTGGGAAGCATCAGCCCAGCAGCAGGTGTATCAACTCTGACAGACTTAGTCTTATTGGGCAGGAAGATAGTCTAAACCCATTGGTGGATTCTCCATCCTCATGCTGGAGAAGCAATGCTTTATTGGTTGCTCTCTTCATGGTAAATGTTCATTTAGCCAAATTTGATTGGTATGCAGAATTATGTCAGACAAAGATTTTATCATGCAGGAATGTTATTGAATCTTCATTCTAACAATGAATATGGCAAAATAGTGAAGGCTGTTCTATAGGATTGGCAGAGAATGTTTGGTAAATATTTGGCATGGGAGAAGAAACAGCAGCAAGCAACCAACACAAAGAGTAGACTTTAAATTGTTGGTGTCGACCAGATATATTGAGACTACCAATAAGCATGAAAGTGATCACACTCCCAGGGAAGCTGAATGCCACCAGGTTGCAAAAGATTAGGTTTCTGAGGGGGAAAAAATGATATAAACCCATGTGTCAAATGGGCAAATAATCACCTCAGTCTTAATCTTGCTACTCATAATCTTGCCATCCCTGTTTGATCAGCATAGGGCTGGTATAATGGAATCACCACCTCTGATCTCAAAAGCATACAAAGCTATAAAAATTGCTTTATTAAAAATAATACTTATAGACCTTTGGTAGAAATAAGTTAATTCCTGTGAGGCTCTGATTGTCTGAATTTCTTCTTTAGAAATTGTGTGCTAGATAAGAAAGTTTGTATATTAGATAGATATTCCTATTTTATCCCACTTCCCCATTCATGATTAAATTTTATGCATAAATAAAATACCATATTGTTTTACAGCTTTCAGTCTCTGTACAATTCAATTGTAATTTAGATTAATTCTTCAAGGGTGCTGAATGATTGAAACATTTTGGTCAGTTTTATTCCAAACAGTTACAACAGAGATAGGGCAGAATACAAATATAGCTAGATTAAGGTTTCATCTCCTTAGGTAGCACTTGCAAATTATCTGAATAATACATGCTGACTCTCAGGTTATAGGTCTAATAATACACATCCTTTCAGAGTCTGCCTGGAGTGATTTCTGAGGATCTGAATATTCTGTGATAAATCACAAAGCAAATAAACATTTCATATTAGAAATTTCACCATAGGATATAGTGAGTTTGTTTTCTCTTGCTTTAGTATACGGAATAGTTGATATCATACTTAAAAAAAACCAGAACTTTTTTTTGAAGAGCAGTGAAAGATTTAGAATGCCTTTATTATAAGATTAGCAAAAACAAACAAACAAACAAAACCATTAATTGTCCAAGCAAATAAAAAATAATTCTGAGAAAAGCAATCAGCAAGTCCTGATTCTATTCCTAAATTCAAAGCCTTATATACATACTTAAGTTTTAACATTTAAATCTAATCTAATCTAATCCACCTTTAAAAAGCAGTTTTATCCATGCCAGCTATGGAGAAAGAACTAAGATGGGTGTCTCATTCTCAACATGAGACATTTGTCTATACATATATGTCCATTTTGTATTTTGCTTGTGTTTTTATACTACAAGCTCTTATCTACAAAATCTCATTGCAGTGTCTACGCACATAGATTACTATGAATATCTTCAGGAGATCTAATGAGAAGCAAACGTCATAGGGCTGCCCAAAGCTTTTTCTAATAGAAATAAAGAGTTCTACAAAGCATGTTCTACAAAACCCCTAGCTCAAACTATTAATATATAAAGAAAAGGGTGGTTTATTTACTTAATAAATAATTAAAATAATTAAATCCCCCCCTTATCTTTAGAAAAGACCCTGTGTGTAAATCAGGACTCTACTCTTAAATAGTACTGATAGCAATGCACAAATACATGTTTGTTCTAGCTAAACAATTCCTGATAAAGGTGTCCCTATGGCTTTTATCCCACTAGTCATGACCAACTTTAGGGGGTGGAGCTCATTTCCATTTTTTAAGCCAAAGAGCCAGTGTTGTCCAAAGACATTTCCGCAGTCATCAACCTACTGATTTCTGAATTTAACTTGCTAGAACTTTGAGACTGTGTTACCTTCTATCCGTTTCAGTTGTCTAGATTAATTTTATAATTAAAAATATAAAACAAACCTGTCATGGAGTTCTATAGGTGCAAAGTTGGGTGATACAGTAAAATGGACATTTCCACGTATATAGGTAGAAATATAGACTCTGCTTATATTATTGCTCACAACTGAAAGATTCACACAAAAAACATTTTCTTTTTGTAAAAATGAATTCAAATAAATAAATATTTGCCAAAATTGTGTATTTGTCTAACACTGGTAGCATTTGCAAAAAATCATATGCAACTACAAACCCAATTTTTCCAGCAAACATTAAAGCATAAAAAATAAATGGAATAAAATTATATAGAAAAACAGAGTTTGTTTCCCTTAAACAGATGTATATATTCCTTAAAGAAAATGCCTTTTAATTTTAATTATTCCTACAACATGTATTCAGTATATATGTTTCTATTTGATTCTGTCACTGTGATTCCTAATGAAGAATTAATAACACAGAAAAGCCCACATAAAATGTACACAATAAGTCATCTGGGCAAATAATTCTTAAAATGTTTTGCAAGAGGAACGATACCTGTATACCCAGAGAAACAGCACATCAATAATAAGTAATTTCTAAGGGTTATATATTTGCTAACACATAACAAGATAGGAGGAATTTATATAAATATTCTTTTTTTTTCTCTTAAAATGTATTTGTACTTAAATGAGACATTTTACAGAATCTGTATTGGGGTACAATCTTCTGCTTTTAACTCTGAAGCTTGTTAATAATCTTTAGTTTAATTATAGCTAAAGTTGCTATCTTTTACAAAACAAACAGAAAATCTGTAGTTTGAATTACATCAAAAACCCACCACTGACAGTACTAGAAGGCAGTAAATACTTTTCATACCAGATATTAAATTAAGAAATTGCAAAGATTCCAGAAATATTACTTATGCAGAAAAACAATATCTCCACCTTGATTTTCTTACTTGACTTCAGGCAAATTTGGGGGCTTTGAGTATGTCTCTTCATCTAAAATTTCCCAAACAACTGAATCATTGCTTCTGGAATATATATGTTTAAATATATCTATGAACAAGCTAAGTCACAGGTGCTATATCTAGTTAAATCTCAATAAATAAAGGCTAGGCAGTGGCAGAGTATAATTATTTGCCATTCTGCCATCTCTAGTTCATGGTATCTCTCTACCTGAATTTCCAAGAAACCAGTTATCAGAAAGGACAAACCAGGGTTCTATGGAAAAATGATATGATTTTATCATTTTTCATATAAGGCAGTTTCTGTATTACATTATATAAAAGTGAAAAACAAAAAAATAGGGACGAGAGGAAACTACTCAGTTACATTTTAATGCAACCTACCCAATTTTCAGCTTGAGAACAAGGACCAATATAATAAAAGTTAAAACTACAAACTGTTTCAATAGTACTAAAATGACAGGGGGATAGGAATAAACACTTTTCTGAATCAGATACAACTGTGCAATCTTCTGCCCATGTCTATGAAATCTCACGTGTAAGACACACATGTTGAACATTTTGACATTTCTTCACAATACTTTGAAATGTTGGTGGCTTTGCAAGTTACTTTTAGAGCTGAGGTCGATTTGAGGATCTAAGCAGCATTAACACATTTTCCTAGCTAAGCTAATTTTTCTAAATTTTAGACCTAGGAATAGGATGCTAAAATGGTGTTTGTACATTTCTTTTCCTTAACTAAATTCACCTGGGATGTTCTGACGATGTTGAATGGAACTGTGTTTTAAAGCAGGACAAACACTTAAGACTACATATTTATCGGGTATACTACTGTTTAAGTAAGCATATTCAGGATTATGTTTAATATTTTTTGATATGGTAATACAATTGAATTGTATATTTATCATCAAACAATTCATTAATTGAGCACAACATGGCTCAATACAAAATTCATAAAATATTTTTCTGGTATGTGGAGCTGGGAAGTACACACCTTTTCGTTTTCATGTAAAGACGGCACAGTTTTAAATAATGTAAACTTTTTGTCATCGTGGAAATAATGAAAATTATTTCAGCAGATATAATAAAATATATTAACTACATATATTAAAAGGTAGGTGGCAATGTGGTAGCTCAGCAGTTAAAAAGTTGGGATTGTTGTCTGGAAAGCTGGCAGCTCAGGTTCTAGAGCTTCCAACCTCACCCCAGATCCTGCCAACCTAGCAGTTTGAAAGCATGCAAATGCGAGTAGATAAATATGTACCATTTCGGTGGGAAAGTAATAGCACTCGATGATGTCATGCTGGCCACATGACCATGGAAATGTCTTCAGACAGAGCTGGCTCAGTGGCCTTGAAACAGAGATGAGCACTGCCCCCTATAGTCGGCAATGACTAGCGGTATAAAATCTGCAGGGACTCCTTTACTTTTACTTATTAAATGGTAGAACATGCTTTGATTTCAACTCCAAGTGATTTACTGGATATGTCTATGCAGTTTTCTTGGCAAATTTCTATTAATGGAGCTGCGAGGGAAGCACCCTCTCTCCAATTCTCCCTTGCAACACTTCCTGTATTGTTCCAGTGAGTATGACTTACTTCAAAAGATCTAATAAGTAGATGACAGGATTTTTCCTCTAAAGTAGAAAGTTTCTAATTTGTAAATTGTTGCCATGATCAAGAGTTAAAAAGAAAAAAAGGAAGCATATTCAAGATAGTTTTTCATAAACTATTATATTTAAAGGGGATATACAGACAAGAGGTATTCAGGATATATAAGATAATACTGCAATATTATGATTTGTACTGCAATCCTGAATGTATCTATTCAGTAATGAGCCCAATTAAATTTAACAAACATGCATATAGAATTGCAGACTTACTCATCTTTTGAGTGTCAGCTTTTATTCATTAATTAATCCAACTCCAAGATAAACAAATCTCTACATAAACTATTACGTATTATAAAAAAGTAAAATTTTCTTTGATTATTTTATCTGTGATAAAAGCTCACTAAAATTATGACAGAAGTAATTAGTAATGCTTAACAATAAAGCTTCTCAAGGCAATAATCAGTATTTTTTTTAAATTCATGCAATCAAGCACATTTTACAGAGCTTGTTTTTGTTAGGGAAAAAATATCACTTAAAGAATGTTTTCTCTTAAAGGTCAATACAAAGTCACATAATAAACCCTTTACTTGATGGAGGAGTAATTGAAGACAGAATGTAATGTTATACCATTTATGGAATTACTACTTTTCAAGTACAGGTTATGTTCTAGTGCTGAAGGCCAGGATCTAAAAAGCTACAGATGTCACCCAGCAGGCTGAGCCTAATGGAATACTTAATGTTTTCTTCCTGCAACATTAGTCCAAGACATTTTGTTGTCTAAGCTAAAGAATAAGAGAATATTATCTCCCATTCCATGTATAAAATTGAATAAGAAATCTTTGTTAACAATGATTGTGGGATATTCTTTCCATTGTTGTAGAAAGTAACATTCTAATTTATGAAGTGCAGGAAGATTGTTTGGTTCCTAGGTATTTCTTCAAAACCTCATTTTTCATCATCTATCATTTAAGAGTATATCTCATTCCTACTGATGGTAAGGGTGACTTTCTCCCTTTGTATGGCAGGGCTTCTTGCCATATCACACATTGCTTTTGATTAAAAAATATAAAAAACATTTACAAGGTGGCATCAGATTGGAGATTTGTTTTTGTCAGTATAAAGGACTTCTAACCTGAAGTCCCAGAATAAAAAGCAAAAGCAATGAGTTATAAGAGACACACTGTTTCTATTTTTTTTTTTCATGAATCAGCACAAACAACATTACCACCAGTAACAACTGTCAAAAATTGCCTACCTTCTAAGGGAGAACAACTGGGGAGAGATACTATCCAGTCATTACCAACCCATAACAACACTTCTCAAGTTGGACAAGAAAATATGCTTACATTAATGAAAAGCAATTTCTGTTAAATATGGTAAGTTGTTCTAGCTAATTTGGACTGACAGTGTCTACACATTAGTGCAATGTAATAATAATACAAACTTTAATATATTCAGCATAAGGGACAGATCAAAGTTCTCAGCAGATGGCTGCACACAGCTCTCAGAGCTCAAGTGAATAACATGACAGCATAAGTTCATGATGATTCTGACATGCCTACTGGCAGATCATCTTTTGTTCAGAAAAAAAATACTTTCAGGAAAACTTTACAAGCTATTTTAATAGTACCCTATATGGTTAGTGGAGGATATTTTGAAATCTTATTGCACTGTACCATCGTAAACATCGTAAACAGAGTCTAACTCTATAGAATTCTCTATATTATGAATACAGAACTATTGGAATTTGAGGCACATTCAACCACTTGGACCATCATGGGAATTTACTGCGACTTCATGTTATCTTGCCACATCAGTAGACATACTCTGAATTAAATTTACCTCTGAGAGTCAATGTGGATAACCTTAATTATTTCACATGTGTATTTTAGATCAGTTCAGTTCAGTTCGGGGAAAGATTTCCTATTAGGCTGAATACAAAATATAGCTATATTCTAGTGTTTCTCCACTAAAAGAGGTCACCGGTGATACTTCAAATGATACGGAGGCAAAATCTTTGGTATTATCTTAACAATACTGATGTAGGCATTCTTCAAAATTGTGTGAAGGGTTATGTGACCAGCCTTCACAAGTATAATATATGGTCCTCAATGAAGATGTTTGTTTGTTTTTCATGTTTCTAGAATGCTCATCTCTCTGTAAAGTATGGAGAGAGATGTTTTCTCTCCAGTGTATATGTGTGTGGAAAGGATGAGGAGGAAGGCAAGGAGGGTCAGTAGAGAAGGCACACGAGAAAAGCTTTTACAAAGCCTTGTCAGTTCTCTAAACATAAATACTTACCTGATTAAAATGTTTCAACTTGTCAATTAAATGACCTATCTGTGGATCCAACCCTCTGACTATCAGCTCTGGATTATTCATTTGGGCTTTCAATCCATTTGTAACCACTCTGCTTGTATAACTGTAACAGAAAAAAAAGAAAGGAAAGACTGACATTAATGAAATACCTTTAACTATGGGAAAACAGAATTCTCAGACATCTATGAATAATGTCTTTTGATGGATTTTTGTTTCAGTGAAACAGGAGCTTCTTTAACAATCTAAGGGAGAAAGATTAAGTGCCCTTCTGCCATTGAATAAATTATGTTTTATCCTTGCATATAAATTTTACCAGTACCCGAATCGGTAGGATGGTGATATCTTTGTTAGAGCTATGCACTCATAAAACAGTTGTTTTGTTGTTAACATTTAAAGAATTTTAAATAAATCCAAAGAACATAATTTTATCCAGTTGACTGAAGCAGTGGTGGGATTCAAATATGTGAACAACCGGTTCTCTGTGTAGATGCCGCTTACGGAAGTCCATTCTGTGCCTGGGCAACAAAAAATTAGCTACCAGTTCTGCCAAACTGGTGCGAACTGGCTGAATACCACCACTGGGCTGAACCCAATTTGTTGAAACTAAAACATTAATACCTGAGATTGATTTGGGACTTTTTAAAATAGCCCTTAGTTATTCATAAGTTTTATCTTCCAGAGAAAATCATAGAAAAGAAATAAACTTTCTAAATTGCTGCATTGTTCTTATAAAATAACTTGTGAGATCTTCTAAATTATGTTATGGTAAATTTCCACTCATCTATGATTTATTTACTGATAATGTATATTAATGATTTAACAACACAAATGAAATCAATTAACTGTTTAAATGTTAAGACCATAAAGGAAAATTCCATGAAGAAGGCATATATTATTCTACCTTCATTGTCCCAGGATGCCTTGTCTAAACCTCTCTAATTTCAATTTGCTTTTTGTAATGGACTTTACTTGAAGGCATCTTCCAAATTTCATTAGATGGCACCATTTAAGGGAAAGGATATGGATAGTGCCTACCCTATCTAATCTGATAGAGCAGGCAGATTATAGGAAAGAACCTGCATTAACCTGAATCAGTCCATTTTTCCATCTACAGCGTAGTCGGCAATTACTGGCAATAGCTCTCTAGAGTTTTGCACAATATATTTTCTCAGCCTTACCTGGAAACTTTGCTTATAATCCGCCTGCTTTATTATTAAGATATACCATCTCCCCACTCTAAAGTTAAACTAGAAGAAGTGATATATTGTAGACATTTCAAAAATTTAACATATGGAAGTAAAATACTCCAACGCATTATGAACTCAGTTCTTATGGTGGGAAACTACTTCCTTGCCTAAGTTTAAACTGAAAAACCTTGCCTGTAAGAGAATCATACAGTACAGTATGCACTTCAATTTAAGATGAAGCAGGAACTGATCAGACATTGATGAAAAAAATGGTATGACATACTAGGTTTACTGCAACAGTGAAAATGAAGAGCACAAATAATTTCAAATAATAAAAAAATGGAAATGGAAAGTTATTTTTTAAAAGTTGAAACATCACCGAAAAAGCAGTCTTAATCTAGTCAAGTCTAGTCAAGTCTAGTCACATTAAACTCAGGGCTACACTACCTGAAAATATTTCTACAGTGATATTAATTTTAACATTATCAAACCATCAGTTAACTTCAATCCTAGCAAATGTGTCCCAGTTTCATGCTATAAATTGATTTTGCTGTCTATAATTTACCTTTATTTGATAAGGTCGGTCAAGGTGTTTTAATCCTTGTCATTTTGCATGCAAGTATTGCTATCTTTTCTAATGTTGATCCAAGACAAACTTTATGTGTCTTTAGTTTTGTATAACACACAATAAAGAAGAAGACAAAATTTGAAAATAATGAATTGGCTAGGGTGAAATTATTGACTATGGTACAGAATCTGCAAGTCGCTTGTATTTACCACCCTGAGGTTGGAGACAAGGTAGAAGTCTCCAAAGAGCTCATACCATAGAGGCACAAAGGACCATGTAGGCTACCATTTGAACATGTGTGAGTGTTGCAGATTGGAAATAAATTTGTCTACCCTGAACTATATACTCAGTATGTATGCATATAAATTCTACTTTAAAAAAATTCAGATCCAGCTATTTTCTAAAAGTGATATGAGGCCGAAATATCCTTTTTCAACTTGTCCATTTTTGTTCTCACCATATAATAGCTTAGAATAATGATCAGTGCATAATATCAAGACCTAATCAGAGGCCCTTCTTTTTTTTTTTTTAAAAAAAAGGTAAACAAATCAAAAATAATGTCCTTAATAGTTAGTAAATCATTTAAGAGGACTCACTAATTTTCCAAATCAATGAACCCATGAGAAATTTTCAATATTTGGTAATACAAATCCTAATTAATTATGCATCTTTGACTAGATCTGCATCAATGTTTGCATATTATTTAGACAATACCATATTGCATGTCTCCATATAATTATTTTTGCCTGGCTGAACTAATTTTAAAGGGACCAGAATATCGTATATAGTTTGTTTTACCAACATATTTCCTCTGTCTGGTATAAAACAGAGTTTAGGCAGGTTTCCCATGGAGCCATGCCACTCATCAAGAACTCCAAGAGATGTAATCAAATTGTAATTTTTAATGTAACAGAAAGAGTAAATTGTAAAAGTCATGACATATAGCAATTAACTATAATTTTTACTAAATTTAAATTAAGGGTAAATGCAGTCAGATCAGATTTACTTTCTTTCTCAGTCCCACCTCCAGCTTTTTGGAGTACTGTCCCACTCAGAGACCAAGTATAGAAAGTACTTGGAAAGAATTATATAAAAGAATTTGCAACTGAATTTTTCTGCTGTAAAAAAACTAAAACAAAACTAAAGATTAGGGTTCTTAAAAAGAAAGCAATATTAGAGAATCATCAGAGACACTTATAATTTGAAGATGTTATGCTATCATTGCTAAATAGAGGAGCTGTTCTCTAAACAGAAATTTTTAGAATTCATTATTATATCCCTAGACTCTGTTTAATAATCTAGTCATTCATAAAAACTGGATACTGAATTATAACATTTTACTCACACACAATCACACATATCAATTGCCACTGATCCATGTATTATAATAACAATAACAATAACAATAACAATAACAATAACAATAACAACAACAACAACAACAACAACAACAACAACAATAACAATAATAATAATAATAATAATAATAATAATAATAATAATAACAATAATAATAATAATAATAATAATAATAATAATAATATTAATAATAATAAAGTTGGAAGGGACCTTGGAGGTCATCAAGTCCAACCCCCTGCTCAGGCAGGTAACCCTATACCATTTCGGACAAATGGCTGTTCAGCCTCTTCTTAAAAACTTCCAGTGTTGGAGCACTCACCACCCCTGGAGGCAGGTTGTTCCACTGGTTAATTGTTATAACTGTCAGGAAGTTTCTCCTTAGTTCTAGGTTGCTTCTCTCCTTGATTAGTTTCCATCCGTTGCTTCTTTTCCTGCCCTCAGGGGCTTTGGAAAATAGCTTGACTCCCTCTTCTTTGTGGCAGCCCCTGAGATATTGGAACACTGCTATCATGTCTCCCCTCATCCTTCTCTTCATTAAACTAGACATACACAATTCTAGCAACCATTCCTTATATGTTTTAGCCTCCAGTCCCCTAATCATCTTTTTTGCTCTTCTCTGTACTCTTTCTAGAGTCTCAACATCTTTTTTACATCATGGTGACCAAAACTGGATGCAGTATTCCAAGTGTGGCCTTACCAAGGCATTGTAAAGTGGTATTAATACTTTACGGGATCTTGATTCTATCCCTCTGTTAATGCAGCCTAGCACTGTGTTGGCTTTTTTGGCAGCTGCAGCACACTGCTGGCTCATATTTAAATGATTGTCCACTAGGACTCCGAGATCCCTTTCACAGTTACTACTATTGAGCAAGGTACCCCCTATACTATACCTGTACATTTGGTTTTTCTTGCCTAATGTAGAACCTTACTTTTTTCACCATTGAATTTCATTTTGTTAGATAGTGCCCAGTGTTCAAGTCTGTCCAGATCCTCCTGTATCTTAAGCCTGTCTTCTGGAGTGTTGGCTATTCCTGCCAGCTTGGTGTCGTCTGCAAATTTGATGAGTTCCCCATCTATCCCCTCGTCCAAATCGTTGATGAATTAATTCATTATTAAGTTATCAGTTTTCTTTATATGCTGTACAATTATTAAAAATATTATTTGTTGTAGATTTAGTAGTCTTTTATTAATGATCACACTACAATGCCCTACTTTTATCTTCAACAACTAAGTTTTTTTTTTTTAAGAATAATCCCTAACATGTTGATTTGAATTACAGGGAAAAGCATAGGTATGTTAGAATTTTTATTCCTTACCAAGTTTGTTTCTGAGCTAGAGTAAAAGAAACCAGGCAGTTGCATGAATTAAGTTATTTTTCACCCAAAAGCAATAAAACAAGATGTTAGGTGGGTGACTGCAAAGATCCCTTCCACCCAGCACAGCTTATATGTTTTACAATTAGCCCCTCCTATAGAATACCACTCCCTTGTCCAGTTACCCATTTCCCATCTCAACAATATTCCATATAAGGAAATTCCTTTCTTCCTTACAAAGACCTTTTCTGAGAATGGATTTATCTAAAGAGAAGCTAAGTACACCTTATCTCACTTATCTCACTTCCCTGGCCTATAAACAGTGGAAAATAAAAAGGCAGACAAATTCTTGAAATAAAATATGTTTCAAAGTCTTAATAAAAATATGCTCCAATAAAATATTTTAACACTATAGTCCACAACATGTTCTAGCAGGTATTTTATAAAACTCTAAAAGGTGTAATTGCTATTTCATCCTGAACCAGAAGAAAGTTGTTTGAGACAAGTTCAACACAGCGGCATTGTTTCCTTCATGCTGGGCGCTCTTTCAAAGCTACGAAAAAGGCTGTCCATCTTTTTCTCAACATATGCAGACTCCCATATTTAAATCCCTTCAAGCTTTTTTCCATGGAGGTTCAGCTATTGTCTGCAGAGACTGCTCTGGAATCAGTAATCTGAAGACTGTTACCCTGAGATATGTATAATTAAGGTCTTTTAAGATAATAGCTTTAAAGTACTCATGGGAAAATAGTAAACGTAAGCAAAGCAAGTAGGCTATAAAAAAGAAAGAAAGAAACCTTGTACTAGCCTGGCTACCTTTACAACAAAAAAGCTAAACTAACAAGCATAGTTTGAACAAAAATACTTTTGGGAAAATAATAGTCTTATTCATTGCAGAATGTATAGTATATACATATACTGAGAAAGAGGGAGAGAGGGAGAAACAGAAGAGAGAGAGAATGTGTATATTCTCTTTTATGAGGAGTTCAAATGCTGAGTTGAAAAGTCCATATATCAGGTTGACAATTTGTTAGAGTCTGCTGATTGTAATTGTTATGGTATATTTTGGCCTCCAGTGGTTGTAGGTTGCACATCTAGCCACATAGTAAAAAAAACAGGAGTAAGGCCACTTTTTTTCAGTTTCCCTCACCCTTTTATGAAGGGTTTGTTTTTTTAAAAGTTCAAATATAATTGATAACTTTTTTATTGACTTGAGCAGCATTGATCTATGAAAACAGATGCTGAAATGCCTTTAGTCTTTAAGATGCTTCTGCTACAACATACTAATATTTCTATTTCTTTAGAATAAGGAGTGTGAAAAATTCATTTTGAAATTCTTAGACAGATAGACACTAGTGGTATTTGAAAAGAGTAAAACTGAAGTAAAATCCCATTACAGCATTACTGGTGGGTTTTTTCAGCAGAGAAACAGGAAAGTTTCCAAATATTTTTATATAGATTATCTGGTTTCATAAAATTTATCTAAAATGTAGCCTATCTATAAAAATGAAGGAAATATGTTGAAGTAATTGGGTCATTTATAGAAAATGTATGTGTTGAATTGCAAAAAATATATATATGAAGGAACAGTATATGGATCAAAAGGAAAGGAAACATCAAGAAAGTAGTGGTTGGATGGAGGTGATGAGATCAATTCCATTATATTACCTTCATGCTCGTTTTTGCATGTAGACTTATAGAATATAATACTTTCCAGAGTTATTGTATACAGGAATGAAAATAACTTTTTCTCTCTGTGTATCTAGCTCTCAAATTATCAGCAACTGTAAAAATAAGATTAAACTATTGAATGCCTTCCAAATAAATGAAGGGATTAAAGGGGGAAAATAGCACTTTGAATTGGACCTGGAAGCAAACTGGCAACCAATGCAACTCATGAAGCAGAAATGTAATGTGTGTGTTCTCAGGGGCACACATAACTGCCTGTGCTATTGCATTTTGCACTAGTTGAAGCTTCCACACACTCTTCAAAGGCAGCCTCATGTAGTGTGCATTACAATAATCTATAGGAGTTGATTAGGACATGAGTAACTGGGTGAGCAGAGCTCCCGATTCAGGGTGACATCGCATTGTGCTGGTTCTCTTCCTTCTTCAGTCAATACCAGTCTATGTTGGTCAGGACTGAGAGATCCCTTCCTTAGTCATTACCTATGTGAGTTGCTGAAGGGTTTGATGCACTCTCCATTGGGGGAATTCATCCATTGCCATGAGGTGTGGTATCATCAATATGCTGATGATGCTCAAGCATATTTTTCTGTCCATGACAAATTAAGCAATGCTGTGGGTGTCATGTCCTGGTGCTTGGAGGCTATAAGATTTGGATGGGAAACAACAAGCTTCAAATGAACCACAGGAAGACTGAGTGGCACTGGATTTTTAGGGTTTCCAGACTAAGATTTGCAAAGGTCCTCCTGGTCTCTTCCTTCAGTAGGAGTTATGAGTCTGGAAGGACACCCAGATTGTGAGCTAGGTCTGTCTGGGGCAGTGCCACCTAATCCGTACCAAAGATGGTACAGACCAAAAGGGCTCAGATCACCCAAAACATTTTCTTGAGAACAAAGGAAAATATACAATAGTACAATAGTATTTCAATAGTATTTAGGAGACACTACACAGTGTCTCCTAAAGATTCACTACACAGATTTTTTTCTCTGTTGTGGAGAGCTTCCTTGGATGACATGATTTTAAATTCTTACTTCCTACTATATAATATGCTTTTGGATAGCACATTTCTATAACAGTTGTTCTAAAGTACAAAGTCATTGTTAGTTGAACAGATAAAAATCATATTCAAAATTGAGTAATCTAATCAAATTGATCATTTGAGTCTTGGAATTAATAGCAAACTATGATGTCCTAGGAATGGACAGAAAATATTAAGATTAAAATGACCATGTGTCATTTTAAAATGACCCTGCACCTCAGGCATATGAACTGCTAAGATAATAGAATAAATCAGTAGTGACTTCAGCACTTCCACAATAATACGAACTTGGCCATCTAAAATCAGAAATCAAATCAACTGGGATACTATATATTTTACTAGTGCAATCCTCATGAGATGAACCACAGCTCCATAAAACCCAACTAGCATCCCTACGGATTTTGAAAATGATATCTACCAGTACACTTGTAAGGCACAGATTGAAAGGAATGATGCCTTATACAATTTCAGCTTTAATTTTTTAACACGTTTTTCATAATTTTAAGATATCTAGATTTAATAAATTCTGGAATACAAATAAACAGAAATTATCAAAGCTCATTTCTTCCCCTAGCATGTGATAAATGTAAGATAGTCAGTAGCATCTTTTCATCTCTAGGATATACAACAGTAACTTTAGGAAACATTTAAAAATCTGATTCTATAGAAGGCATTATTTTCCACAGCTTTGTAAGTGGCTTGTTTTACCACCACCACTTCCCTTTTAAAGGAAGGTCAAATAAATGAACGCATATACTATGAAAAATCTGGAAAAGGAATGATTTAGGAAGTCAATTTATCAAGCCAACATTTTTCAATCTTTTTGCTGATATTGGTGAAGATTTATGGCTGATTATCATTGCCCTCCTTCTGCAGAAGACTCATATTCCTGGGGTTATGGTTTCAGAGTTTGCTGTCATAGATGTAACTTATGACACAAATTTAGCATTGTGTATTCATTGCAAAACTAGACTGAACAGATATCATTTAAAAAAAAAATATCTGAAAGCTCTACATTGAAGACATTTTGCAGTATTGAAAAAAATCCTTTTGAAAATACATAAAATAAAATTTGCTCGTGCTTAATTACCAGTATATTTTTATGATATTGGTCATTCCTTACCAAGTACATCCCTTACCATAAAACTTTTGGTGTAAGACAGTAAATACAGAGGTAGAACATCTGCTCTGCATTTTTAAAAAAGGTCCTACATCCCATTTCCAGTATTTTTGAAAGCTACTGTCAATGTTGGACTGGATGGATAGGTTTAATTCAGTATAAGGCAGTTTTTAGGTGGTGCCTAAGTAATATAGTTAGAATTTTAGTACAGTTTTTTTAATATTATTAAGCAGAAATGCATTGAAGATTATTTCCTGAATTCTATGAAAAAATGTACAACATAAATTCTTTATATTTAGATATAAGTTCAGGATATTCAAAATGTTTAGAACAAACATTCTGAACATATTACATTAAACAATATAAAATAACATGCATAATTTCTGGCCTATTGAAATCATGTTCCTTTCTAGGTAAAAAAAAGATACAATTCAAGCCAAAGAGATAAAGATGCTAAATGAAAAATCAGCATCTTCATAAACACTTGAAATTCTTTTGTGCTTGTCAAAAATGATGACTGTGTTTTTTTGTCTAATGCAATCACTATTTTGTGAAGGGTGAGAGGCAGCTTCATTATATCAGATTTGAAGTAAGATTAGATTTTATTTACTCAATATATTATTTTTTTTCTCAATCATCAGTTACCATTCCAAACTTAAGTCATTCAGAATATAGTTTATTCAATTATTGTTTTTGTGGTTCTGCAGCAGCAATGGAAAACATGCCACCCACTGCCTAATCTGTACAGTTCTTAGATGAAACAAACTGAGAACTTTGGCAACTGTGATTTGCCCTCACACTCTCAGACAAAGGGTAAAGAGGGATATAATACAGGAGGGAAGGGATTTCTCAGTGTTTTCACTTTGGGCTTGTCCATCAGGACTTTGGGCATACTTGCTGCTAGCAACAAGTTGCGGCTTGAAGAAACAAGACTTCCAACTGAAAAAAAAATTCTCCTAATGTATAACTAATGTTATCAATAGTTCATTGTACGCTTCAGCAAATGCAGTGAATGAAATAGTCAATTGTGCTACATATGCACCCTTGTCCAAATGCATGTGGTTATATATGCATGCTCTGAAAATAAAATATAGCTCTACGTCCCATTCAGATATTGATTTCTAAAGTGGAATTAAACCTTGAAGAATGACAGATCTAGTAATGCAACCTAATAAAGCTGAAAACACTTCCAGACAGCAAAAGCAAAACAAGATAAGGATTCCATTTACAAATAACACACACAAAAAATGTCTGAATAGGGACAATGAGGCAGTATAAGATCTGAGAGTATTAACAGATCTAACCCCTCATTCATAAAAGCCAAAACTGGGGAAGTTGTGCTTCAGATCTGTATAAAATTCAGTGATGACCAACTGACCTATTCACTGACAGGCATTAGTATATATCCTGAATAGAAGAAGTGATGGTGAGGTGCATTTGTCATGACTGAGAAAGTAAGCATCTGATTTATGCTGCATATGTGACCTGCCTACTAGATAAAGCAGAATCCACAGTCGCATCCAAATGGGATTGATGGACTCAAGGCTGCTAATGCAAACAGCTCTTCACACAAAGACTATTAACTGAGACCATTCATAACTACATGATGGCTGCTACTGCAAAAGCCTTGTAAGAAATTTATAATATGCAAATCATTTGGTTAAGAACTGGGGATCTAAATGAACTTTATAAATGCAGAAGCAAATTACCTCTCAGTACTAGATACTGGGGATAACCTAGATGACCTCCAAGGTTCCTTCCAACTTTATTATTATTATTATTAGCATGAGAGATGCTGAGTTCTGAAAGATCAGACTGTTTGTCCATCTAGCCTCAAATTATCTTATTAGCAGCTCTGTGATATCTATCATCATCTGATCCCTAATTCTTTTTATTGAAGATGTCAAATATTGAACATAAGGTACATGCACTTTACCATTGAAGTTCATACCTTGGTGCTTATATGAATTTTTTAATGACATCTCTCTTGGTGCTTATGTGGGCTTCCTATGATATCTCTCTAGCTATTATAAGGCAGGTATAGTTAGATTGACCTTTGCCCGACCAACAAGACAACATTTCTATTAGGTGCGTGCCTGCAGCCCTCAAATCAAATTGCAGTCAGCAGAAAAGACAGCTTTCATTGGAGAATTGAAAACAATAAGTAGTCAGCTTTTAAGCTCACATCCTGGGAATGCAGCGTGTGCAGAATTGCGTCATTATTCTTTAGACCATTTCTCATTAAGGAGAACAATTTCCATTCTACCCATCCAAGTGGGTAGGGCTTCTTTCTTGGCTTTTGCCCTGTCCATCAATGTAATTATTATCAAAATTTAATGGACTTCAGGTAGACACTGATATTCAGCAGTATAATGATCTGTAATCTATTTTTCCAAAGAATACTAGATGAAACCTCAGTGAAAGCTTTCCTTTGAGTTTATGATGTAAATTGAAGAAATTGCTTGTGGGGAATAGGAAAAAAATAGATCAATGTTTTTATTGGTTGTATTTTGAATAGAGCAGTATGCTGCCCACATCAACAGAGAAAGTGAAAACCTATGAGAAATTTGCTGATGTTCACATGAACCCAGCACAGAAGCTAAGCATAGCAGATAATCAAATTATATGACTAATCCTTTGTTATATCTACAGAAAACAGGACAGTCAAAGTTAGACCTAAACTTGTGTAAATAGAACAAATACAATAT
This sequence comes from Azemiops feae, assembly GCA_023970755.1. Lineage (NCBI taxonomy): Eukaryota > Metazoa > Chordata > Lepidosauria > Squamata > Viperidae > Azemiops > Azemiops feae. Next base: position 1,543,189 of record JALGBA010000121.1, on the reverse strand, counting down.
TTTTGAGAAACACACAGATTGCATTTTTGTGAATGTTACACAAAAACATCATTTCAGTTACAAATCTATCAGCAAGTTACCTTGTTCCTGTTGATGAGAAATGTGTTTCTGTTCATTGTAGCCAGAAGGCCAAATCTCTGATATGCTTCTATTAGAAGATTCGAGGTCTGCAATTTTATCTCTGTAGCAGCTGTGTGGAGCCTCACTGTCCTTGTGAAGCTTGATAAAAGTCCAAGTACCTGGGCTAATGGAGCTGAATCTAAAATGGTAGCTATATGCCAGCTCCTGCAATGAATGCATTAAGATTAAATACTATTCCAAGATATGTCTGAAATTTTTCCCTCCCTAGGCCTGTTTTCTGCAAGATCAAGGGATGTATAAATGTGGGAAAAGATATTTTAAAAGGCAACATTTCAACTGAAGAACTGAGTTAATATTTTATTTGGGCAATGTCTGGAGAAATAGCATATCAAGCCTCTTCATTAAACATAATAATTAGCAAGCTCAAATGTATTTTTGCAGTAAGAAGACTTACTTATACATAGTTCAATAAAAAGGGCAGAATGTTACTATTCTATAGTCCCTGAACTACAAGCAATATTCCAAGCTTGCCAAATGCTGCTGCAAACAAAACTCAGCATGCTTAACAAACTATCATATATACTCCCATCAGCCAAAGTTATGGCTGACATCAGCATTAGTTCCCATGTTCAGTGGGTTTTCCACTGCACTACCATTTATTTCTATTTAAATAAAGTCTGAATTCTATCTAGTATATTTTTAGCCAAACTTTTCACAGTACTGTGAGTTTTCACAGTACAGTGTATGGGGAAAGATTTACCTTGTAGTAAGAATGGAGTACAAACCTGAAATGCTTTGGGCCAAATGCCCAGATAAGCAGAGGAAGCAATAATAATTTAGGAGATAAAAACCTCCTCCTGCATGCTGTTGCATTGGGTTCTATAAAGGAACCAGGACGTGATGTTTCCATTGGTCTTCTTAGATTGATCAAGATGATATGATATGCTATATAGTATAATAGAGGTAAACCTATATGTATGTGTGTTTGTGTTTTTGTGTGTGTGTATATGCATGTATGTATGCATATCTGATATAGACACAAGTTTATCATATACACATATTACAATGTTAGATATTACATATTACAATTTAAAATTCCACTTGTTTGAATCTGTATTTCTTTAAAATAAAGTAGCTCATGGTGCAGGTATTTTAAACGACTCCTTTTGCTAGAATGAATTTCCTCCCTATGAGAATTAAAGTCCCACAATTGTTTTCACTAAAGGCTCAAAGTGCCCTATCTGTGATAAGCAGCAGTAATTAATCTCCCAGCTGTAGCATAAAAGGAGTGGAAATGAAAAGTCTTTTATTGGCACTCTCATTATTTAATGATAATTAAACTCCAGAGTCCCATAACTGCCCCTAATTTTATTTTACAAATATCAGTCGGAGCCATTGCTCTTCCTACAGCTGTCTTACAAATCTGTTGCCAACCCAAATTGAAATGGGGCACAAAAACACACATACTCTGGACACATCTGAAAACATTAGCGTTTATCGCCCCAATTTGCTGCCCTTCAGATCCACCTTGAATACTGAACACTTGTGGTCCTATCTATCTGGGTTAAAAAGTCTTAAGTTATTTAATTATTTCAGTTATGATAAGCCATGCATAATTCTACAAGGGCTTAGTTATGGTCCTGCAGTCACCATTGAATATTTCAATTACAAAAGCAGTAAAGCAATCTGTACTGCATTTAAAGTTGCAATTCTGAAAACATGTTATGATTTCCAGTGATGAATTTTAATCTTAATTTATATTATATAAATATGAACTGCATCCCAGACTTTAGATTTTGAAACAACCACAGTTGACTTTAAGGGTTCATAAGTAATTCATAATAAAATTATTTGTCTGAGGGATATTTGTCCATTCCACTCTCTGGAGCTCTGATTTCCTTTATAGTTATATAAACCAATCACTTGTGAATTAAAACTCTCTCCAAGCTGGTTCCTCCATTTCTAAAGAAAAATTAAGACAACTTGTTTTATTTGGCCAGTATCAGAACTTCCTGTCATGGAATACCATATGGTATAAAATTTTTAGCTATATCGGGAGAATTGTTACTGGCAGAGTGTAATAAAATGTTATTATAAGATTAAGAGACTTGCAGCTGAAGAATTATTTGTGCTGCTACATGCTCTGTTATAGATCCACTACTCCAGTTACCCTACAAATAAGGAAATAAAAAGAACTTTAAAAATGAGGATTTGTATCCTTGTTTATTTATATGCACCAATAAGGAACTTCCAATGTCTTTGGCATGTTCTTCAGCTTTAATTCCCAACTGAAAAACTCAAAGCATGGTGAATGTTTTCTGGAATCCACATTGTACTTTTCTATGTGTGGACTCAGGATTCCTTATTTCTGCCATGAGGGTTTAGATAAGTACAAACATGTAGTAAATTAATTATTAAAAATAGTTCTATGTGCTTCAGAAGGATTAGCTTATCCTTGAATTTCATACGTATCAGTTCAAAAACAGGCCATTATTTGTTTCAAATACATTTTCAAAAATTAGAAAAGATCACTCTTCTTCTAGTTTCCCAGTTGTCTGTCTGTCTGTCTGTCTGTCTGTCTGTCAGTCTCTCGCCATTTTAATAGAGCCCTTTCCAGGCATTCAGTCATAGATTGAATGAGCCATGCTGGCTCAGGAATACTGGGAGTTGGAGTCCATAAGTTATAAAAGGGCCATAGTTCCCCGTCTCTGCTCAATAGGATCAGGTGCTTTGCATAATCAGAATCAAGGGGTGCAAAGCAATTTTTCCCAAGTTTTCCAAGATTAAATTGTGGGATACCAACTAAAGATGTGTAGAGGGGTTCATACATTGCACTAAGCTACAATTTCCTTTAATCATTTTTGTGAGTTAGCAAGAATGGGTGGGGTCCATAACTTACTAAGCTATAACTGTGTGGCTCAGCTCACACATTCTCCCAAGCCACAAAGAAGCAAGCAATGTTGTAGCTTAAAACAATATGGCACTCTCTAACTACAGTAACTACTTAACACCATTGCACAATCTCACTAAATGAGTGTAAGGGAACAGGTTAGTGAAGCAGAAAATAGTGGTTATACCACAGACTGAGTTTAAAATCATAAAGCACCATGTCAATTGTATAGGATGAAGAAGCCATAATTTAAATTCTTCACAATATATAATTGTTCTTGACTTCTTTGCACTGCAGTGGTTAATCAGCTGTTGTTTGTATAGCTTCAGTCTTGTGTACCCATGAGGCTTCTGCCAAGTCCAGTAGAAAAGTTGAATTAAGGGAAGCATCAGGAGATGGGTGATTAACGGGTGAGCCCAGGTGTGAAGCCTGGCAGTGACTCAGGCATTCCAATTTAAAAAACAAAATGAAATTGCACAAAGACTTTGACAGTCTTCCCACAAAAATCTTGCAGAAGAATAGAGAAATGGCACAGTTTGTTAATTTCATGAGATCCATTAAAATAATTTCAACTTTAGAGAACTGTAGATACGAGTTTTATGAGTGCTATGGTGCTGAATTCATATCAAATATAATAATTCAAAAGCCCTGTTCTTAAAGGATAAAAACTTCATAATAGAATTGGTGCCGAAGGAAACATAGCTTCACATCAAGTATTCTCAAAAAATGGCAACCAAAGCAGATTTATGTTGACTTTTTCCATTTACCTACCTAGACATTCATAGCAGGCCAATCCAACTGCATTAGCAGCCTTCATTCTTTATATTGCTATCAATTCTGGAGTAAGTCTTTCCAAATTCCTGGCAATTAATTGGTAGGTCACTCAAGGTGATGATAATGTTTGCACTAAATGTCATTTTTAATGAAAGAAAGGAATTCGTTTTTTAAAAAAGAATATTGTATAATTATATCTATATCTTTTAAGGCATTCTTGGCATTACCAAATAGGAGCAGTCCTATTTAAGTTTGTAATAGGAGCAAAACTATTGTTATAATTAGTACTTTACAGAGTGATGTTGCATAATACTGAAATTAGGAAGAAAACAATCTTATGCCCATATGATATGTTATTCTTGTGTTTTTGAAAACTCAGTAAGTAGGCTGGGGCTGATGGGAATTGTAGTGCAAAACCTCTGGAAAGTATCAGGCAGTCTCCTCCTGGCATTTTTGTGCTCTCAGTTTCAGATGCTATTGTAAATATGCCCCATTAATGGTCAGTGACCATTAATAACTAGAGTTATTTCTAAGAAAAATATGCAGTCTATATACATACACCTGATTTACAGTCTATATGCAGTCTATATATATATATATATATATATACACACCTGATTTTAGGGGAAATATTTCCTCATGCACTAGAATCTAATGCAACATTTACAACATATACAAGCAACCTTTGGTGCTTTCTAAAATGCTCTTATTGTTTGAAACAAGCTGGAACTGGAGCGCCCTCTAGTGATAAAAAGTTTAATTACAATATGATTGCAACATTTGTTTTTGCAGAAAAGAATTTCTGGTCAACAATCTCTTTTTACAAAAAGGCACCTTTTTCACAGGAGGAAAAAAAACATAGAAAGAGGAAAAGGTCAGGCAATTTAATTAATCATCAAGGTGTAGACAGATTTTTTTTAAAAAAATCCTATAATTGACATTAGTCATGTGATCAATAGAAGAAGTATTAAAAGAAAGAAGACAAAAGAAACCACATTCCTGGTGTATATGAATAATATATTCAGAATTTGTTTCCACAGGCATCATCACACCTATCCAATTTTCTTCCAAGTTTATAGTTCAATTAGGCATTGAAGGCAAGTGCCAGATAAGTCGACCTGCTCAGCATGGAGAAATTCAAGGAGCAATTGATCTCACTCTTATTTTATTTGTGCAATCCACTCTCATGTTAGGATGCTTCAGAATTTTGTTTTATCTGCATTTTAAGTGAGTTGACTTGATTGGATTGGGGCATAATTCTCTAGAGCCTTTTTCAGAGAAAGAGATTATAACTTAATTCTTACTGGAAACTTCCTGTTCATTTCCTTGAATCTCTATTCAGCATAATATATGGGTGAACAGAACTTACCAAACCTATTCTGTTGGCCTCTAAGGAGGAGTATAGTCAATTAAAGAATGTACCTGCTTTGATAGAAAGCCTCTATTTCTGATCTTTATGTCTTCATGATCAGGGGAAAGGAAAAGAAGAAGAAAGACGGAGGCAGGCAAAAATGAAGGAAGGTAGAGGACGCAGCCTAAAAAGGACAACCTGAAAGTATCAGACGTTCACTGAGTGGGGGAGGGGGGCAAAGACAGGGGAACTTGTTTTGTTCCTCTGCTCCTAATTGCCCTAGTGATCAATAGGATAAAAGAGGCAGAGAATTGATGCTTCTGGACATGGACATCCACAGTTAATTATCTGGTAGCTGCATGTCTGACACTGTTTCTCATGCACTTCAGGATCTCCATCAGGATCAAGGACAATTCCCCAAGCCCTATTTGGCATAGGTGAGCCAGGCAAAATATAATTAGTATCCAAGATGCTCAGATGGGTAGATATTTTGATAAAGCTAATCAGTTACAGTGTAATCCTGAGATACGTTAGTGCATTAGATTTCCTAACACATGACATGTTCCTATTTTACTGGACCATTAACTTTTGCAGGGAAGGAAAGAAAGGAAGAAGAATAAATTGATGAAACATAAAAAAAAGGGAGCTGGAAAGAGCAGCTCAAAGAGTTCTTTGCTTTGTGACATCTTAGAACAGGGGTCTTCAAACTTGGCCCTTTTATGACTTGTGGACTTCAACTCCCAGAATTCCTCAGCCAGGCACACTGGCTGAGGAATTCTGGAAGTTGAAGTCCACAAGTCATAAAAGGGCCAAGTTTGAAGACCCCTGTCTTAGAATCTTAAAAATGGTTTGATAGTCTCAAGATGTCAAAGTTCTTTATGTTTTGATACATATTGTATAATTCAAGATTCAAATATGGAGCAGTTCCTTTGTCATAGGTGCCCTTGTTCTCATCAAATTACAGATAGTCCTCAATTTACAACCAGTCATTTAGTGATCAAAGTTTCAACAGCATTGCAAAATGTAACTTACAACTAGTCCTTACACTTACAACCAATGTAGCACTCCCATGGTTGCATGATCAAAATTTGCCAAGTATTTACACTGTTTACAACATCTTGGAGTCATGTGATCACCATTGGCTGGCTTCTAGAAAGACAAGTCAATAGGGCAATCTGTATTCACTTAAAGATTGCTTGATTCACTTAACAACTGCAGTGATTTCCTTAACAACTATGGCAAAAAGTTATAAAATTGGGTGCAATTCATTTAACAACTACCTTGCTTAACAATGGGCCTGTACAGTTTACCTATTGAAGCCCTGCTAAGCAAAACACCAAGATCCCTTTTCTTTATATTACTTTCTATTTCATTCTGAATAATGGGCCAGAAATGGGAGCAAAATAATCCAAATTTGGTTTTAATAATATATATGAAGAGGTGCAGCAAGGTAGTTTGTTAGACAAACATATTTACAGTTGCCAAATAACACAACTGTGCCAATAGACGTCCATTTAGTTTAGTTTCTTGTGTTTAACTGAGAAATCACAGATCTTTAAGAGTTATTTAGGATATCAAGGCTACCCCACTGCTCACTGCCAAAATCTTTATTAAAATATCCCCAAATAGTAACTGTTCAGGCTGTAACACATAGAGTGTAAACGAACTCACTACCTGAATTGGTTTTACCTTCAAGTAACTGTTACTGTTAACTAGAATTTTCCTTCCTATAACAATTATTTTGTATCATCAATTTTGGAACGAGAAAATACAAATTTCAATCAGCATACTCCCAATGATTTTTCAGCATCAGCAATCAACACAAATGGAGGTGTTAAAAAAAATCAGCCGCATCAATTGTTACTACTCTTCTTCAACCAGCCAACAGTAGCTGCAGTTAGGCATAAAAGAGACTACATTTCAACAAATAACTCTTCTATTTCCTGAAGGCATAAGTATTTTCATGCAGTAGCCTGAGTGACCTAAAGATAAATATTAACACTCATTAACTAGATTCATTATGAGTCACAAAGTAACTGTCTTCTTCAAAATATTAACCTGGCAGCTATTTCTGTTCTTTGGCATTAACTATACTGTATTACTCCAGGAGTATCCAATCTTGATTGATCAAGTTGGAAAAACTGTAGGAGGTTATACTCAGGGCATTGCAATAAATCTCTCTTGAAGAACTCCAAGTACAATGTCTCTCCTGGGAAGTGAACTCATTTCATCTTGAATAGAAAAGGGCCTATATTGGACGTACGTATATGCAGTGCCGGTAGCTCTGAAGATCAGCATCTACAAAGTCTAAAAATTTAGCCACATATATATTTGTGTGCCAAGGCTTAAATCTGAGTTTAATCTTTCAGTGTAACAGTTAGGCTGTTAATGTTATAGGGTCTGTCTTGTATCTAGATTCTACCTTTTGTAGAAGAGGTTGAAAATATTGTTTGACTTTATTTTTTAACAAGAATTTACCAACATTTATCTCTTTAAATAAGTGGTACAGAAAAAATGGGAGATATTTTTTAAAAAATGTAAGATGCTGTGTGGTTAAACTCATCGGAGTCTGAATTTGAATCCTTGAGCATTAATCCATGTGTTTTTCTTCTTACGTGTTTATCTGCAACAGTCCTATGCTCAATAAGTTAAAATCTGATGAAGTGCTCTTTTTTAATATAATTCTTACTAAGAATTTGAATAACAAAAACTAATGAAGACTAAACTTAGTTTTCATTAGAGAATGGAAAGAAAGAATAAAAGTATAGGAAAATAGAGAGAAGAAGAAAAGAAATATATAAAGTGATTTCCAATATTTCATCACAACCAGTACAAACAATTTAATAACTCTTCATGCAGATATTTCTTCATACCATATTCCGCCACTTATCTATAAGCAAATCTATAAAATTCCACGTTTTCAATCCTGGTATCAACAAAATGCCTATAAATGGTTGCCACACCATTGCACAAAAAGGTATTATTTTAACCTTGATAACATAAATCAACTTTATATTCTTTCCTTTTACTTTTAAACGTCTGTGGGGATCTTCTCATTAGATTCTCCATTTGTTTGAATTCTGATAAATTTTTCATTTCCTCTACTTTCATTGCTGTATGATATGTAATAATGGCTGTCACATTAACACAAAAAATTATAAGTATATACTATAGCATAGAAATGATCATAGCTAATTTATCTGGGTAACCAGTCAATATTGAAATAATGCAGGGTTGAAATGCAAGGTCTATTTTGGGTGTAGACCACAGTAACATGCATAGGTTTCGGATCTTAATTTAGATCATCTATGTCAGTCGTTCACATGCTGTTTACTTCTTAACTAAGTTGGCAATTTTTATTTTTGCCTACATAAATATGACATTACATAAATATAAATGTGATCAAGAGGCTATACAGGTGATGGTCCAAATCCAAATCCAGTGTTTTGATTCTCATTTAACAACCACAAGTACTCATTAGAGTATAGATAGAAAATTAAGGCTTCACTCTATGTCCTTTCTTTGGCTATCACTTTGCCTCTTCTTTGCATAAGAGATAAGTAATTTGAGTTCGCTCTTGTATGCGAACATAAACATAAAAAAAATCTTTGACTTTTCTCCTGATTGGATATAGTTAGCTACATGCTAGGTTTCACCTGTCCCTACAGTATAAGGCAATCCCTTTAAATAAATCTCCTTTATGTTATAAAACATGTTTAATCATGGCACAGGGCAGATTCCTACTCTTGAGAATGCTCTTTCTCTCTCATATACAAAATGCTTCAACTTCTAACAAAAGGATTTTAAAGACAGCTAAGAAAATCCATACAAAAGCGAGATGTGTGCTAAAATATTGAAGTGCAAACAAAAGCACTTCCTTTTGATGGAAGAATCAAGACAGACAACACTTGAAATGTATTGATAAGTCTATATATACAGGTTAGAAAGCCACAGTACAGACAGAACATGGACTGGTTCCAGTTTGGCAAAGGAAACACAAATCTATATACTCTTCCCTCATTTATTCAGCTATATGCTGAATATACATTAAGGGATGAGTGTGGAAGAAAAATCAGAGGAAGAAACATCAACAACCTGTGCTATGCCAAAGGCACTCTCAAAACTGAAAATGCAAAGACTCTGCAAGCTCTAGTCTAGTATATTACATGGGAAACTCATAAAATGAAAATCCATTCATCTCTAAGGATGCCTAAATATAAGGCATTTTTGCTATGTTTTGAAAGGGTTCAAATGTTAATTTTCATCAGACTAGTTAAATAATGCACAAATCCCATTAGGAAAAATATTTCCATTCTTACTATTTAAAAAAAATTCATGCAAAATGTACATTTCTGGCCAACAGGGATAAATAATTTCAGGAAAAATTATTTTATTTCAAATTTTCAACAAACAACCATAGGAATGAGCAAATTAAGGGAATAGTCATCTTCAGAGACAGATGTTGAATATGAGAAGAAGCATTCAACAAAATACTCCAGACATATAGTAAACATAATAAATTTACCACTTTCATATATAATGCCTGACACATCTTCTGCCTTTCAGTGATTGGCTGCTGGCATAACAGCAAAACTGTATCTAGATCCCAACTCTGTCACTATAAATGTGGGATCAAGGACACTTCTTCAAATGTATTGGGAAAACATGGTTTGAAACATTTTCCTTTAATTATAAATTGGAGATTTTCTTACATGTCAAAGACAATCACCAAGCCAGCAAATTGCGTTGGGAATTATTCCACACACAAAAAAATTAAGTAAAATAAAATAAACAATGCTGTCAGCACAGGATGAAGTTAATACTAAAAAAAATAAAAAGTGGCTATTTCAAAAAAAGAAATACAATATTTTGATTATTCACAAATGGATCTGTCACTGCTGATTAGCTTCTCAGCAATAACTCTTTTCCATTACAGGAAACAACCTCTCCCCTAAAAAAAAAATCTTAGCTAAACTCTTACTTTTAGTAGTACTAGGAGATTATGATCATTGCCATGTTCCTTTTTCTTCTTTTTATTCAGAACATGAAAGTAATCTTTTCTCTTAAAAGAAAAGGAAAAACAATATCGAAAGTACCATGTTAAGTCTGTCACAAGACTAGTTAGATAGTTAAAATGCATGTATTCATTTATTAGACACTAAGACCTTTTCTTCACACCAAAGCTCTCAATATTGCACTGGTAAGACATCTCAAAAAAACTTTAAGACTCAAAGAAAGAACACAATGTTATAAAATGAAAAACATACTTCTGTATCTGACTACTTTAGTTTTCAAGATATGGGCTTCCTGACTTTGAAAAGATTCCAATACTTATCCATACTAATATACTTCTCAGAAGGGTAATTCTAAATGTGGAATGTTTTTAAGATTAAATATTTTTTAATTTCTTAAAGCAAAATATTGTAATTGTATATACAAAAATCAAGGTAAAGAACAAAGAACTAAAGCACAATTATAATTATAGTGCAGACAAAAATACATTGTGAATCATATCCCCAAATTTGTTGCCCTTTTGTATAAGTTCAGCATCATTTGATTCTGACAGCAGGTGCCTTCTATGGGCAGACTTACAATGCAGATACTGGACTATGAAAATATGTGCAGCTTATGCTTTCCAGACATATTAACTTGAACTTGTAAATTTATGGATTGTATCCTCTACAGGTTTTGGTGTGGGAATGATGACAGTGCATCATCGGTGTGAAGTAAGCCTGGGTTTTCATATTATTCTTTAATATTGCTGAATAATAAAATGTTTCAAAAAAATTTCTTTGATGTATTTTCACAATATTGCATCATTAATCACAACTCTACAAATGTAGCCAAGCTGTATTTAATAGGAATTTATTCACTGGTAACCCTATATGTGATTGCACCTCCAGTATTATCTCAGTGTTACTTAAGTGCATCTCAATGGTATCTCAGCTATTTGGCCATGAACCACAAACACAGAATTAATGATCTAATAATAAACTATCCTTTGCCAATACAGTATATCATAGTATCTTTTTATAAAATCATAATAAGATTAGTGTGTAGCAACCAAATATGCTTATGTTCCAAGATGCAAAAACAGAAATCCATAGATGCATATAAAAGCCTTAATTAAAATAATCAAATCAATATGGATAGTGGTTATTGTGACTTATGAAACACCTTATATAAGAAAAACATTTTTAAATACCATAGTAAAATTGAAATATAATCAATCCAACCTGAGAAGAGTTGCTGAGTATTTAATATTTTTGACTTATTACTGCAATTCATATATCTATCTCATGGCTTTTATTACCATACTGCTATAGTTGCATGGGACATGATATTCCTACCCAAGCTTAATCAATGCATAGAACTTATAAATTCTTCTTCAACAAAAATTTTAGATATATGCATTGATGGATGGACAAATCCATTTCTTTCTTTTCCTTCATCATCTTACAATTAAGAACATATGTTTTTTTCCACATTGCAAAGTGGTCACTTAGGATAACAAAGTCTTCTTATATCAATTAAATAAGGACAATAGAAAATGGAGCTCCTTATAATGAAGGCTTGAGTGTTTTCTTCTTACTTGTGGTGATAAAGTTTAATATGAACTGAGTGTTCCATATTACCACTCTAGTTGAGTGAACACCATAATTGTGTGTGATACATCTCCATCTTTTAGAGCAGTGTACCCATTTGAAAGAAATTGGCAAATGTGTGCGCATGAAGCTCCATTTGTGTGAGCAGTGGGGAAGCATGCACATGGGCTCCACTTGGGCAAGCGGAGTGCACTTGCCCTTGAACACAAAGCTCCATTCGCGCATACTTCATATGTGAGCGCCCTCGGCTCACGCAAGTGAACAGAAGAGCACTGACACAGACATCCCCTAAACGCTACTGAAGATGTTACCTAGCCTGGTAACAAAACATTCGGAAACCAACCCACAAACTCAGAGAACGAACCTTCATCCTCACAAATGCCTTGTGCTCATGCAAGTGGAGTTTTGCACATGAATACAACCACCCTCCACTTGCACACGAAGCTCTATTCACATGAGTGGAGGATGCGCACATGCCTCACACATATGGAGCTGTGTGCACACACGTGCGCCTGCCACTCACATGCCCCCCAGCCAGGCTGGGCCACCAAGCTGGAAAGGTTGGGAACTGCTGCTTTAGAGAGAAAAGAATCATACAAGCAGAGTATCCGCGCAACTAAACAGATTGAAAGTGCAAATAGTTTAGAGTTAGGACTGCAGAACAAATTATGAGTGCCCCCTTTCCCATCAGAAATATGAATAGTGGCTAAGATGTGTGTATGTTTGAATCTAAACCAGGATTGGAAATTTTGGCTCTCTAGAATTTGTGCATTTAACTCTACCAACTGCAGCTAGCATTGATATTGATCAAGCCTGGTAGCAGGGTAGTACATCAAAATCTGGACTATCACATGATCCCACCCAATTTTCTAAATAATATAAAATAGAAGGAGTTTGTCTAAGTTTAGCCTTAGTTTGTCCTTTTCTCCCCCCTTTTTTGAGAGGAAAAAGCAGTTTATTTAAGCTGCAATAGTTGTTTTCAATATCAGGTACAGAATATCCCAATGCAATCAACCCTACTTTTTCCACTGTAATGAATCATGCATGGGAAGGAGTGGATGCCTCAGACATTGTCCATTCCAGCTGTCCTTTCAATCCTGAATGTCCTGCCAGGAATCACATAACACTTCAAACCTAAGCTGTTCAAAGAAAACAATATACCCCCTTGTACCTGCATGCCAAATATTTATGTTACTTCAAAAATTGTTGCTTTGTTAAACATTTGGTAATAAATCTTTATTTCTTAGATTTTAAAAAAGTGGAATGCTATGTGAAGGTGCAAACACAGAGGTTGGCTACATAGCTGTCAGATGGAAGCTCTGTTGGAGGGACATACTTCTTTCCTTGTGTTAAAATGTCTGCTTCCCATTTTAATGAAATGGCTGTTCAAATGAAGCCTATCTAGGGATTTTGGACAGAGACTCTTTTCTGATGGAATATACAATGAGCTTAGCCCACTAAGAGTTATCATCCCTCACAGAAGAGATTTTAGATTACATATTTCCTTTTACAGGAAATGGCAGTCAAGAAATGACTTTATATATGAAAGGTCAGTGACAATTTCGAGAGAGAGCTGCAGGCTATACGATTTGACTCTTGCATATAGGAGATGAAAAATTAATTATATTTAATCAACAATCATGCCAAATGTACAAATGGGTTCAAAAAATAAGGAACTTAGTAATTGAAGGAGACCGAAACCATTTATCGTGGCAACAGGAAATTAAAAACCAAAGTGATACAGAAATTTAAAATGTTAAAACTCATCTTTGTATAGTTTGGTCTCTGTACAGCACAGTATTTATCAAACAATCAGACCGGTATTTTACAGGGGGGGAAAATGGAAGAAATCTTTTCTGATCAAAAAAATGAACATAAGCAAAACATCTCTGAATAAAATTAATGGATAAATCTTTTTTCATTTTTTGTTGTTGACATAAGTAAAGTGCATCAAGATCCCAACAGATGTTTCTCTTGATAACAGTTCACATCTCTTCCCAATATGTCTTTGACATCCAGTTAAAATAGATGAATGATATGATGTCACTATATTCAAATGACTCTCCATTCCTTTTGTCTCAAGTGAGGAAAAGCTGTATATGATTTCATTATATCACACATCTGCTTTAAATAAACATTTAAAATCTGGGGGAAATAAGCTGTAATGTGTGTACCATATTTATTGTAATGATATTTGTACTTTATTTGGTTGGATATTATTAAGTAAAAGAAATTACATTGTATATCATATTATATGTTACAAATGCATAAACTGCTCATTCTGTTTCTGGTTGGCTTACAATACCAATATGAAAATGTCCTAGGAGTAGAAGCTCCCTTCAAGCTCTAGATAAAAAGTAGAACTTCACCACCACCACCACCACCACCACTGTATAAAGAAGGGCACTTGCTTCAAATTCCAGTTTGTTCATTGCCTACATTTCTACAGAAAGTGCATAATTTTCTGCTGATATGGAGAACCCACAATACACCTCACTAAAGTTCTAATATCTAAGCTGTTAGACCTAAACTGTTTAGCTTTTTATATCAAAATCAGCATCTTCAAATAGCCTCAAAAATCAACTAGGAACTACTCTACTTGTTTAAACACAGGAATGATGTTTAAGCACATAGCATGTCTTGATCAGCTTCATTTTCTAGACTGTCTTCAACAACCACCTCACAAAGAAGTCATTGTAATAATCCAACATTGAGATTACTAATGCCAGCTTTTTATCTTCAAAATTGGTACAACCAGTGCTTTTTTTGTAAAAAAAAAAAAAAAAAAAGGTGCCGGAACTCACACACATCATACAACCCGCCTTGCCTACTCTACAAGGTTCCATCCAAAAAAGGTGCCGGAACTCCGTTCTGGGCGTTCTATGACAAAAAAATCCCTGGGTACAACTGTTTTAATCAAAGGTAATAAAACCATTATAATAAGAACTTTCAGACCTTTTTGTTAAAGAGGAATGCCAGAAAACTGGCTTATTATTTAAATCCTGATATATAGTTGCTGAGGGGACACAGTAGCTCAGTGGTTAAAGATGCTGAGCTTGTCAGCTGGAAAACTGGCAGCCCAGGTTCAAGATCCAAGTGCCGTGCAATGAAGTGAGCTCCTGTTACTTGCCCCAGCTCCTGTCCACCTAGCAGTTTAAAAGCATGCAAATGCAAGTAGATAAATAGATACTAGTACTACTTTGGTAACAGCATTCCATGCGAAAATGTTTTTGGACAATGCTGGCTCTCTCAGGTAAGAAATGGAGATGAGCTCTACCCCCTAGAGATGGAAATGACTGGAGAGGGGAAGCCTTTACTTTTATATAATCTCTGGAATTAACAATTCCATATTGCCCAAATCCCTCTTCATTTCAACCAAGTCGCTGCTATGGATCTTTCAAGTTACAAAGCAAATCTGCAGAAGCCAATCAGTCTTTGTTATGGTCCAACTTGGTCCTTATCCCTGAGAAGGAAACTTGCTATTATACCCCAATCTTGACTAAATATTAATCTAGTAAGGAAATCATTTTGGGTTCCAATATATTAGAAATGCTAAAATAGCATGTATAAAACTCATGAAAGCCATTTAAGTTTTCCAAGAACAAAAGCTGTGTAGCTTCCAGTGCTATATTTGAAAGCATCTGTATCACTTCAATCAAGGATTAAGCCTAATTTGAACTCACACAAATCTGCTTCTTTCCCTTCCAAGATATTTTCCTTCTCTCCCATCTAGATAGTAACACTACTGCTGCTGGATGAGCCTGGAAATGCATATCCAGGTTACACGAATCTCCTTTCCTGCACTAAAACCATCAATATCGCCAAAAATAACAAGATAAATCCCTGGGGAAAAGTGGCAAGAGAAAGACGCAGAAAACAGACAACTAACTAAATGGGAGAACACCAGACAAGAACCTTCCTCAATTCTTGGCTGTGCAAACAATTAGGAATGATTGGTTCAAAAGCTCCTTGGATGATTTTGGACCAATGAATGCCATTCAGTCCAGCATAGCCCATAATGTTGTTGTAAAAAGAAAAAGAAAAGAGGAAGTGTTATATCTGCTTTCTTGAGCACTTGGAAGGAAAATGGTATATACTATAACCCAATGATCCTCTTTTCTTACCTCTATTCTAGCTTTTTTGAACTTGTCATCCCCTTTGCTGTACAGATCACTCCATAAAGCATGTAACGTATCCTGCTTCCCTTGCCAGTCCACTTGTAAAGACCAGTTACAACCCTCCTCTGCTGGCCACATAAAATAATGACTTTCTTATATTTCTAAGTGACTTGAACATAGTGACAGGCTACATGGATCCACAAAATGATTTAGATCATAAAACGTAGTCTTACATATGTGCAACAGATACGTCCATAGGATATATAGAATTATAGAACTGTTGATTTGATTTAATATCCATTTAATTTAAATCTTTGAATTTGATATATTCAACTGAATCAAATATGTATTTGTACATTTTAAAAAATCATTAAAAATTGAATCAGATCAAAGGCACCAGAGTCAATACAGTGATTCAATCTAAAGAGATATTTCGATATAATTGCCTTTAAATCAAAACTTCTACCTATTAAATATTACAATTGTTAATGGTTTTAAACACAGCCTTGGAAATAAACGTCTTTAATAATGTATACTAAGAGTTTGAATCCAGGAATATAAATATGTCATGGTGTTTTGTAGTACAAGCTGTAGCAGTGATGTCTTCAAGGAAGGTAGTATATTGTGGCATTATTAGCAACAATTTAGCCTTAGGGGACGATATTGTTGTGTTACATATAAAAATAATTAGATAAAATCATTTTAATAATCTACTTCATCTTTCATCCAAATGTTAAATTAGCAGATTATTATGGAATATTCTCAATACTTTGTTGAATTAATAAAAAAAATCTATGCCTTTCTTTAGTCTTAAAATTATTCCATAAATCAACCATGATCTCATTGCTTTTTTGCTCATGGAAAGCTTTATCCACATATAAATAATTCTTTCTCCATTGTGAAAACCCAAGTGACAGGAATTGAGCTGTACTAATCTCAAAAAGATTATCAGAGACTCATGTTGTTTCTGCAGCAAAATCCAAACAGATCTGGGTATAGAATTGCAAAAGATTTGAGAAGCTGAATTGTAATGTGTTCCACAGGGAAACGACTACTTGAGCAAAAATGATTTATACCTTTGTTGGAAAAGCTATCACTGAGAAGCTATCGATGACAGAACATCTGCTTCAAATATGAGGGTCCCAAGTTCTATATACATTATATTAAAAGGATCTGGTAGCTAATGATGGGAAAATACCTCTGTTGGAGACCCCAGAGAACCATTGCCAGGCAGAATGGCCACAATGACTAGATATACAAGTAGACAGGTTATCAGATTTGTCATTTAACAAGTGATGTTAAAGAATACAATTACAGTATAGGTACCACACTACCATTTAACAAATGATGCAGTATCAACAGTATACAATTAATCAAATGGCTGCACATTTTCTAGGAACCTTCATAAAAATCCCCCTTTCTTTCTTTCAGACCTTTCTTCCCCTTCTGGGTGATAAAGCAATCTTAAAGAGATAAATACAACCATTTTTTAAAAGAAAAACCAAAAAAGCACTAATAAGTCCATTTTAACTTTCCAGATTCTCTTTAATCAGAATAATGACGCTACACAGCTTCTGCCTCTATTAAAAAGGATCAAAAACCTTTCTTTCTTTTGTTGATCTGAATGGACTGGGGAAATATAACTCTATAAGTAATTCCATTCATGAAAATATATATTCTATGCCTGTGACGAGTGAGTGTACATCTGGTATCTGCCATGAGGGCCTGACAGTCTAGAGTATTTTGAGTGTAAACCGGCTTTACACCAATCAGTATAATACTTGAAATTAATAGTTCTTATATAATAGTTTTAGATTAGTCCTATGTGATAGGCTAATATCATTATCTTCCTACTGTCAGTTCACCAAGCTATAGGAGTTCTGTCTTTCCTGTTACTTCATCTTAACTATCACTATTCCCCAGTGCAAATGTTTCTGGATTTTCTCTTATCATTTATTTCATTTGTTCCTTTTGCTCAGAAAAGGGCATACATTTAAAACTGGGCAAACATGAATGAGGTTAGCTGGAACAATCTTTTCTTTGCTTGTTTAGCTGGTCTCTGTACTTCAATTTCTGATAATTATATTGGAAATTTCAGTTCCCTCTTTCTACAGACTCTTTCATGGAAACTCTCATTTGCAGCCTGAAATTTCCTAGTCTTTCTCCATGTCATAGCTCACTTTTTTTGAATTTTAGAAATTGCCTTGGGAAGTAGGGGAAGAGTTGACACATTATTAGTAATATGCATATATTTATATAAAATTGGATTTGTCAACAGCATCATTTTATTACAAAGGTTATGCCCTAATATTAAGCATTAATAAATTTCTACTCTATAATTATCCACAGGCTTATATTTGGGTTTGGATATCTACATGAATATTTATATTCAAGATTTCAGCATGTATTCAAGTGCCTTTAATCTACTGGAATGCAAATAGTTTCTATTGACTAAAGTGTAAAGATCTGCTTTTAAAAAAGTATTTTGCTAATTTCTAGGGAAATAAAGGACTTTTTTGTTAATAAAACAATCAAAAGAAAATGAAAGAAAACATTACTTTAGTAATAGTGGCATTATCCAATCAAATATTTCACAGTTTAGTTGCTTTTATACATGGTCTAGTGCCAAAAACTCATGAACACTGGACAGGCATCACCCCAAAATATATTTAATGAAAAGTTCATATGATCACTACTTTACCAATTGCCATAATCCACTGTCCATATCACTCTCATGATGTAAGATAAATAGCATTAAACCACTTTCTACGTATGGCAAAAAAGAAAAAATAAGTGACAGAGAACCAAACTGGATGTTATACTAATTGCATGAAAGCAGTTAACACTCATGCTATAAATATAAAGAGCTACCATGGAAAATAAGAGAACAAAATAAAAACTAAATTGCCATTTGGAATCTCTGCATCCATTTAGTTTAACTAGAATAAACAAAGGAAAAGGGAAAAGGAAAAGACATCCTTCTATTATTCATTGTATCAGACCTATAACTGTCGAAGAGAAAATGGGCAGATTGCTACAGCATTAGTTCTTCTGATGAGAAACTATAAAAGTAGTAGTCATGCCCTCCCAAAGTCTGCTTCTTGAGGCAGAAGAGAATAGAATACTTTATTTGGCTGTGTGATTAGGCATACACAAAATTTATCTGCAGCACAGAAGCACTCAATGTACTTGCAAAACAACAGAGAAAAATACTGTACATTAAAAGTGTGCAATCAGTAGAAGGGGGAAATAAGAGGCAATAAAAGGGTAAATAATACTATAGCCATACTCTGTGGGTTAATATACATATACATTAAACAAACATTTTGATATTTATATTGATAATCTGATCAGAAATCTTTTTAGAGACTATTAGAGATGTCTTTTTCTCTAGCTCTCCCGGATGGATTCTGCCTTGTGTTAATAGTTTGACTGTGTTTATACACACACAGACACACACACACACACAGAGAGAGAGAGAGAGAGAGAGAGAGAGAGAGAGAGAGAGAGAGAGAGAGAGAGAGAACTATTTATTAGAGCAATAATAGCCTCTAAGTTATAGGTATTCATAACAGCTTTTACATTATGTTGCAGTACCGAAGAGGGTATAAATTCTCTGCTTTCTAAGAACTGTCATTTACCTTATAGTATGTTGTTTTTTCACAACAGCATCTACAGCATCAGGTAATCTAGAAAAAAACTGCAGATAATGTTTTGGCAAAATGCAGTTCACTCGTGGTAACCAGTTATTCCTGTTGGGCAATAATGAAAAAGAAAGAATATATCTTGAAAGACAGGGAATATAAATAAAAATTGGCTCATTTTTCCATCTTTTCATTAACAGTTCTGAATAATGAGAGTAGACCTCACTGGTTTGAATTCTACACTCACTTTTCAATAATTGTCTAAAAGGTAACTACTATCCCCATAGATAATAAAAATAGATGTTATGGACTAGTGGCAATTATAGAATAGGATGTGGCTAAGACTGATAGAAACAAAGATGAAAATAATTATAGTAATAATAAAGCAAAAATGTTTGAATGTATATATTTTTTGCCAGAACTTTTGAATTATTTCATGGCATTTAGCACGCAATTGTATTCTAAATAATAGTTGTCACTAATGTCATGATTAAATAAAAAGGTTTGTAAACTTGTTTAAACAAAATGATCTATTACAAATTGAGAGATAAGAGACAAATCAGAATTTGTGTTGTTCTAATGCTGGATGTATAGCTGCACATGTATAATTGTTTTGTTCGATCTTTTCTCTTGTCATCAACATTTGCACAGTGGAATAAAACCAACAAGTGTCAGTGACACTCCTGATAAAATTTCTTATAGCTTTAACTGGATTCCATAGAATAGTACCCTTTTTTTCTTAACTATTTGAATAAAGTATGCTTTCAGATGTGGCAAAGAATTATACAATAGCATACTTTTTCCTGTTTCAGAATAGTCAACCAAACTAAAGCATTAAGATTTTTCTTAAATGAGACTAACTTGTCCTTTGAAATCTAAGTATTCTAAAACTAAACATGACATATGCTTTGTTATATATGATAAATATGACATATCTTAGTATTAAAATGTTTACATTAATCCTACTATATTTTCAATGTGATTTGCAGTTACCAGACATAAAACTGGATATCTTATTGTCCACAATGCAGAAACGAAATGTAGCCAAATGCTGACAAGACATGGATATCAGCTGCCTTTTATCCCATCTCCAAGAATTCAAAAAGGCAGCATAAAAATCACAGAGTTCACACTTTATGAAAATAATATTGTGCATACTTCATGTGCAACATGCACCTGTTGGGTGGAATAGATGAATAGATTTGTGTTCAGCTTACTCTAACATATGAGGGAATTAGTGTGCAAAGGGAAAACTTGCTATGAAACCTGATCTGCTTCAGATCAAATTCTGCTAATAAATTATTTTTAATCAACTTCATTGTCTATTTCTTTTTACTTTCTCATTTTGATATATAATTAATTGTATAGTTGATTGAAGGGATTAACTAAAAATCTTGTATATATATAATTTTTTCTTTCCAGTACTCTGGCAAACTAATTCAATTGAAATATGGAATATTGTCTACATAAAATTTCATTTTAGCAATGAAGTGAGTTGTGTAATCTTTAATAGGATCAAGGATAATTTCATTAAAAGTTCTGAAACATTTCAAAAGATACTTTTAAAAAAATATTATCAGTTGGTTTGATAAATGAGGAATCTGGGACTGTGCCAGTTATTCAGAATTAGATGTTTCAATTTGAAAGAATTTTAACATAATTTTTCCTTTTATCCAAATAATTCTTTTAGACCATTCCAATTCTCTCTGCATAATTAATTCCATTATAATTATTGTTAA
The DNA here is from genome assembly GCA_023970755.1 of Azemiops feae. Classification (NCBI taxonomy): domain Eukaryota; kingdom Metazoa; phylum Chordata; class Lepidosauria; order Squamata; family Viperidae; genus Azemiops; species Azemiops feae. The sequence goes on along the minus strand of JALGBA010000121.1, from coordinate 1,521,987 downwards.
TAGATTCAGGCATTCTGAAAACTGTATAGAATTTTTTATCAATTTAAAAGAGGAATATAATCTCTATATGTCAATTCTCTGTGAATGGAGTAGTGAAGCCTTGTGGGTTCACTATCCCAAATACATTTCCTAAATAATTTATCAATATGAATGAATTATTTATTTGCTTTTAACACAGGGACACCTCTAAGACTATAAATCAAATGAGGGAACAGTATTTATTTTAGTAATATTAATTTTATCCCACAAACGTAAAGAAATTTAACTCATGAATTAACCTTTTTTTAAAAAATGTCAACATATTTATTTGACATATCTAAATATATGTTTGGGTATATAAAGGCCTAGATATTTAAAATGATCAACTCAATTCTTTATATAACTGTATTGATCTGTTAGAACCCAAGGGAAGTAAACATTATTTATGCCAATTTATCTTATTATGTTATTATATTTTCTAAAATACCATACTATCATTATAAAATTAGAAAAAGAGGTAGTGTTCTGGTCCAGAATTTTAGAATATCATCAGTATACAAAAATAATTTCTACTCATTGCCTTAAAATCTAAAGATTGTCTCACCATGATGTTTCAAGGAGCAAATTAAATGGCATGGATAAAAGTGGGCAAAGAAGATTCTTTCCATGAATTTCTGACAGTTGCTAGATCTGCAAGAGATCCATAGGCAAACATCTCTCTCACCTTCACTGGCATTTTAAAAAAAGATTTCCAATCATTATTGCTTTTCAATATTTTCTCTGAATCATGTATGGTTGACCATGATTGTTATCATGCTATATGTTGCATAAGATTTTTTTTAGATAACTAGTGACATTATATAATTGCATTTTTTATTAGCAAGATTAAACCACCAAGGAATTCTACACTAAAAAAGAAATTAAATGAACAGCTGAAAAAATGTCCCTAAGCAGATGTCTTCTAACAACACTACAAAAAACCCTCTGTGAAATAATAAAAAGGGACAAATCCTTCTCAGCAGAAAAGGAAATAATAGGGATAATAAACTTCAGTATCAGTGTCATACCTTTAGAGTGCTGTGAGAGGGAGAAGATGTGAGCAATTCTTTGTGAAGAGTGTATGTTGCCTTATTCTTATTCTCACAAATAACTCAGTCAGTTACGTATAATACAATTATGATATCTATATGAATATGGAAATGAACAAAATATTATTAACAGGCCTTTTCCTTCCACCAATCTATAGCAATAATACAGTAAATAAGCTTTAAAAATGGGTGAACTGGCACATTACATCTTCTCTTTTTTAAGCTCCTCCACAACAGTTTATGGACTTGAAATAATTCAGTGATTTGGTACTTGCTGATATTTGGTATTTCCATTACCCAACAACTGAAATACTTTGCTCTATCAACTTAATACAGCTCACTTAAGAATTTAACACGAGGCTTAGCAGACCCACTCTGTGGGAATGGGTTGGAATCTGGAGGAAACCACAACCCCCTTAGGATGAGAACAGACATGCTCCTATAAAATGATTTAAGTCACTTGGGGACTTATCTGTCAATAGAACCCTATGTACATTTATGGAGTCATCTGTTATAAATTATTCAGGAATCCTTATAATTGTACCAAGGAATAGGGTTTGCTCTATAAGCTCTCCATGATATTGCAACATCTACTTTATCCCAAGAGAGCTACATATTTGTCCCAATGTCACGCTGTACACACAAGTGCATAATTTATAATTCACTACTGGGGCAGAATATCAACCAAATTAAGACTTCTTTTTAGATTTTGTGCAATTCTACTAGGCAAAATATTCTTTAAGAATATTCTAACATTCAGTAAATTATAAATAATCTTATGAAAACATGTTCTGATTTTCAGATCTAATAGCAACCTTGGTTGCACATCTATTGATTCTGATTTCTCAGCCTGAACTAAACAAGGCCTACTTATATTAAATTAAATATTTCTCTTTAAAAAAATGCAATGCTTCACTTAACAGCTATGACTATAAAGGTTGTAAAATGGGGCAAAATTCACTTAACACCATACATTTGGGGCTCAATTGTGGTTGTAAATCAAGGACTATCTCTATGAACAATAAAGGTCTAGTAGGTTTTAATAAATATATCAGAAAACTTTTTATAACTCAAGTAGTGGAACCAGTAAATGATAATCATTTTATTAGGATTATGAAAAACTGATAGCTTTTTTTTGCAATTAAAAGTTTATTTTATTACAACTTTGATTTTTGTTCTTTGTTCAAACATTTTCTATGTAAATAAAATAAGTACCTCTGAGTTGTAACTGGAGAAGGCCCACATTCTATACATATCTCAGGAATGTGACCCTGACCTTCAGATTAGTCTGTTCCTCTTTAATGACATTTTTCCTCCTGCTGAATTTGTTTTTAAATGCTAGCACTGAAATTCCTTTGAAATTCAAATTCATTTCTCAGTTCACATTTGCATTTGAATTTATACAATACTTCTTTCAAAGGGGGCGGGGGAAGCAAATCTCATGACAAATAGGAATTTACCCCCACAAAGTGAATAGCATCAACTACAATGAAGCCATGACAACTGTCAATTTAAACAGTTTAAAGAAAATGAATTAGTGCAACCAACTCTTGAACTTCTGTGTTTTATCACCATTGAAAAAGCATACAGATTCCTATATCATGAATTTCATTATAGTGAAATTAACTTTGACTATTACTTTAATCAGTTATTTCTGATCTAGAGTCAGCAGTTTCCCCCAGGATCTAAATCTGTATCATTAGGGAGAAAAGGAAAGGATTTTTATTTCAACAGCAAAATGTTGTCTGAAAATACTCCTTTTAAAATAACAGAGTGGAATGAATTAAGAGTGGATTTGCTCTGCAAAGTATTACAGTGTCCAGCTTCCCTTATTTTGCACAAACATTAAGAGCTACTGAATATTAAGAGCTACTGAAGACTATCCATTTGTTGAACTACATTTAAGTTACAATTCCTAAATCCCATTAAACATACATAGCAAAATTTATAGCACACATGTAGAGATTTGGACAGTTAGCAGAATAAATTATTATTAGAAATTCTAGGGCAAAAAGGACAGAAGAATAAGAGCAACAAAATGAGTGGAATACACAAACACATGTGAGACTTGAATTGGCTTGCAAGGAACTTTGGTAGATTCTTTTTGTTTTGCTTGGATATGCCTAGTTTTTAATATTTTAGTAGCATTTTATCTATTTCTGAGCTCAAAATGGTGGGAAAGACTGCTAAAAACCATGAAAATGGGCCCTCAGATTATAGGATGCTTACTTCTATTCTAGGATAAATTCAGGACCTCCTATTTTTTTGAGGGAGGTGGGGTAATCACATTCTGCATTTCAATTCTTGTGACATTATTCAAATAATAGAAAAATCTTACACCAGAATTAAACAGCTGTAGTAATGAATAAATTACAGGTAAAGATTTAACCTTCTGCATATTTTATAAAGCATCTTTTATAAACCACATAACATTTTTACAAGTACTTATAAATGAATAATTAGATTATTAGCTTTATGGATGTGAAGAGTGATAAATTTGCCCTATTTTAATAATTCATTTTTTAAAAAGTCAATTATTATGTTGTGACTAATAGTATAATAATAAAAACTGTTAGCAATTTAGCATTAAATACACTTCTGAAGGGGTTTTCTTTTGACAATTTGAACCCCAACGGTTAATTTTTCTAAGATCAATAGTTCCCAGACTTTGCCTGATCATTGCCAATAGTCTTTGATAAATTCCTTAATGGAGATAAAAAATTGTATTTATTCAAGTTTAACAAAATGTTTTAATTAACACTGGCATAATTTGATATTTCCAAATAAGGCGTGTTTATTGTGGTTTTGGATATCTAGCCAAAAATCGGATAAATACTTTAAAAAAAACTGCATATACTCTTTGTGCAGATTAGCATCCCTGAAATATGTCAAGCTTTTCAAAATAATTATTCTGTTCTTTGCTAGAGCAATCTTATGCTTCTTCCAAATACGTTAATGCAGTGTTTCTCAACCTCAGCTGGGGAATTCTGGGAGATGAGTTCCACACATATTAAAGTTGCCAAGGTTGAAAAACACTGTTCTAATATCAGATGTTCTAAGTAACTGAACACTAGACTGATAAGAAACATTTTTTTAAAAAAAATACAAATTTAAACTAAACTTGTTATTGAGAATAAAATGTAGGTATACAGGTCCAGGAAACAATTTGTTACAGCCAAACTGGAGATGATGGAGAAATGGTCTTTATTAGATAGACATCTCTTTGTACATTTGGAAAATCTGTTTATAATCAGCTGCCTCTGTGGGTGATAAGGAAGTTTTGGGTGTTTTGCCAAATCTCAATGTGTGGCCACCATATGAAACTAGCTAATTCAGCCCACTTGGAAATTAAGAGAATGCTTGGTTTAAAGGCAATGGAGAGAGAAGTGGGAATGCTGTTGCACATACTTGCTTGAAACTGAAGAAAATTAAATCTAAGAGTTTGTAGCTGTTTCCACTGAAGTTCTCTGAGGCATAAATGCATCTTGCGTAAGTGTTAATTCTGCTTCTATTTAGAAAAGGAAAAGTTAATAACATCACAAAACCACCCAAGCTCTAGAAATCTTCTGTTTGAACTGATGCTCAATAATAATAAATGGTAATATCATTTTGCAATCTACTACTAAATTACACAGAATTGGATGCACAGCTAATATAAGCACCTAGGGGTTTCAAGTCTTGCATCATACTCCACTCTTGGGATTCATAGCAGGTCCTAAGGCAATGGCATTTTTAAGTTATATTAGATTCTGAGTGGCCTAAAAGGGTTAAATAATAATATATAGTATTTCTATTATTTCAAAATGTGGTTAATCAGCCATATTGAAATTGGGGCTTCTCTTCTCATACAGCTAAGTGCCATCCAGAGAATTCTGTGAGTAAAGTATAGATATCGACATCTACTTCAGCAGGAGCCAAGAAACTAGGAGAAACCCCAAATCAAGGACCCACATTTTGACACAGTGTGACTTCCAGAGCCAACATAGAAGTCAATCATGAACTAAAAGTTTTTGGATGAGTAGCAACTCCATCTTGTTATTTGGAAATATTTGTTTCACTTTTAATCTGCCAAATCAGAGTTCTGCAGGTAGATTCTATTTAATTTCCCATGGTTCTATATTTTTTAATCATCCTGCCCTTAGATACAAAACTATTTATGAATTTTTAAAAAGTTCTGGATCTACTATGAAGTTCACAATTAAAGCAGTTTTAAAACAAGGGATCCTCCTGTCCTCTGTTTATCTTGATTAAAGCAATATGTTTAAAACATATACCATTACAATATTCTCTTTTATGGAGAGAATGTATCTACATTATATAAAACATAGAAAAGGGAATAAAGAATAATAAGGAAAAGAAATTAAGGTCAAAGCTTAAAAAATAGCATTGAAAAATAGCTAAATCTAATTTATACTAGAAAGTCAGATTGGTATAATGTTAAGGCATCAGGCTAGAAACCAGGACATTGTGATATAGTTCCACTTCTGGCACAAGGTCAGCTGGGTGATCTTGGATCATTCATTTTCTCTCAGTCCTAGGAAGCAAACAATGGCAAAACACTTCTAAAAAAGCTTGCCAAGCAATCTGCAGGAGCTTGTCCAGACAGAGAATCAGACATAATTGAACAGAAGAAAGAAAAAAACATACTAATACCATGCACTTTATCTCTCCATACTTTTTTTAATCACATACAGCAATCTTATATTCAACATACTCATAACCAGTTCATGCAATGCCTTTTTGCATTTTTTTTAATTAGGGGTTTATTAAAAAAATGAAATCCAGACTGATATACTGTTTGTGATTATTCAGAAGCAAGTTGCAATAACTCAGTTGGGTTAATAGGGTATTGGATGGTAGCCTTAACTGTTCTTTGTTTCCCTAAGGCAGTGGTAAAATTTAGTTCCATTAGAAACTAAATGCAGTAAAAATCAGGATGCAATCATTCAATATGACATCTGACATTTTTTTGAAACTAGAACCTCCTGTTACTATCATTTTGCATAACAAATTTATTACTACTGCATTTTTTGGGCATGGATAGCATGGGATTCCATGGCATCATTTGCTACTTTACCATAAGAAATTAATGGAATCTAAATGCAGACTATTTGCAATTCTCAGTAACAGAAGATTAAACAAATAGGCCTTCAGTATTACAGTCCCTTCTGTGCTTTGATGAAAGTAATTCCTGTATATGTATCACACATATGGCACTTGCTGAGTGAAACATAGCAGCCATCATTGGTACTTCATCTATTAGCAATGAGTCACTGTAGTGTTTCCCAGAAGCATTCTGAAAAGGTGTTTCATTTGCAGCTTCACATAAGTAAACTTCAAAAATTCATATAGCCTGAATATCCAATAATTCAAAAACATATGTTTAAAACATGTCAAATGTCTCTGCTTGTTTGATCATATTGCAACAGCTGTATAACTATTGTTTGCTCTTTAAGATGGAATTCTAAGATACATCAGTTTGAGTTTCAATATAACCTTTTGGATAGCTACTGAACTGTTAAGCCTGTAATCAGATTGCCTTGGTGAAATATATGCCACCTCAATATCAAGTAACAAAGACCCTTTATTAAAACTATCCCTTGTCTCGTTAATTATTCTAGTAAGTTAAGTCTACGTAAGTAAATCAGGTTCAAAGCAAGCAGGTTCAAAAATTCATCTAGAAAGCAAACACACAGCAAAACAGCATACAGAAAGACTCAGATGTAAAGATTGTTACAGATACATTTTTTGTGCTCTGATGCCATCATGGACAGAGATTATCTTTACTTAAAATGGAGAAGTCAAACAGTGATTGTAGGTTAATTCTGTCATTATACCAAGCTAAATATCAGTTCAGCAGGAATTTCATGATACATCATTCATCTATGTCCTTTTGCCCTAACCTATTAATGGTACATATTTGTTTCAATTAGTGAATTAGTAAAAAAAGAGATGATGATTTTGGAAAAATAAAATCTAAATTCTAGACTGAATTCACTGTTGCTGTATAGAGCATGTAGGAGTATGACCATGGCAGCTGTTGCCGTCATTGAGAGAGCTTAAAGCCTACCAGGCTTTAGAAATGAAGAAAGGGAGCTGCTAAAGGAGGAAAGAATTCATAGTTTTCTCCAAGTCTTCCTCAAACTATAAACAATCCAGTTTTCTTTCCAAATATTGCCCCTCTCAGTGCCTGAATATCCCCACTTCCCACTACTGAGCTTAATGGTGGTTAAGAATTATGCTTCATGTGGACAAAATTCCACTTTGCTCTTTAAAAATTTATATGTTAAGCGCACATCCATTGTAGCCAAACATAGGTCACAATAATAGCATAGGTAATCTTTAAGGTCATCTTAGGGAAACACAAGGTTTTTCAATTGATTCCAAATAAAATATTAAAAGGAAAGTCATATAAAATATTGTGATCATTTAAAGAAATAAAATATTTGTTGGGATCTAACTTTCACAACTAATGTGTTATTTAGATCATAGGGTTGTGTTTGTTTTTCTGAAATGTACTGCTACCGTCAAACAAAATAGAATTATTTCTACTCTGTAATTGTATTAATAGCACATTGTTGGCCAAATGGTACCTAGCTAAGATTCATATTTTTTAACCAAAGAGGCAAAGAACTGTATTGATAGATTTTTCATTCATTTCTTCACTTTTATTTGCAATTCATTGAAAGTAACTATTTTGTAATTTTATGGTGATAACAAGATTTGTATTGTAAAGATACAGTCCATATTACATCTTGATTGTCTCAGCTACCCAGAAGAGCAACTTTGTAGATACTGGATGTTTCCAAAAATCATTCAAATTTGAATGATTTCAATTATTCAAATCATTCATATCGTCCGTTTGATCTGTGCCAAGATAGAACCATTGCCTATTTATTGCAATATATTTTATTTTTTTAATGTTGGTGAATTAAAAACTATCAACCAGTCAAGAGATTGTGTTGTGTTGTAGAGCCGTAGTGGTGTAGTGGTTAGAATGCAGTATTGCAGGTTAATTTGGCTGATTGCCAGAAGTTTGATCCTGGCTCAAGGTTGACTCAGCCTTCCATCCTCCTGAGGTTGGTAAAATGAGGACCAAGATTGTTGGGGCTATATGCTGACTCTGTACACTGCTTAAAGAGTTCTGTAAAGCACTATGAGCGGTATATAAGTCTAAGTGCTATTACTATTGCATATGGGAGTCCTTTGGAAATCATTCTAGAAACTAATCAGTCTTTCAAGACAAGCTTTCCAGACAAGAAGCATATCTAGTAGTCCTAGCTGTAACTTTATTGTAAGATTACATGAACAGAATCTTGAAAATATGAAAACACATATTGCCTTTCCAGTGCAAGAAACTAGGGAGGGCCCCTTCTGAGACATTTGTCACACACCTATTCCTTCTGTGAACTCATGTGCTGCTTGGCTGACCCTTTGTCTAATCATCTCTTTTCTTCCTGTCTACCAAGATCATTCCCACATATTATTACACAATTTCAGTTAGTTCAAATTAGAACTAACTAGATTGTTCATTGATCCTGGCCCATATAAACATATTTGCCACATACACTGGTTCTAGTCCAATTTCTGGATCCAATTCAAAGTGCTGTATTGGACCTTTAAAGTCCTCTTTTTTGTGTGTTTTATTGTAAACTGTCAAGAGAACTTTGACTACTGGGCACTTTAAAACATTTAAATAAATCATATGATCATAATATCATTTTTCATTTTAAAAAGCTATAAAATCAATTCTGAATATTCAAGGGTACCCAAAAATTACTGCAGTGGAACATTTCCTTATCAAATGAAAGTTCACAATGTTTAATGTGAAGAAAATGACTAATATAGGCTGCCACTCCTTATTTCTGTGCATCTCTTGACCTTTGTATCCTATTTCAGTCTTTAATCCGGATACAATAAAACTCTCACCAAAATTGCAAAACAAATTATTTCATTTCCCCCCCTTATCAACCAGTTAAAATAACACTATGTTTGTTTTCAGCGAACTTATTTTGAAGCTCCAGCCAGTATGCTTTATCTTCCCTTTACAGGTAAAAAATCCTTTTCATGATCCAGAGGAACTAGCAAGGAATGCACAAAATCTAACATTATATATTTCACAGATAATTAGGGCTAAAATACTGTCTCTTTAAATGAAAATTGATAAAAATGAAGTCACAATTATTCTAAGTCAAGTTGGCTTGTCTTGGTGATAGACTCAGAGCTTCACTAATCATTTCTATCCAAATATGTAGTTGGAAACCATTTATGGTATGCAGAAGCAAGATCTTTCAAATTTCAGAAATGGACACACTTCTGCAACATACGTATAAGATATCTCTTTTTTGTAACTTGAAATGCACCATCAAGTGGTATTCCCAGTTCAGAACTTCATCCAATTAAAATACCTTTTTGAATATTACACTAGAAAGATCAGTGGAAACGGATCAATTTCAAGCTTAGTCTCTTCTGGAAATCTTTCACAATTACCTTTCTACCACATCTTGGCCATTCCAGCAAGTTGAGCTGTCTTTCATCACGAGATCACCATCACAAAGCCTTTCTGTCAAAGAGGCATAAAAAGTTCTGGATCGTTTCATATAATTGATAAATTCCCTAGAAATTAAATACAGAACATTTTAAATAAATCATTAACTATATATTTATTTCTTCCTTATCTTAATAATGCAGTAATTGAGATACAAAGATCCCTTAAGGTTATTTAAAAAGTGGATGAAGAGATGGTTTCATACTTCATTACATTCTAATTCATCACTTGAACTAGACCAATTGAATCATACTTAAGATGTAAATTGATCAAATTCATGAGGTAAAGGAATGTTGAAATTGAATAATATATTATTTCTGTCTCCCTTTTTATGTACACATCTGAGCATGATAGAGAACAAAGTAAAGAAAATCCAATGGGTTGCAAAAGCTAAATTTGTAGCTAAAAATTCTTAGAGTAAAGATAGTATTTACATGAAATGTCATCAACTATTCAAACATCCTAGCATTTCATTTAAATTTTTCATTTTTTAAAAAAGATGGAATTGATGGACAATATCTTTTGATAGAGTAAGCAGATGTCCATCTTGATGTACAGTACCTCTAAATAAATCTGTTTCCTATTCATATCTATGCCACCCTGTTAATATGTTGATATTTTAAAAATTGAGAGGAAAGTTGGTACCAAATAATTTCTAAAGCACAAATCAAATTCTGAAATGTGTATCTATCTGTTGGATTTGTATTTAACAGTAATTTTAAATTTAGATTTTAGGAGTTATAGTTTAATAACTTTTGGAGAGCCATACTCTGCCCACACCTGTTAAATGAATATTAAAAGTATATTATGGTAACATTAAATTAACCTTTCTCTTCTTAGAATGTATGAAGAACCTTCATTAAAATGAAGAGATAAAGGTAGGTTGGCTTCTTTGCATTCTTACCGAGACATTTTTTTCAAACTTCTGGATTTGTCATTCTTTGAAGATTTCAGAGGCAGAGAACTGGAGTAGGCCAAGGAGAATAGCCAAGGGGAAAAGAGGGAATTCAGGTAAATGAAGAAAGAAATGAGAAACAAAACGTAATAAATTATTTGAAAGAAAAGATAAACATGCACAGGATTAAATCAGAAAAGAATGACTCCTATTAAAATATTCTTCGACCTATATTTTAAAAATAGTATAATTCATTCACCAATTTAATTGTTTTTACACTGTGCCCCCTCTGTTGAAGATTTGGATTGTTTTCTAAATTATATGGAAATACATTTATTTCTTAAAAAAACAAAAGAAATGGCTATGACTATAAAGTAAAGTATACAATAATGAAAATAAATCTTTTTATTTCTGATATATCCAAATGTCATGTTAAAAATATTATTGTTATATCTGAGAACAACATAAAACATGAATTCTGGATGAAAACAAGTATTGTTGATGGGAAAGCAATGATTTTCAGGGGCACCAAAAATTAGCTGGTTTATAAGGAAATATAAAACTGAGTTGCCTCCTGGGTATTATGAAATAGGTGCAGCTACATAAACAAACAAGAAAATACAAGTCTGCTTGCTTGTTTTAAACAAGCATGAAGTATCACAGAATTTTATGTCAGTGGTGGAACACATGGTTCGTATGAAGACATTCTCAAGTTCAGTCCCTGGAGTCTATAAGTAATCCTGGGAAAGACTGTGTGATAGTGCATTTTGTTTTATGTGTTGTGTGTTTTTACAATAATGTATATTGCTGTATTAAACTTTCAAACTTTGTTTGCCATCCAGAGTCACTGTGGCAAGATATACTACCCTATAAATAAAATAAAATAAAGAGAGCAATCAGAATAATAAAAACCTTGCAAATTTGAACTAGTAACTTTCAGAACAGTTCAGTTTCCAGAAGATAAAGAAACCCTTGATGTAAACTCAACTTCTAATATCTACATGGACACAACAATTTGAGCAGGAGGTTGGCAGTGTTACAGAACTGTTCACCAAATACTTTCAGGGGATTTTTCAGCTGCAATTTAGTTTATAGCTCTGATAGATGAGTCATATCCTATCCAAGTACTAATGGGGTCTGACACTATTTCAGTTTTTGAAATTGCCTTGTTTACAGGACTCATGGAAAAAATATAAAAGGATGCTTATATTGTCTAGATTCTAGAATATCACTTTTATAATTCACTATTTAAAAAAAAATAAAAAAAAATAAAAGCAAAAATACTGAAACCAAAATTTCAATGTTATATTAACTGTTTCTTTCTACAATTAAATGTTGGGCATTTAATAAAATGCACCTCTATACTATTGAATATCAAAATATCTAAAAGAGGAACTCAGATATCAGAGTCAAATAACTGGGGTGGTCAATTATCCTGAGCCAAGTGTGTGAAATATTTTTCTACACAATCACGGATTTAAGATATGGCGCCATGCATGTAGCGCCTTAGCTTGTGATTTCAAAATGTACTGCCCTTAATACTGAAACTATAAGGTGTATTAAAAAAAAGTATTTACATTGCGTATAGATTTCTGCTTTGATGAAGGACAACCAAACAACAGCCACTCATAGGATCTGCTGAATAGGTATATCATTGCATGCATAACTATGGTTAATTAGAACAGCATGCAGGGGGACTTCCTAACAAGCCAGCCATGTCCCAGAGAAAAAGGTTTCACAAAACTGGAAAGATATGGGAAATGGAAATAAGGGCAAACAGCAGTAAAATAAGAAATTACTATTTTGAGAAGACACATTAGCCATCAGGATAGAGGAAAGGAACACAAGAAGTAAAATACTTGTTTATCTGAAATTAGTTATATCACCATCTTGGGAAATGGTGCAAAAGGCAATCATAAACTTTTTCTCTGCCTGTATAATTATTTAACAATCACTTGCTGATTTACACAACTAGCCAATTCCCTCAAGAATCATTCATTTCATCTGGTTCAGATATTCTAGCAAGTGACAGAATCGTTACTGCGAAACCAGTCTACAAAATATTGTAAGATAACTGAGCCTAAGTCAGTGGTTGAAGTAGGACCTACTATTTAAACAAAGTTCAAAACTTTCAGTAATTTGGAGCTGATGTTAATTTACATTGCTAGCTGCAAATTACTGAAAAATCTAAGCTTTTAACCTTTAGGTCATGTTTCTACTATTGATTTTATCTCAGTTCCTTTCATCATCAGTGCATATGTAGTTAGGAATCTGAAAACTGTAGGCACTCCACTAGTATAAGCTACAGCCCTTGCTATTTCTCTGTTCTATATCTTGATTTTACAACTGATTTTACACATCAAGATATTTCTTGTCAGATTTCCTATTCAAGGTTGTATTCCCATCATTTATAAATTACTAAAATCAATGGCTCCTAGACTGAATTGCCCTATATTAATTACAGATTTATAACAATATGTCAAACACAATACTAATTACAAATAGGCCTTCTCCAGAGTTAAAATAAGTTTATTTAACCTCCTTTATTGTTATTAAAAAAGTAAAATATGACTGTCCTTTCTGGCTTGCTTTTCATATGTTTGAAAATCAGTCATTGAACATGATGGAAATATGGGAGAATCAGAATTACTCTTATCTTCATTTGGGGAAATTCATAAGGAAATATTTTTATAAGGAAAATTTATAAGGAAATGTTTTTCTTTTCAAATTACCTCCTTTTATTGTTAACAGTTATTGAGTGGGCCATTGTTATAGGTGATCTCTCTATTTCCTTTGCTTGAATTATGCTGTCTGGCAAAGATTTCACTTCTTTTTCTTCAGGATGTCCACACACTTTATCTACCTGTAAGAAGACAGGGAGGAAGAAAAAGGGCACCAAATCAGAACTAGTAAACATAATACAAAGCTTCAGCACTTACAGCATAATAGGGTTGGCTCAGAGTTTTGCATTTGAAGGAGAAAAGGTCCTTTGGATCACGCAAGGAGACTCACATAGCACCTGTCAGCAGCTCCTTCAAGCAGCTGCATCTTTTCCAAGGATCACACAGCTGCCTTTCCTAATTGCAGCATAATCCTGGGTTGAAAGAACTGCCAACAGGTGGTATATTCATACCCATCCATATTTTTGTCTTTGAATCTAAAGCTCTGCACAACCGTACATAGTCAACTTTTTTTAGATCAAGGTTGCTCTTGGTTTTTTAGTGGCATATTAAGAACAATATTTTAAGCAGTAAGAGAGGCCAAAGCAAAACAAAACTTTGTTTAACTAAAAAGTACATTTTAATTACATCCTTGTAGTTTTGACTTTGCACTAAATCATATGTTCCATTACGAGGGAAAGATAGTATGAGCCTCAGTTTGGGATTAATGGAGGAATCCAAGACAGGAAATTGCTATAGAACTATGATCCATTGAGAATATTACTGAAAATCAGCTGAGCTAAAAGTGATAGTTTTAAAAATCTTTTCCTCCTCTTGATTACATTGAAAGGGAAATTCAATGCAAGATGTACCAATCCTCAAGCTGGTACAAATTAGGGATCCAATTCTAAAATAAATATTCCTGGGGTTTTGCTGCCTTTGACTAGTAAGAATACTTCCTGGAGTAATCATATATCCATGAAACTTTACATGGGCACAAGCAATAGGCCCATGCAAAGTAGGCATAACCCATCTTATTGTTTAATTTGAGATGGTTCTCAAACTACAAGTGAAGCAACAGAGGTTGACATGCTTCATGTGAAATGTCAAAGTAGCACTGATCCATTCCAGCTGGCTACTTTGCAAATGGCTTCTGTGTATGTGCTGTGTATTTACAGAAGACCAATGAAGAGCCAGAGAAGCTGCTGAAGCAGAGTTCAACTGCTCTGAACCATAAGTAAAAGCACCATGCTGGTTCACTTCATGGATCTATTTCAATGAAATTGAACCACTCTAGTGAAACTTTGAATAAGCTATACAAAGGTCAAATGATTGCAGCTGGTGGAATTCTTTTTCATTGACACAGAACTTTTCTCCACTGCTGAGTTAAAGTACTATCACCCATCCTTGTGTTGGCAGAAAACTATACAGGCATGAAATTTGCTACCCCTATTGACAATTCCTTATATTTCCTCTATTCCAAGTCTCTACTGAATGACATTGACTTGATTATGCATGTATAGTATGTGATGAGAATAAAATATTGGTTTAATTCTTCATCTTTTTATGGCTGTCCCCAGCCATATTTTGAGGCTATGGTAAAAAAAAAAGGGTGATGGCTAAATAAGTTTGTGGCAAGGTTAGATGCAAATATGCCAAAGAATTGTGCCCCACCTAAATTGCTTATAGTCTGTGAATCTGAGAATTTATATTGCAGTATAAAAGAGCTAATCAGAGAATGCTAACTTCACTTAGAGGAGGAAAGGATTTTGCAGTGACTGAAGTGGGATGGGGCAAAGTTCCCCTCCTGGCATGTATGTTTCAAATCAAGACTGTGTCTCCAAAATTTGCATTAGCATAGTGGCACTCCTGAAGGCAGTTCAATGCTCCGTTGAATAGCTGGTTGAAGAAAGTATAGATGAAGCAGCTTTAAGCCAGTTTCCTATACTAGTTAAAAAGTTGGATCAGGTTAGACTCTGGCAAGCTGCCAATTATTTTCAACCCAACCAATTCCATAGGGTTATTGCTGTGGGTGTAAAAATAAAGAATACCTTCATATGCATTCCCTTAGAGATAAATGCAATAAATAAATGCATAATGTATGGGCTGAGGTAATGACTAAATTGTAACAAAAGCTGTCAGTGACATTATTGCTAAACTTAAGCTGTCATTGCTCTGTATTATATTGGGTAGAATGTGGAAATGTGATAATGACCCAGAGTCATAATGTTGAATCATTATACTATTAATAAAAATGCTACTGATGAAAAAACAGAACTGTAGCTTCGTATCAAATAACTCTTACGTATGTTGATATTTTGTCATAGAACGCACCGGAACAGAGTTCCGGCACCTTTTTTTGACAGATTTTCCAGAGTTGCGTTCTTTTCCTATTGTTGCCATTCCTATCCATGTTTGCTTTTGAAAATGCCCCGCTGGCGGTACGGTGCAAGTGGGGTCCCCTCCAGCGCTGTCTGCCTCCTCTAGGAGGAGGCATGAGGTGTTGGAGCACCACAGCCAGAGCGTGGCTTGATTGGCTGGGTCGGACCATGTGGTGTGGAAGCAGATGGTGGCGGTGGGAGACACATAAACATGGAGGCCATCCTTCATGAGACGGTGAGTGAGCCTTTTGCCTTCCCTTACAGAAGGTGGGGTGTGAGGTTAAAAAGAGGTGAAGCAAGAGGAAAGAAAGGCAGCTGGCGTGGAAATTTGCCCGACAGCGAAACTTTGCTGTTTCAGTTCCTTGGATAGTTCAAAGCTGGGATGTCTACGAAAATCTCTTTTTAGTCTTTTATACTTTATATTCAAACTGCAGAGGGGAAGAATAAGAATAAAGCCAATGTCTTGTGTTTTGGAGATATTATTATTAATAATAATATATATTAATTATGTATTGGTCAGATGTAAAGGTAGACCTACAGTATGAGGTTTAATCAGATCTATTTATTAAATTGGGTTTAACTTAAAGGTAAATTAAAAGTAAAATGTTCACTGACAAAGTTTCAACTTTAATTTGTTTCAAGTCAATATCCATATTAAACTCCAAATGTAAATTTTTCCACCTTGTTTGACAACTTCTTAAAAATAATTCAATCTTTTACAAGCAATCAAATTTTGTTTTATTGGACCAATTTCATCCCACATAGAAAGCTGACATTTCCACTCATTAAACTAAATGGGTATGCCAGTGGTAAATGTCCCAAAACATTAATAAAATGCCTTCTTGTAATTTAAAGCCACACAGTGCCACAGTGCATGGTAACATTAATAGTATTAATTTACCTAAACAAAATCCTAATCTTTTAGATACACTAAAAATTGAAGGTGTTTTTTTTCAACTGCAAAGGTAAACTTTGTAGGGTAGGCAAGGCGGGTTGTATGACGTGTGTGAGTTCCGACACCTTTTGCTTTTTTTTTTTTTTTACAAAAAAAGCACTCTGTGTGTCTGTGTCTGTGTGTGTGTGTGTGTGTGTATTAACTATATATATGTTAACTATAATCTAACATTCTTACTGATGCCCTTGTCCTATTTTTTTCTATAAATTTAGACTTATAGATTTACCTATAAATTAATTACATTAATGGTTTGCAAATCAGGAGTGGCATAATTGTCCTAACAGAAGACTTCAGATTGCTCATCCTTGTCTCAACTCTGCATTCCACAGGTAAACTAGTCCATGATCAAATCCACGCTGATGTATAAGATTAATTTACAAGATAGCAAGATGGGAAAGGATGATGTTCCTAGATTCCATTCCACCATTTCTTTTAGAATCCCAATCAATCTGCAGACCACTGAAGAAGACCTTCACATTCTTGCAGGCAGTAACAAATTTCCAACTCACGGATGCTGCAAATACTGCAGGGCATAAAAATTAGAACTGCAGCAGTGTGGTGAGACTGCAGGCCTCATGACCAGACAATATGTAAAGTATAATTTCAGTCTGAACAAGGGTATCTGTAAGATCAAGTAGTAATCATTCTTGACTGTTAGCTTCTACCTTATTAGTTGTGACATTTGGTTTGGATATTGACAATTAGCAAAGGTTATGCTTAAGGGTATAATTACCATGGTCCAGTAAATAAAGGAAAAATCTATGGGGAATCAATCCAATAAATCCCTTTAAAAGCTTTCAAAGTATGGAGTAACTTTTCAGAAAGACAACATGAAGAAATCAATTCAAATGATTTTTATTTTAATTCTGGTTCTGTCATTTTGAAAATTAATTACATTAAGGTAGATGTGTGTTAGCATTCATTGTCCTATTTTATTAGTTGAAATTAAACAATTTCAAAATATTACTGAAAATAATTTGTCAGCTTTTTTTGATACACAAGGAAACATGTTGATTCTTCAAAACTATATCGTTAACCAAAGCTGGCAAAAGCTGTCTTATAAAAACATGTTGGACAACAGTTCTTCCATATTTTTTTTAAAGGTTTTCCAATCAAATCCTGTGCAGGGAGAAGGCTGCCAATTCTTAACATTAAAAAAATCAAATGCTTTTTAGATGTTGCATTCCAGAGAAGTATATGAATCCCCCTGTGTAGGGTTTCCACATATCTGCCAAAAGGAGGACTGTCCTCCTTTTTGACCTCATGTCTAGTAGGCATAGCCTTTAAATCATGGGTGTCAAACTCAATCACATCACGTGACATATCATCACGTATAGTGACGTCTCACAATATATTTTTTTCTTTGTGGAGCTGGGGTGGGTGTGGCCTGCACGTGACGCATCTGGCCTATGGACCACCAGTTTGAAATCCCTGCTTTAAATCATATATTTTCCTTTTTTTTCAATAGCAACAAGCGACAGTCTCTCTCTTCCTGAACAGCTTTTCTCCACTGCAAAGTGCATCTGTAATAAGTGCTAATGGCAAGTTAACCACCTCAGTTGTGCGACCTTGATTAGTTGAGTAGGGTTGATTAGTACCCTGTAGCAGCTTGTGCTGCTGCCAGAAATTGACAAGACTCTAATCAGTTACACTCTGAAATCTTTTGCCTCTAGCTGGCTCTAGTACATTCTTGCCATTGAAAACCCAATCTTTGTGATGCTGAAAAAAGTAATTTCATATATACGTAGGCCTAAGTAAAATAATTTTTGCATTTTTTTCACTCTGATTTTTGTCAGGGTTTCCCCCCAAAGTTAAGTAGTTAATGTGTCTTTGTTTTTCCCCATTTGTCCTCCTTTCTAATTGTCACATCTTTTTTTGCCTGTATAAATATCTGCTAAACCTAAATGTGAGATCTAAGTTGAATTGCAGTCTAATAGTTTTAGTGACTGTTAAAAATTACATTTTTTATGTGATTAAATGATGTTTTGAATATAGAGAGATGAGTTAAAAAGGGATAAACCCTGTAAATCAACAATAAATTGCGTTTCTCAACGTTGACAACTTTAACTTGGGTGGACTTCAACTTCCATGCTGGCTGAGGAATTCTAGGATTTAAAGTCCATACATCTAAAAATTGTCAAGGTTTAGAAACACTGCTCTAAATGTTCGCTTGCATACTTATAGTATCTATGAATCAGAGAGATTTTGCAGGAAGTAACTCTATGAACAGAAGCTGAGTATATACATGAATTGTAAATTTAAGCTTTTATTTATATTACATTTTGGTCTTGGCTTACTGTCTTATCATTTCTTCCACCTAGGTCATATATTCAGCAGAGGATGTAATAGTCAGGCTGGCCCAGTTCAGGTTTAGCAATGTCATCTCATTAAACACATGGGTTTTCTTTCTCTCTTATGATTAACAGTTAGCCAGCAGTTAGTCCTAGTTTGAAGCAAATATTTAATCTCAACTTTCCCATCTGAAATTCCTGTGGTTTGACAAATCAAATTAAGTTTTCTTTCAGCATATAATAAACAGAGAGGAGAGTGCTTGGAAGCAAAATAATCTTTTGCCTTCTAAATCACTTTAGAATATTGGACCAAAACAATTATGCCTGAACAGGTTTAATATCTGTAATAGAACAAATGTATCATGTAATAACTATAATCATAACTATGTACTGATTATAGTTACAGTCATATATGTATATGTATGTATACAGTATATACGTGTGTATGTATGTGCATTGTGCATACAAACAAATGTATGTGCATGTGTGTGTGTGTGTGTGTGCACTAATGGACTATTATTTCTGTCTTAAATTCATTCAAGAGGTAGTGACAAACAGTGATATTTGGGAAGGAAGCACATTGAGAGGGAAAAATAGTTCTAATTTGCTCACAGTTACTTTAGAGTAAGAATATAGTCTGCTTCACACTGTTTATTTAAACATGTGTATTCCAAAATTTATTATTAAAAACAGTCCCAAAGAAGAGACTCTTTTTATAAATAATACATTTATAAATTTAGATACATAAACAGACAGGCTGATGGATGAAAGGCCTCTGTACCTCTGCTCTTTCTATCTTCAGAAATCTTTCTAAGCACAACTGAGATTAAAATTAAAATGGGAAATACAGGCAGTCCCTGGGTTAAGAACACCCAGCTTACAGACAACTTGTACTTATGACTGGGCTGCCTATTACTAAAAATGGGGGGGGGGTATCAGTGGGTGGGTTCCTCAAGCTGACAAACCATTGAAGTCTTGCAATGTTTTCATGAACTTGTGCAGTTTCAGTGTTTCATGAAAACTTTACATGGCTTCAGTGGTTTGTTGGTTCAAGGAAGGGGAACATTGTCAGCCATTTTTAGTAATAGACTGTCTGTTCATAAGCACAAGTTGCAATTTACATACAAATTTGAGATAAAGACAGATTTAGGAATGGAACTCATTCTTAATAGGGCACTGTTTGTACACACAAACAAACCGAAAAAATATTAATAGGTAAATTCTAAAATAATGTTCAACATACTGTAGTTCTTAGAGAGAGAGAAAGAGAGAAAGAAACCAAGCACTGCACACATATATCATCCAGCGCTGCCCACTTAATTACTTTATGTTTCTCCACTGTGGCCATCATCCTCTCCAAAAATAAGTTATGTGTACCTTTAATCACAAACATATCCCCACTGCAGAGAAAAAATGAGTTGAATGAATGTTCTCAGAGGAACCTAGCAGTTCATTCTGGCATAGGAAATTGGAAGGGACCCATAGGAAATAGGGAGTATCTAAAATGGATATCAGATTCAATTTTTTATTCAAATACATCCAACTAGATATTCCTTTAGCTATACAAGTTTGTTTTTATCTATTTCCAGATAAAATAAATGGAATCGAATGGAATCGAATAACTAAATTGGAATATATTTAACATTTTTTTAGGAAGAGTATCTGTTGCATTGACTAGAACAACTATATCATTCTGAAAAAATGCTGAGGTTTATTTTTTTGAGTAACGAAGCATTCTCAATACATAGATTGTTTCAGTTCACCTTGGGGATGGAGTTATACACATACATACTAGGAATGCCCTAATTGACCAGCTGCTTAAAATAGCGGCAGGAAGTTTGTACCTTCTTACTTGAAAGATTCTGTATGTATTCTGGACCCAGTGGTGTTCCATTTATTTATGAATTATTTTATAATTTAGAAAATATGATTATCAACTTTGATGATAGATAGAAAACAATGTAGATGGCAGAATCAAGTTTCAAGAAGTTATTAACAAGCTTGGACAAGTGGTAGGAACCAGCATGATTATAGAAGAAGATATATGTAGCTCAGAGTTGAACTGTGGAGTACGTAGTGCTCTCTGAGCTTGGTTGTAGTGCGATGATGTTGATCACCAGTTAGGTAATGAAACATCTCCAAGCAGGCAACCAAACTCAGAGAGTACCAAGAACCCAAAAGACTAATTTCAACAAGACCAAATTCAAAGTCCTACATTAGGGTAGGAAAGTTCAAAGGCATAAGTATAGTATGGAGAGGGACATATTGGTCAGCACAATATGCAGAATCTGAGATTTTGTTGTATCAGATCAGAAAATAAATCAACATTATGGTACAGCTAAAAAAGAAGCAGTGGAATTCCCAGTGGAATCAAATAGACATACAGTGTCAAGATTGAGATAAGTCATTGTTCCTCTCTATTTAGAGGGTAGGCTAGAGGAGATAAGATAATGAAAATATATGATAGCTTCTAAATCTTTTCTTCCAGCTGTCATATTTTATGACTGTATGATAAGTTTTTAGAGTAGAGTAGAGCTGGAAGGGACCTTGAAGGTCTTCTAGTCCAGCCCCCTGCTCAAACAGGAGAACCTATACCATCTCAGAGAAGTGACTGTCTAGTCTCTTCTTCTGCAGTGATGGAGCGCCCACAATTTCTGAAGGCAAACTGTTCCACTGGTTAATTGTAATCACTGTCAGGAAGTTTCTCCTTAATTCCAGGTTGCTTCTCTCATTGATCAGTTTCCAACCATTGTTTCTCGTCCTTCCCTCTGGTGCTTTGGTGAATAACGTGACCCCCTCTTCTTTGTGGCAGCCCCTCAAATACTGGAATACTGCTATCAAGTCTCCCCTATTTCTTCTTTTCTTTAGACTAGCCAAGCCCAAGTCCTGCAGCTGTTCTTCGTATGTTTTAGTCTCCAGGCCTTTGATCACCCTGGTTGCTCTTCTCTGAATTTTTTTCCAAACTCCCAACATCTTTTTTGTGATATGGTGACCAAAATTGGCTGCAGTATTCCAGGTGTGGTCTTACTAGGGTTTTATAAAGTGGTACTGAATTATTTTATTTATTAAATTTATTTGCCCTCCCGCCCCATCTCAGTTCGAAGTGACTCTGGGCAGCTTACAGCATTAAAAGCATTAAAATCATAAAAGAAAAATATTTCTAAAACAATAACAATGGAAATTAAAATGAAAAATAGAATGAGAGTTAAAAGATGGGGAGAGAAGGAGCAGGATGTGCATGGAGGGAGGAGGGGGATTGCCTCTTAATTCATCAACCACCTCCAGTGTGATGCTGCCCCTTTGGGGCCTCAAGTCATCTGGTTTTAGTTCACTGATGCCCTTGCTTATGTGTGATAATATTACAACATCATTTCACAGAGTAGTAAAGGTAAACATTTGCTGGAACATGAAAGTCCATATCTTGCAAGACTCTTCTCAGGAATTACAGATTGATAAGTAGATATGTTATTTCACAGTCTAGCTTAATCTCTTTATACATCTCTTTTTGTGCTTCAACATTTTTGCATTTCAGAGTTTAAGGGAGATTATATATGGAACATTCAGGGAGCTGGTTTTGATATGGCTGTCTGAAACAATCTATTATCCAAAAGGATTTGATTCAATTTTCCTAATGGAATCAATTATTAGAATCAGATCTGATTCACATAGATTTAATTTGCTTTCTCCCCTTCATCTATTCCTGTCCCACCCCATCTGGCAATTGGCCAAAACAGATTTAGATAACATGAGAAGTTCAGTATAACAAATAAGAAAAAATTAGCATTGCTTCTTTGGCTGTGGGAGTGAGTGCTATATATCAGGGGTCCCAACCTCCAGTCCATGGACTAGTACCGGGCCATGGCAGGCCAGCAACCGGTCCGCACAAACAAGCAAAGCTCCATCCACAAGATGCAGGCAGCACACAAAACCACACACCCTCTGGTCCACAGAAAAACCTCTCTCCACGGAACCAGTCCCTGGTGCCCAAAAGGCTGGACCTCTGCTATATATGACCTAACAGAAATTATTTTAATAGACTTCTTAATCTGAAAGAACCATCCTTGTTAAAAATGCCAGTGGAATGCAGAATACTTTTATTTACACATGGCACTAAATATTCAATGTGACCTTGAAGAGCATTAGGATAGTTTTCCATAAAAAAGTAAAACTAAACTATAGCTTATATACTGTAGGTATCAGACTTGTGGGGTAAATAGGACAGAAATACAGCCAGATGTGTTTATTCTACTTTATTGTAAGGTTACATTAACACAATCTTGCAAGTTTAAAAGTACAGCTCTTTCCTCCATCCCCTTATAGCTCAAGAGACTGAGAGGGGGATCTTGTCTGAGCTTCTTGCCCCACCCACATTTCTGCTTGGGCTAAATTGTCTTTATCTGACTGTCTCCTTGACTGCATCTCTTTACAGTGTCTCCCAAGGTCATTCCCACACAAGGGATAAGCAGAACTATGCTGTACGGCATCACAGTCCCCACAAATACATAATTGCCTATATCCAAGAAACTATTTCGTAAACCTCTCCATCTAAAATATCCTGCCATTTTCCAGAAGATTTTTTTTAAGCTTCTCAATTTTTTATAGAAGTCCTATAATTAATTTAGCCAGGCT
Source organism: Azemiops feae (assembly GCA_023970755.1). Lineage (NCBI taxonomy): Eukaryota > Metazoa > Chordata > Lepidosauria > Squamata > Viperidae > Azemiops > Azemiops feae. The sequence goes on along the minus strand of JALGBA010000121.1, from coordinate 1,498,561 downwards.
GGATGCTGAGAAGCAAGACAGAGGTTGGAAAGAAATAGATAGCAGCAAATTAGGGGGAGAACTGCCTGTACACTCAGTACTCATTAGAGTTACTAAGTCTATTTTGTTCCAAGCTCTATTTGCCCTCGTCTTTGTTAAATTAAGGACAACAAGTCTATTCTGTTTCACTGTAAATAGCTAAAGGATCTTGTCATTATTCATCTGTCCATAAATCATTCCTTCATTGGTCTTGTACTGTGAAATTTTGGAGGTTAATTCATGCAGTGCCTGGCTTGATTCCAATCCATTACATTAAGGAAAAAGTATTTTTCTTTTGGAATAATCATTGAATGAACCGAAAGACTTGCAGACTGTATTTTAAGAAAAAGTAATGTTCCAATTGCTTAATTAGGAAACAAGACAATATTGCAAAAGCAGATTATTAGCTAATAAATCTGCCAATACAAACACATATGGGGGGAGATCTAATCTAATTTAATGAAATCAACAAGATTGTTATAATTTCAGGAGAATCCTGTTTATTTATTTGATCTTAGTATTGTGAGAGAAATTGCACAACAGCCAAAGAACACCCACATTTTGATCCACAGTCTGGGAGGTATAAATTGAGACATATTGGAAGCTGCAAAGATCAAATTCTTTTAATTATTTCTAGTTGATCTCAGACAATAGAGCAGTTGATTGGTTTCATCTGTAAAATAAATTGTGACAAGTTGCAGCACTACTTGATAGGGGTTTGGTTTTGATAACTTCACAAAATCTTAAGCAAGTTGTACAATCCCTACATGACGTGATGGATAAATTTACATGGAAATGGAGCTAAGTAAGCTAAGTATAAGTTCAAAAACGTTGTCCTGCTATATTATAAAAACTATCTGAAAATATGTTCTCCAGCATGAGGATGGAGACTCCACAAATGGGTTAACTTCATCCTCCTGCCCAATGAGACTAAGTCAAACGATTGCCACGCCTCCTCCTGGGCTGGATCCTAACCCAGTTACGACTTAGTCTCTCAGCCCATCAGGACGCTCTTCATTTGGCTCCTCATTGATATAGGCAGGTTGTATCCCCATTTGTGGAATTTCTATCCTCGCTGTATTTACAGCATTTTTAACCGTAAATTTCTGTGCTGTCAAGTCCATCCAACAGTCAGCTGGAAGAGCCGCGATTGTCTCCCAACGATCAGCTGGGCAGCGGGCTCCGCAGGGGGCCACCGCTTACCTACAGCGTGGCCGAGACAGAATTGATCTCAATTTACAGCTTCCTCCATTGTGAGCCCCTGAGCGAGCCCTGAGCGAGGCTTTTAAAACCGGCATGATCATCTCCCGATGATCAGCTGAGCCGCCGTTTGTCAAATTGCGGCTGAAGTTTTAAACTGTAAAATCTTTCTTGCGGCCTGGAGCACGCCGCTGCGAGCTCCGTACAGAGCTCCAAAGTTTCAAAAAGCTGTCCTTCTTTCCCTGCCTCTACTGAGGTGTTCTTTTAAAGCGGCTGGACCTTACAGGCGCCGTGAATTTGGTGGGCTTATTGCGGCCGCCATTTTAACCACAGCAACGGTTCTGTCAGTCGTTGCAAAGTTCTGGCAGGGAGAATCTTCCCTTCTGCCATTCTAATCGGACAGCGAAGCAACTGTAGGTTAAACCTACAGCTTCAGGAGCACTGACCCAGGCAAACAGAAGGGTCCTTTCCCTTGGTAACCGGGCCTACCTCACAAGGCCCCAATTGCCCCAGCCGCCATTTTGAATAGCCTCAACGTTACAACTGCTGCCATTTTCTGCCTCAGGCAGGCCGAGCAATTACCTCAGCGGCATTGGAATGGCAACAATTGTTGGAGCAGTGACCAGGCTTGCTGGTAGCTCCCCAGTGCGCACGCAGCCAGTGTCTGGTCCAGTTGCCACCACTAAGCAGAGCCATAACCAGCCTCACCGGTTCCTGGGCAACGGACATCCCAGAGCTCCACCCAAGATTGTCTGCATTCTTGGCTTCTGCTGAGAGGTTCCATCAGCGATGGCAGACAACTCCGCTCCTACGACCACCCACAGTGGTCCATCATCCCCAGCAAAAAAGAGGCGCAGGTCCTCAAAGCTGGAAGCAGCATGCAAGCTGAAGGCCAAGGCCAAGGCTATTTCAAAAAAGGCTCCTTCCAAAGCGGCTGAGAAGGAGGCCAACAGGTGGCATCTGGCCTTGGAGAAGCAGTTTTCCAGGGCCCAACAACAACAGCATACTGACATTGTAGGCCCAGCCATTGCTGCCTCGACTGTGGGGACTCTGTTCGAGCCTCACATCGCTCCTTCTGCCCCTCCATTCCAGAGGGCATGGTCTCCCGAAGCTGAGACCGCTCAAGGGCAATAAATGCTGAGTCAGCATGCCCTCAATGGCCAGCTCAGCCACCTGCTGCATGGCCTGCATCTGAGGCCACGTTTACACTGACTGCAGCGGGGATCCGCTCTGTGGTCCCTCAGGAGTTCTTACCAGAGCAATTCCAGGCCTTAATAGCCCAGGCTGTTTCCCAAGACTTGGCTTCTGCTCTCCACAAACCCAGAGCCGAATCAGCCACACCTATTATTCCACCCTACTACCAGTCAGAGCCGGCAGATTATGCCCAGTCCATCATCTCTGACCATTCCTCCCAGGGTATAGATACCTATCCAGAGGAATATGAGCCAGGTGAAATTCACCTCTCTGAGGATGAGGAAACAACACCTGATCCTATTCCATTTGTTGGGCTGTTTGACCCATCATTATTCAAAGCCCTTTTAAATAAGGCAACAGCCTTGGCAAACATTGAGCCTGAACAAGAGGCTTCCCCTCCCTCCACTGATCAGGTCTCAAATCCCTTATTCACAGAACGTTCTGTTTCTCAGAAGCGAATTCCTTGCCCTCCTTTGTTCCTTAACATCATCAAGAAGCAATGGTCAGCTCTGGGTTCATCGCCCTCACTGACCACTTCAGACAAGAGACTATTTAATGTGGCCTCTTCTCTGTCCGATTTGCTTGAAGTCTCAGTGGTGGATGAGGCCATTATACCTCTAGTCTCTCCATCCACCGTATCTGGTGACATGGCCGAGACTCTAAAACAAGAGGACAAGAGGTCCGAGTTTTCCCTTCGCAGGTCCCACCAAGCCTTGGTGTGGTCGGTGAAGGCATCGACGGCCACCAGTGGTACACCGTTATCCCTCTTGGGATCTGCCAAAGGTTTTACAGGCCCTTACATCAGGCCCGTTTGAACCCATCGTGACATGCACTCTCCGCCTCTTGTCTATGAAAGTCACCTTCCTGGTGGCCGTAACTTCGGCCAGGTGCATCTCGGAACTGGCGGCTCTCTCGGTAAGGGGAGATCTGTGTACCTTTCATAACGACAGGGTGATTCTTCGTCTAGACCCATCATTTGTCCCCAAGGTTAACACATTGTTCCACAGGGCACAGGAGGTGGCCCTCCCTAACTTTTGCCCCAATCCGTCCCACAATTTGGAACGTAAGTGGCATACCTTGGATGTGCACAGAGCGCTGAAACATTACATCAAGCGGACAACTGCTATTCGAAAGTCGGAAGCGCTCTTTATTTCTTTCCAATCCTCTTCCATGGAGCAGAAAGTGTCTGCCTCAACAATCGGCAGATGGATCAAAGCTTGTATCGCACGGGCTTATCAAGCACAATCATTGCCCGCACCTGGCTGCAACGTGCAATGCCGCAACATCGGCAGCTTGGGCCACGCAAGCTTCCATCACCGAAATCTGTAAAGCGGCGACCTGGTCCTCGCCTTCTCCCTTTATAAGGCATTACAAGGTGAACAAATATGCCTCCGCAGACGCCTCCTTTGGCCGGAGGGTTTTACAACAGGTGGTGCCATCCACCGGGACACAGGACCAGACTGCTTCCCTCCCTTAGGGACAGTTGGCTTTGGTATGTCCCATTTGTGGAGTCTCCATCCTCATGCTGGAGAAGGGGCATTGTCTTACCTGAACGCCTTTTCTCAGCATGACGATGGAGACTCCACCCCCATCCCCTCAAAGGGCTGTCAGGTCCTGTGTAGGGGGCACAGGAGCAGCCAACGCGTCCATTGATAGTTTCTGTGCTTCACCTTTGTCATAACTGGGTTAGGATCCAGCCCAGCAGGAGGCGTGGCAATCGATTGACTTAGTCTCATTGGGCAGGAGGATGAAGTTAACCCATTTGTGGAGTCTCCATCGTCATGCTGAGAAAAGGCGTTCAGGTAAGATAACGTCCCTTTTCCTATAAGTTCATACTTATATATTTCAGAATGGCAGCTATATTTTTCCACTGGAAACAGTGAGAACTGATAAGAACAATGCTAACTTCCAGGTGAGGAATGGCAAACTAGCAAGTGTCCTAATGAGCAGACATGATGTTACTGGTAGGACTGAAGGACCAGTGAGTAGACTGGTCCCACAGAACCTTTCCAGATAAGGGACAGGAAATCACCTACTTCGCTCCAGATGGCTGCTCCTCACAAGGTGACAGGATAGCAATTTCCCATGGATTTGTGTGCCAGGACATGAAGGGAAGCCATCACATTCTAATGGTAGCAGAGCCTTTTAAAGGACACCGTGTTTGCTATCCACAGTTTCTAATCATTTTTGAAAATTACCTATTTAACTATTTTAGGGATAATAGATGAGAACATTAAGGTAAGCTATAAACAAATGGGTCAAAACAATAAATTAGATACAAATATAATGAATTAAAAATCTTTTTTAAAAAAATAAACATGGTGCATCAGAGATATACCCTCTTGTGTGGAATTCACTGAAGAAAGCAATTATGTTTAGAAGAGTTAGCAGAATTTAAAGGAAACCAGACCACCAAAGAACATGGTGGCTGGATACCATTAAAGCTGACACCAGGCAGAGCATAGAACTATTCAAAGAAGTAGTGCAAGACTGGAAGATGTGGTGATACCTGGTCCTTAGAATTGTCAAGAACCAGACACAACTGAATGGACATCATCATCATAGGAAAACAGCTTCTTTTCTTTCTTTTAACTAAAACATCTTAACTGACAGTTCTAAGACGAACTAAAGACTTCAGATTATTTATTTATGTATTTATTTAAAACATTTATATAGCCACCCATCTTATAATCAGCTTTATTTATGCATATAGTTACCAATCAATCAGACCAAATTTTTAATACTAATTATTCCATCTAGAAATTGAAGCAGTCTCAAAGATTTTAACAGAAATATTGTGGAATATACTGTTTGAAAATAGTCTACTCTTCTATTACACCATATCTTCTACGTGTGTGTGTGTGTGTGTGTGTGTGTGTAAAGTAATGTCTTAATGTTGATGTCAACGCTGCTAACATTGGATGTTCCCGCTCTGATAACTGATGAAAATGCAGCCATTTTCTCTTTTCATTTAATATGCTTTTTCTGGTATTTAGAATTTAGGTGCAGTAAGGGGGTTGGGATGAGAACTTGAGTTCAGCTAGCCACAATAATAACTGCTTTGTGGGAACTCAAGGACAAGCTGATAATGTTTTGGGGGGCTGAGGAGCTGGGGAGAAAGCCCACATTTTAGGCTAATTGGAGAATGTGATTTATGACAGCTTATTGGGGGAGGGAATTGCACTTTGTTATTTTGTATCTGGGGGAAGGGAATTTAGTTTTGGGGTTCAACTATGTAGTGCTGATACTTTGTTTCCTGAATAAAATGTTCTTTAAGGAAGAATTTTGCCATGACAGCTGAACATATTAATTCAAAACTAAATCTTACAGAAATTATTGAAATTTATCACAGCCCTACTGAAATTCTTGCTGCTATTCTGGTCATCCTACATGAATTAGAAAAGATCAATCCTGAAATAGGAATTTGCTTCAACTCCCTTAGACTTGCTGCATGATGCAAAGACTATGAAAATGGGTTCTAAATCCTGTGGAAAACCTATATAAATTGAAAATAATATTTTCTGCAAGTTATCCTTGTAGGGGATATGGAAAAACAATTCCTTCTCTCAATCTATCCTCATATAGACCTTGATGAAATTAAATTACTGGGGCCCAACAGATTACATCCCAGAGTTCTGAAGGAGCTGGCAGATGTTATCTCAGAACCATTGTACCATATCTTTCAAAAATCCTGGAGCACTGGGGAAGTACATGATGATTGGGAAAGGGCTGATGTGGTTCCCATCTTCAAGAAAGGGAAAAAAACAGACCCAGGAAACTACAGACCAATCAGTCTAAACTCAATACCTGGAAAGATCTTGGAAAAGATAATCAAAAAACAGATCTGCAAACAACTAGAAGCAAACAAAGTTATAACTAGTAACCAGCATGGGTTTGTTAAAAACAGATCATGCCAAACCAATCTTATTTCATTCTTTGATAAAGTGACTAAATTAGTAGACCAGCGAAACGCTGTAGACATATTATGCTTAGATTTCAATAAGGCATTTGACAAAGTAGACCACAACCTGTTGCTTAGTAAGCTAGAAAAAGGTGGGATAGACAACAACATCATCAGATGGATCTGTAGCTGGCTGACAAACTGTACTCAGCGAGTAGTCCTCAATGGTACTACATCCACATGCAGAGAGGTAAGCAATGGGGTATCACAAGACTCCGTCTTAGGCCCAGTACTGATCAATATCTTCATTTAATGACTTAGATGAGGGAATAGAAGGGGAGCTCATCAAATTTGCAGATGACACCAAACTGGCTGGAATAGCCAACACCCCAGAAGACAAGCTCAAGATCTAAAAAGATTTTGACAAACTTGAACAATGGGCCCTAGCCAACAAAATGACTTTTAATTGTGAGAAAAGCAAAGTTTTACATTTAGGCAGAAAAAATCAAAGGTTTAAGTACAGATTAGGTGGGACCTGGCTCAAAAACAGCAACTGTGAGAGAGAACCTGGAGTCCTAGTGGATGATCACTTCACTATGTGCCAGCAGTGTGCAGCAGCAGCCAAAAAAGCTAATACAATCCTGGGTTGTATAAACAGAGGCATAGAATCAAGATCACGCAAAGTATTAGTACCGCTTTATAAAACCCTAGTAAGACCACACCTGGAATACTGCAATCAATTTTGGTCACCATACTACAAAAAAGATGTTGAGACCTTGGAAAAAAGAGAAGAGCAACTGAAATGATCAAAGGCCTGGAGACTAAAACATATGAAGAATGGCCGCAGGATTTGGGTTTGGCTAGTCTAAAGAAAAGAAGAAACAGGGGCAACATGATAGTAGTATTCCAGTATTTGAGGGGCTGCCACAAAGAAGAGGGATTCAAAATTATTCTCCTAAGCACCAGAGGGAAAGACAAGAAACAATGGTTGGAAACTGACCAAAGAGAGAAACAACCTGGAATTAAGGAGAAAGTTCCTAACAGTGAGATCAATTAACCAGTGGAACAGCTTGCTTTCAGAAATCGTGGGTTCTCCATCACTGGAGATTTTTAAGAAGAGACTAGACAGTCACTTGTCTGAAATGGTATAGGTTCCCCTGCTCAAGCAGGGGGCTGGACTAGAAGACCTTCAAGGTCCCTTCTATTCTATTCTATTCTATTCTATTCTATTCTATTCTATTCTATTCTATTCTATTCTATTCTATTCTAATATTGCTATGATGCTGTTAATTAATTAATATGGAAAGGGGTTAAATGTAGCTTTTAAGTGTTAAATGTATATTTTATGCATAATTCTAACGTAATATAACTTTTATGAAGCTGTGTTTTTTTAAAAAAAAATAGTTTTCATTTTTACATTTATTTTTAAATTCAGATAGGGAGAGTGAGAGTGAGAGAGAGAGAGAGAGAGAGAGAGAGAGAGAGAGAGAGAGAGAGAGAGAGAGAGAGAGAGAGAGCTAACAAAATGTTAATATAGGATACCTGGATAAGTTTTTTAAAAAGCAGTAAATGAAAAACATGCAAAGCCTTATTTATTTATTTATAGATTGCCTTTTGGCAGTCTACAAAACTCCAGAAATGTAAAATATGAAAGTAATAAAACATACCATTGCTCAGAACATGATAATGATCTTTTTAAGGGGGAAATTGGAAAATTTCTGGTGACCTTTGATGAAGCTAGCTCTGCATTTAGCTGAATGTATTTGAAATGAAAACTAAAACAAAAACAGCTGTTGGAAGCACATGCATGGCAAACATTTTCATTGGGAAAAATGCTGCTTTAGGGCTATTTTGTTTTGGCTGAGTCTAACTAGACTGGCATTTGGTGAATATCATTTCAATACCAAGGTATTTACAGTAGCTGTTAGTGGCATCCGGTAGATCCATTTGGACTGTCAAGCTGGACAAAATGTCATTGTCTCAGTCAATTACACTTTTATGTAGCCAAGTAAGTGTGCTATCCCTTGATTTTTTAAAAAAAGAAATGGAATTGGCTTACTACAATTGAAAATTGAGATTGTGTAAACAGCTATAAATAGCTGTGGACAGACAATTCTCTTTTCTCCATAATTTCTACAATCCAACCAACAAGGGGGACGTTGAGTCACAAATTCCTTTTCTTAATCAATGCAAAAAAGTACCATGAGTTCCACTGCTACATTTTCCTCGTTAGGCTTATTTACATACCATCACATCCTTCTTCAATTTCCATTCAGTGCAAAATGCTTAGGGATGGGACCAACATAAGAGGGATAGAATCAAGATCACGTGAAGTATTAATACCACTTTACAATGCCCTGGTAAGGCCACACTTGGAATACTGCATCCAGTTTTGGTCACCACGATGTAAAAAAGATGTTGAGACTCTAGAAAGAGTACAGAGAAGAGCAACAAAGATAATTAGGGGACTGGAGGCTAAAACATATAAGGAACAGTTGCTGGAATTGGGTATGTCTAGTTTAATGAAGAGAAGGACGAGGGGGGACATGATAGCAGTGTTCCAATATCTCAGGGGCTGCCACGAAGAAGAGGGAGTCAAGCTATTCTCCAAAGCGCCTGAAGGCAGGACAAGAAGCAACGGATGGAAACTAATCAAGGAGAGAAGCAACCGAGAACTAAGGAAAAAATTTCTGACAGAACAATTAATCAGTGGAACAATCTGCCTCCAGAAGCGGTGAATGCTCCAACACTGGAAGTTTTTAAGAAGAGACTGGACAGCCATTTGTCCGAAATGGTATAGGGTTTCCTGCCTGAGCAGGGGGTTGGACTAGATGACCTCCAAGGTCCCTTCCAACTTTATTATTGTTATTATTATTGTTGTTGTTGTTGTTGTTGTTATCATCATCTGTTTATGCTGCTATGGAATGGAGGCAAGAGCTTTTTTCTCATCTCAAAAAAAAAAAATCTTTCCCCAAGGTGCTATGGGCATTTTAGGGGAAGTGATCTATACCAATGTTTGCAAATCTAAACTATTCCAGAGTATAACTGGATGGAGATGAAGCAATGGGAGTGGATGATTTTACAAATAGCATTATTAAGTATGATGTTCCAAGATAGCTTCCGCAGAAAAAAATTGACAAACTTTGAAGAAGAAACTAGAATGAGAATTATATTGTAAAAATGATATATATTACTAGTTTATCTTATATCAAAATAATATACAAGGCAGGAATTTGTTCCAGTCTACTATGATACAGCATTGGCAAATATTTTAAGAAGAAAAAAGTTGAACTAATGTATCTTTTTAAAAACAAAGTATTATTTCTGTAATGTTTTAATTTTTAACAAAAACAAAACAAAACCCTCAATCTAAGAGATACTTTGCAGTTTGAAGAACAGTTCCAAGTTGAAGCAGTCCTTTGCTCAGAATTGCAAAGCATTCCTTTGTACAAAATCTTCTTTCATTTCATTAATCATAAAACCCTTTCAGGAATTTATGACACATTAAGATAGACTATATATAGATTACACACAACAACCTGAAATCATTCCTTATGAATACAATGAAAGCAAATTACTTTCTTGCTATGGCCAAAATCTTAAACAACATACGTACTAGAACTGCTTTAATTTAAACACACTGAAGAACTGAGACAGTTTTATTCTCCTATGCAATTCTAAAATTCATTTTTGAATCTTTTTGTTGTTGTTGTTTGTTACATTCAGTATTTGGCTGGTTTCAGTTATTCCCTGCCAAATACTTTTTCAAGTTCCTGATCCCATGTTGTATACAATACAATTCTACAAAAGTCCAAGTGTACTAATTGCCAGGTCAGGTAGTGTTATTTTATGTATTCTACACAAACATTTCTGACTCAGCACACTTCAAGAGCAATTCATAGTTTCTTGACAAGTTGCCTGATCCATGTGTTTGCAAAGTCTGGCTTGCTTCATTTATATTTTTAGACACACTCTAATATGTTTTAAGTGTCTACCAAAGATTGTATGTTCAAAACAGACACCAAGAAGCAAGCATATTTGGGAATAATTGTCTTTGGGAAGATATCATCAGAATGTCTCTCAACCTTCATATTCATATTCCTTGCCTTTTTATATTCTAAACCATGCTTCACGTTAGCTTACAACACTTCTTTCTTAGTCTGATTCAGTTCATACCTATATTTAGTAATGTCGATCATTTTTCGACTCTCTAGACTAATCTCTGTCACCTAAGGAACAAAAGTGTAACACGGAATGCTAATCTGGACTGCGTACTTATCGTGAATGTTTAAAGTAGGCATATATTTATTCATACTAGCACAATGTAAGTGTAAATAGTATGTAAAGTAAAATACAAGCAGGTATGGACTTATTTTTTATAATTTTTTCTATGATTCAGACAAATAAGCAAAATGCTAGAAAATCCACATTTGTTATCATACATAACTTTTCCTGATATAACTTTTAAAACACAGTCTTTAATATATGCTGCTTAAAAGTAAACTACATTCAGTATACACATATTCAGAAGATATTTTAATTTGTGGTCATCTCTCTTAAATATATAATATATTCTTGAAAGTATAGTATAGTTTATTCTTTCAATAGTATCTATCCTTAGGACTATATACCTTGAAACATCCCTCGTTTCATTCAAAATTTTAGTTGCAAATAAGGTGTGTATTGCTGTAAACTCTAAGTGATGGTCTTTTTACAGTGGAAGACATTTCAGTTTCAAAGAAATCTATGGACCGTTTATTTTGCTTTCTCGGATGGACATCACTGCCTTGGTCATTCATTATGAAATTAATAAGACCTGATTGGCTTACACTGCTGACTTGAAAGGAGAAAGGATTAGTTTCCTGGGATTCTTAAATATTGTGGCAGTACCCCATGGAAAGTCTGAGATAGTGAGAGATTTATTTAAACTCAACACATTAGCCAGGCTAATCCATCTATCTTGATTTTTTATCTCTTCCCGGTGCAGGCAGCCCAAGCTCTTTGATGCTATCTTTGTATGCAACTATTTCTGACCCAGTTGGGCTAGCAATCAGTATGTCCAATTCCCACATGCAACACTCTAGTGCTTGACCTGTGCTAAGGACAGATACATAGACCTGATGTGTTGAGCATATCTAATGAAAGATTGATCTGTTTGGTCCTCAAATTCTACGACTTCTTTGTTTCTTAGCATACAGTACATATTTCTCAAGGCCTCATTCTAAAACTTGAGGACTCAGTTTATATCCTTCCAGGTGGCTCCCAAATGACATTGCCTTAGAAATGCACAGTAGCTGCAATAGGGTGTTTTCAAAAGCAGAAAAATCTTGATCAAGTCATACTATTTTATTATCATACCTACTGGAGCATGCACTTTCTATTTATTTCACTCAATTTTTGCAAACATTTTTCCATGAAGTTGAAGAACATGTTCTTCACTTTTTTGCTTTTCAATTTAGCTGAGCATCTGCATGCCTTGGCTATTGCCACAGCTGAGGGTGGCAGAAAGAAAGACAGAGACTTGTCATTAACAGCACAGCAGGAAATCTGTGTGCATCAAGTACAACAAAATATATATGTACTCTGACTCCAGTAACCTTGCCCCCCCAAACAAAATGCTAAAGCAATGTCAAACATTTAATAGTAAATCTGTTCTCTAGCATAGGAAGAAACAAATGGGAAAATTCTTACTCCTGTTACAGTTGAAACAATTCATATTTCAGACTAGAACAGGCATTTTCCTTTGTCTTCACAGGCTAATCAAATCCAAATGGGACAGTGGGATACATGAAGCCACTATCTAAAGAAAGAAAAAAAGTATTATGCATCCAACATTTATGTTTCCAGGCCTAGGAAACTGCTTTCTTGTGTTTATATATCCTAGGTGATGACTTTTGGTGAGCTATGTTTTATGCCAACAAGCTAAAGAACTTATGTTCCACTGTAATTTCTATGATGGACTGACTATACTATCCAGACCAATCAAGCATAACATTTTCTTAAAGGACATATAATACTTTATACAGACAAAAAAGGTATTATCCTATTATTCTGGATCATTTTTTTTATTTTAGAGGATTCAATTCCTCATTTAACTTGCATACATTTTTCATAAAATACACACCTTATACACTGTGCAGTTTGTCATACACCTTCTAAAAGTGTTATTTTTAGCTCAAACTTTAGTATATATAAATTTCAATCAGGGTAAAGAAATATAATAAACTCACTGACAAATATGAAGCTGAGCAAAAGTCTTCAATTATTTTTACTCCTGAGAAATAAATAATTATGCAAATAATGAAAAAGAAGATTTTTAAAATTATTTTAAGCTACCCCACTTAATATTGAATAGTTAACCTCACTAAAAAAATTCACAAAATAATTCAAATCAAATATTTTACTGTGTAAAAGGACTGACATGGAAGCAGCACCAAAACCCGGCAAGAATGTCCCCTCAGAAATATCTTCTAATTACCATATACCTGAATATAACCCTGTATAACAGACTATTATGGTTGCCAATGTCTGCAAGGATCCTATCAATATTTCCAAAGTAAACCACCAGAATGAAGAGCTACATTGTATGCCTGGTTCTGGATGTAGTAAAAAACAAGGTGGTTACAGACGTCATGACAGGTGGGTGATAGAAAGGCTATGAGTTACAGAAAAAGGATGAAGGGATGGCTAGAAGAGATCAGAAGAGGGAAGAAAGAGATAATTAAATCACAAGATAAAGATACTAGCGAGAAGTTAAGTTTAGGCATAGGAATCTTTATCATGAGTGCTACATAATAAGAGTTATGGTAAGAACACCTATAGATATTCTTGCTGCTAGTGTTTTTCACAACATCCAGCAGGGATATAGCCTTCTAGAAGATGCTAGTAGCACTTGGAATGGTTAATGATAAACAAGCAGAAATTCAGAGGATTCACTTTTTTGGGGAAACAAAATACATTTCTAATAAAAAAGAGAAATCCAGATTCTATTGTATGGCTATGAAGTCAGAAGTAGTATATTATTATATGCCAATAAAAAATAAGAGTCAAAGCTACATATTTAGTATTCTATGAATGAAAAACCATGAAGCTTTTAGAGGTCTTCATAGTAATTACTTGCATTGAAATCAATTTGATGACTTCAACAGCTGGTAATCCTGAAATACAACAATACAACAAATAAAGTAAATACAACAAATAAAGACCATTGCTCTATTTTATTTCATTGATTCATAACACAAATACTCCTATAAAATGATTTAACTAGATTAATTTGAAGATAATGTCCATTGCTAGAATTCTATGAAATAAAAAAATATAATCACTGGTTTTATCTCATGTGTGTGTGTGGGGGGGTGCGTGTGCGTGTGTGTGAAGAAATATTATTGCATGCACATGCTTATCAAATCTTAGTTAAAAAATCAGAAACTGAAACAGAAATGGGATGAAATGAAATTGGAGACATAAGCTGAGCAACTACAGCTGGAAAATTTGTCTGACCCTAATAATCTGAGAAATAAATTGTTGAAAATTATTCTTTGTGATTTTCATATCACAGGCTCCTAAATTACCAGGATTTAAGACTGACCTTCACTCAGCTTCATTTTATTAGTTTGTATAAGCATACCACCTAGCAAAATATGGAGCTCAGTTTAATATTTGCTATATTAAATGTTATATAGCATATCCTAGGACTGGCAACTAAACAGTTAAGAAGCCTTAAAGGAAACAAGAGAATTAGCTGTTGCTGAAACAATTTTATGGTCCTTTCCACTTCACTGGAGGTAGTTTGCATGGATGACTGGATTCTATTCAATGCTGTCAAACATCTAACACTCCCATAGCTAGGCACCTTACAATGAATAACAAGCAGTCTAGCTGCCAATATGCTAGGACTGCATTATTCATTAGGAACTGGACCTTAACCTAGCAACACTCCAAAATCAGTGCTTGATGCCTTGTTAATTTATGAGACCAACAATTCATCACAACAAACTGAGGTGCCAACAGTACCAAAGTAAATTTCTAAACTCAAATTATCAGCCTAAATTAAACCATAAAATAATGGTTTAACCGTAATAGTAATAAAATGACATACCTAGTTAAGCTTATTCAACTTGTAGCATTTCATTAAACTGACATTTAAGCCAAAATCCACATATTTTATCTTTTCCTTTTGAACTCTAATTCTTAACCTTCTTTGTTTGCTATTTAATCATATTGAAAAAAATTGAAAAATGAATGGCAACTGGAAGAACATTTTTTAAAATAAGGGTGTGGTTTGGAAATATTTAGCACTAATATTTAGCACTAATTATCTAGAATATCAGAATAACAGAGTTGGAAGTGACCTTGGAATCTTCTATTCCAACCCCCTGCTCAAGCAGGAAACCCTATAACATTTCAGAAAAGTGGTTATCCAATCTCTTCTTAAAAACCTCCAGTGTTGGAGAATGTTGTAAAACAAGCTATAAAAATTGTAAAACAACTTTGGTGGTAAAAAGTACAGAAATTTGAAATGTGAACATTAGGAAAGGATGTTTTCAAGGGAATTCTTTGTTTCCATTGTTTTTTACTATTCAATTATATCCCTCTCTCATACCAAAACTTGGATATCAACTGTTGAAATGAAGTAGAAAAGTATCCCAGCTGATATAATTTATCTGATCTAAATGGAAAATCAAAAATTAAAATTGAATCTTTAACTAATGATCTAAAGTTATATAATGATCATATCACAATGGAATTTAGATTTGACATATGTATGACCCTCAGCAAAATTAAAGGAAAATTTTATCAAAATGAAAAAACTAGAAATTAAATATTGAAATATTATTAAAACTTTGCCCAAATAAGAATGTTATAAATATCTAGGAATATTCAAGTCATATAATATTTTGCATGGGGAAAAATGGTTTCAGTTACTTAAAATGTTTGAAAAATTCAAAATTCAAAGTTAAATTAGGTAAATTAATAAATAATAAATACATGGGTGATACTGGTAATCGGATACAGTATAGGTATAGTAAACTGGACACAATATGAATTGGAGAATTTACTGTAGGTTAGAAAGCCTAAAATCTGATGACAATGCATCATACATTATATCCATAAATTGATATTAATCAACTGTATTTAACACAAAAAAAATAGAGGCTGTGGTTTACTGAATAAAAAACAAAGAAAAAATGGAATAAATAATTACATGAAAGCTATCAAATAGAAAATGCTCAGAAACATTTCCAAGGAAAATATCATGAAAGTAGAAGCAAAAAATGATGATAACAGTCAATTGTTGGAAAACCATTCGGAACCATTACTGTGCAAGAGCAGAAACTGACAATGTTTATGAACTGATACCACCCAGAAAGAAAAAAGAAAGATTCATTTTTGCAGTCCAAAAATGAGCATAACCAAAAAGCGTGATGAAATCAAGGAATCAACATGGATCAAACAGCAGCAAATCTTGCAATAAACAAGATGAAACAAATTGTTTAGATTAACAATAAACAATGTCATAACATAAAATTATAATTTTCATTCTTGAAAATTGTATAATCATAAAATGTAAAATGTTGAAAAAGAAGTTAAAATGACATTGGATTTTCATATAAAACTGAACCCAATACACAATAAAGCAAAAGAATAAATGTTGCAGATGTGACAATATCGAGGGAGAGCAGAATCAAAGAAAAAAATAGAAAAACAAAATATAGAGATCTAATCATCAAAATGGGTAGATTATGGAAAAGATCTTGCATACAATACAACCAAAGACATCTCTATTGATAGGGGTGCATTAGTTGGAATAACAAATAGATTAAACACATTTTTACAAGAACTAAACCTAATAATGTCCAGGTTGGAACTCAAAATTCCCAAAGAATATCAGCAAAGTTGTAATTGTTTTTGCTTGTTCTTTGTACTGTAATATTCTTTGATGAATAAAAATATAATACTGTATCCAGATGAATTAAACATTACTACTGCTGCCTTTCATAGCCTAAATGAAATTGTAAAGCCATTATATAGTGAATATATCTGCCAAGACAATTTCCCTGATATGTATTTCTCCCTTGAAGAGACTCTGGTTCATCTCCTCCTCAAGAAGCCATTGTTAGACCCCACCATAATGGAAAACTTTCATGCAGTATCCATTCTAGAGAAGGTTGCAGAAAAGGTGGTCATAGAGCAATTGTATGAAGTGGATTAGCCTTTCAGTCAGGATTCAGGCCAGATACAGATTGGAAACAGCATTGATTGCACTTTTGGATGCTCTCTTGCAGGAGCGGGTTGAGGTAACTCATCCATACTTGCTCTACTTGACCCTGTCAGTGGATTTCAATACCATAAACTATAGTGTCCTTCTGGACTAGCTTTGGGAATTGGAAATTGGTGGCACAATATTATGTTGGTTCTCTTCCTTTCTCTGAGGCAGTTTCCAGTTGATGTTCATTGGGAGTAAGAATCCCACTCTTGGCCCCTGCTATGTAGGATTTGGTATTTTCTCCGTTCCTATTTAACATCTCCATGAAACTTCCTAGTGAGATCATCTGTGTCAGCCCTCTCAAGTAAACCAGACAGAAATACAACCAGATGAGCTAATTCTACTTTATAGCAAAGCTATTTTAACAGAGGCTTGCAAGTCTCCTGCTCTATCTTTTTACAATCTGATCAATTAGGTTGTGTCCTGCCTAAGTTTCCTTCATTGACCGTTAAGCAACTTGGGCTCCACCCTCTCATGTATGATCATTCCCTAGGTAGCATCTCTTCCCTGCATCCCTCAAGATCATTCTCACATATCATTTCACCACCCTCCCCTTCAGACTCATTCTCTCTCCCAGGTTCCTCAGGGAAACAGGTTGCGGGCTGCGAAAATGAAATATAGCTGGATGATTCTCCTCTTCTTCTGGTAACTCCCAAGATTATCTGCTCCAATGAGGTGACAGGCACCCCTCCCTCCGGAATCTATTGGTCTCCTCCCCTCATCTCCTCACTGAGGAAAATAATTTGAGAATGCAGTCTTTTATTTAAAAAAATACAGCTAGAGATGTATTAAGCAGGATGCACAGCATCTTGAAGCACTCTTGGTGATTTGGCAAAAATCCAAAGAAAAAAGACTGAAAAGCTTCTTCCTCTAAGTTCAGACAATCACCATGTGCTGTCAACAAGTGTATAAGTAGCCAATCCCTCTTCAAATGCTACAGATGAAATACCACAATATATCATGCATTGGCAGGCAGAGAAAATAATAGTCTTAATGAACTATTTATTAGTAATGGCAATCTGGCATATATTATTCTTATATTTCTTTGGCCATGTACTGTTTATATACCTTGGGCAGTCTGGTCAGAAAATTCAGGAAGTTATCATCTTTGATGTTAGATAGGTTAGCATGCCCCCAAAAGACACTGTGTGCAACTTGAGAGTGCTCCTGGACTCACAACCTCTGCTTTATGAGCAGGTGGCAGTCACATGGCTAGAAGGCCTTTGCTCAGCTTCAGGTTATGTGCCAGTTGTACCCATTTCTCAGTTGGGTAGCTCATGCCACAATCACTTCCCAAATGGAATGTTCCAATATGTTCTACATAGTGCTGATCTTGAAAAGCATCTGGAAGCTGCAACTTTCCAGCACAGAAAGTTATATGCATTCTTTGATCAATGCACATTACACCTCTACTCCAAGAGCTGAATCGGCTGCCAGTTTGCTTGGTGCAGTTTAAAGTGTAGTAATGACATATAAAGCCCAGCATGGGGCTGGGTTATTTGAGTGACCATCTCTCACCAGTTACAGCTACCCATCCTATCTGGTCTGGCAGAAGGGCATGCTCTAAATCCCTTCTACTAAAAAGTGTTGTCTGATGGGACCCAGAAGGACTGCCTTTTCTGCTGTGTCACTCAGCTTTTGGAACATCATCCCTTTGAGTATAGACTGGCTGGACCTTTTTGGGCTTTCAGAAGCTCTGAAGACATGGTTTCTTTCATTATGGCTGGTTATATGCTGGAGGAATAGAATCTGCAAGACAATTGCACTGTTTGTAATGTTATATATGTGAATTATACTTTCCTATGGATTATGTTTTATTATTTTAATTGTTTTTAATAGTTGTATATGTTTGGATTGTTTGATTATTTTTTTATTGTTTTTTTTTCTTTGTGAGCTGCCCAGAGCCACCTATGTGACATGGGAAACTATATAAATTGAACAAATAAATAAACTTGCTTTATTGATTTGTCTATTTATCTTACTGCATGAGTAATTCAGTCTCCTAAATGCTTAATTCTATTAGTTAAGTATCTCTGTTAAGTTCTCTCTCTTTCTCTTTCTCTCTCTCTCTCTCTCACACACACACCCACACACAGAGAGAGACATGCTATGCTATAAAGATTTAAACTACATTTTTTAAAAATAAAAAGCCAAGTTCTAAATTTCATTTGCTGACTATCACTAAATATAAAACTGTAGTAGAAAGGAATTGATTTTTGCTACACTGCACTGTTTATCACAACTATTTTCATGTTCATCAGTCCAAATCACATGGACATAAGTCCAAATCTGTTCTTCTCAATGGGTGTTTTTGCTGAAAACCAACAAAAATGCAGGAAACCAGTGAATTTTGGATGCTCCAATTAGTTGTAAATGTGAGCCAGTTGCCAAGCACCCAAAATGTGGTGGTCATGTGACTGGGGGGGTGACAGCTGGAAGTGCTTTATTGACCATAAAGCATCCTTTCCATTGTAACTGTGAATAGTAGTTAAAGTTATGTTGTAAGTTGAATACTACCAATACTTGATTAGAACTGATAGATGCTACCTTTAACTGACAAGACCTTAATCAGGTGTTCTTTTCTACTAAAGGCTTTCTTTTGCCTCCTAAGAAACTCACTTGACAAACTGTCAGCATTAGCACATTGCTTTTGATGTCTACTCTTCACTACATGCCTGCATACTATATTGTAATTCCTCTTCTACAATAAATTTAAATATAATGTTCTTTGCAACAGAAAAGAAAAAAATTCAAAATACTAACTAGGAGGGAATATCCCTGTATTCCATTCCACTTTTTGAATGATACCATGTCAATGGTATTACGACCAGATACTGATAGTTTCTCAGTATTTCTAAATATAATCTGCCATGATGTCTGGAGTAAGGAGAATGGAGGTATTGTTTAGAATGCCGATAGTAATAAGGTATGTGGTGGGGAGAGGCATGATTACTAGAGGCCAGGTGGTACAAGGCAAGGAACACCAGTAAAGAAGAATATTTGTAGCTCAGGGTTGAAATGAGGGGTCCTTGGTGCTTTCTGAGCTTGGTTGTGGTTAGTGACTAGCACTCATAAAGTTACCTAGTTTGGGTAATGAAGCATCTGCAAAAAACAACTAAGCTCAAAGAATACCAAAGAGCAACCTCAAAGACAAGGGGAATGTTGATGGAAATCTCTCATAATTCTTAACCCTGCTTCCATAAGGGAATTTTTTTTTTGAGATTCTTAAAAGGAGATTTCAATATACAACAGGATTAATCTATTCACTTTGTACTTGGGGAAGTACAAGTATGTACAACTTGTCCTTTCATCCATGCATTTCCACTGTTATCAGTAATACAGCTTGAGAATAAGTTGGTTAAACAGAGTCAATATTTACAACAGCTGACCTGGCATTTAACTCACACAACTCACACAACCCTAAAGAGTATTGGAATGAGTTAGTAAATGGATGTGGACTAGAGTGAATTTCCAGAAAACTAGATTGTTATTTTATTTTTAAAAAAACATCTTCTTGGAGATGTCCATGTAGTCATTAGGAATCCAGCTCAACTCAAGGGAGTCTTTACTTTTACCTGACTTGATTAAAGGTAGACTACAGACCTGGCAGGCTCAATAATATCACAATTATTTTATTTATTTAGTTATGCTCTTATTGTTTTTAGAAATAACTGAAGGCAGCAAACATCCAATGCAACTTCCTCCTACTATTTTCCCCTCAACAACCGTGTGAGGTCTGTTGTGCTAAGAGCAACTGACTAGCCCAAAGTCACTGGGCTAGCTGGCTTTCATGGCTAAGGTGGGAATAGAATTCACATTCTCCTGGTTCTAGCCTTTTACTTTAGCCACAAAACCAAACTAGCTAGAATTAGAATTATTAGAAAATAATTAGAATAGATTAGATAAATAATATATATATATATAAGACCAAAGATTGTTGTTATTGTTGATGATAATGACATAATGCAATGTCTAATATTTCACAAGTTTCGAACCTTATATTACTGTAATGTATTTCATTACTTCTATTGATCTTATTTAATTCTAACACAATCTAAGCAATATATTTTTTTTATTCCTTTGGCTTCTTAAAATTAAGGTAGCATTATGACTGGAAGTTTAATATAATATATGATTTCTTCCTTTTGCAATTGGTAGCAATATATTAATAAAATTTTAAAGCTTCTGCAAAAACTAACTCCAGTAAGTTAACAAGAATTACAACATATAAAGGCAGCCCAAGGAAATCAAACAACATAACAAGCTTACAGGCTTATTTCATCAATCAGTAATAACCATGCCTAGTACACAGATAAAAAAGATATGGATGGACTGTAATGAACCATAAGTCCACTACCAATATTGATCACCAACCATTTTGATTCAAAGACAGAAAGCTTAAAATAGGCATGTCAAACTGCCGGCCCACGGGCCGGATGCGTCACACCAAAACTGTGCCCACCCCATTGCCGGCAATGGGGAAAAAGTCCTGCTATGTCACGCAATGTCACGTGATGTTGCGAGTTTGACATGCCTGGCTTAAAGGAAATAGTCTGTTTATCTACACCCAATTTCAATCCATTAGATCAACCAAGGAGACAGTCCTGATGAAATTTTTCAGAGTTACTAACCAAGCATTTGTGGATTCCAAAGCCAGATTTTTTATTTTATTGTAATCTGATTACCTATTATTTTTTTTGAAAACTTGAGTGCATAATTTTCAAACTAAATACTGTCGGAATCTCCAATTTGGCAGGTAGAAAAGAAATGTGAGGGAGTCAAGCTGACTTCCCACTTAAAATTCTGAAACATACAACCTTAAAAATGAACTGCTACTTGTACTCCAGAACTTTCTACATTTACTTTTGCTTTTCACATTCAAAAGTTTTACAACCAGCTCTTTCCAAAGTTGAAGGATTTTTATATATCCACTGGGAACACAGCAAGTAGATTGCAGAAATTGATAACATAATTATGTCAGCCACAAAGAATTCTGGGAATACAGCTGTGACAAAATGCAACTGAAAACTTTTCTGAGAACATTCATGTGAGTGGGTGGAAGAACTAATGACTCCATTAAAACAAAAGTAATGTCCTCTATATATAAACTTGCTTATGCAGGAAGATTTAAGTAAGGAAACAAACTATGTTGTTACATAGAGTGCCTGTTTTGTGACCATCAGCAAAATGGAAGAATTTGTCTTTAGGATTGTCAACAAAAAATGTTTACAGTTTTAAATTTACTCAGAAACAAAAGAAATGCAGACAATGACAAAAAATGATCTATAATCAGATAAATACCAATATATAAAAATGTTTATCATTCAAAATTTCATGATGAATCCTACCAATACCAAAACCTATTAATTCTTCATGTTTTATAATGTTAATGTGTTAATGAATTTACAATTCTGATTATCTACACTATAGCTCTGTAAACAACATCACTAGAATAGATGAAAGTAAAGATGAAAGTATAGAAATAGGACTCTGTTTTTTATCTACAACTAAACATATTTCATGAAGAATTACGTTCCTCTTGTTTTTACAAGGATTGCATATGAGAAAACAATATAAAAGTTTGCTTTCTGTTTTTTGTTAAAATTGTTACTAACATATTTTAAAACCTTTAAAAAAGGATACCAATTAATAACAATATTAATAACAATTAATAAAATAATAATAATAATAAATATGAATTAAATTCTATCAGGCTTCTCATTCAGAACATAACTCCAAAGAGAAAACCAAAGGAAAAGACAAAAAAATGATAGTGAAGGTTCAACAAGATAGTCAATCTATCTGGCCTTATGGTGCCATGGGGTTTCTTTCAGTATGACACAAAATTACATTCCATCAGATGAAAGAGAAAATAATAATAATAATGCTACAAACCGGAAAATCCATATTAGCTGGGTAGAAGCCAGCATCATTGAGCAAATAGCATAGCATCTTATAAAGAAAAGCATCAAGCCAGGAGTGGTTAATATCTTAATGGCAACCTTTCACACATATCTGCCATGTCATTCAAATAGCTCCTTTTCATCAGTGGAAATTATTACTATTACTATAGGCTATTTCTGTTGTTCAACATAAAGCAGAAGCTTCTTTAATTTTTTGCCTCCTATTAAATACAATAAATGCTTTGCTTAACCTTCTCCACCAACAAATAAAAATAACCAAGCTCCCATTTTTCATTGCAAAGTGTATAACTACCTTAAAAGAAATCTTTTCTATTAATCCATTGCTTAGCCTAATGTATTTTAAAAATGTCTACTGTTCTGAAAAAGTGAACACTGGCTATTAAAGAAAACTGCCTCAGGATAGATGAGAACTACCAGTGGGGGTGTCTTTTATTTTTTTCCATAATCACCATATTTATGGTAACTAATACCAGGAGCCCAGTGGGTTTCAAAAATAAAATTTGTGGAAATGGACATCCATACCTAAGAAAAAAGAGGGGGGAAAGCCAAAGAATAAACATATATATATATTTCTTTTAAGAAGTGTATATATATATATATATATATATATATATATATATATATATATATATATATATATATATATACTTCTTAAAAGAAATATATTTAATAATTATTTAATTTAACTGGAGTGAATTTAACCCTTATGAAGCAGCACCAATACAAGCTGATATGTAAATAATATTTGTAACATGCATTTTCTACAGTATTTTGATATTATATTATATATTAGATTATATTTGCATTTGAATAGAAATTTAAATAGTATACTTTATGGGACAGGTATGCAGAGCTGTGGTACTTGACTTGAAAATGTCATGCAGTGCATTATCACAAATTGTAAGGATGAGGAAAAAAAGATTCAGGTACAAAAGGGTTAATTATAAGAGGCAACTCATGTCATCTGTGATCTGATGAAGAGCAAAATAATCAGAAGTTTGGTAGCACATTTTCCAACTGATACATTTTTCTTTAAAAGCCTGAGGTTTTGTAGCTGGTAAGGTTAATTAAAATGAAGCTGCAAATTACAACAGTGGACAGGTATCAGCAAAACTATGTTAATTCAGATTACAAGAACCAATCAAGAGTCAGGTTTCCCTCCTTTCAGGTGACTTTTCGAAAGGGGAGGGACAGCTTCATTTTTCTTTTCTTTTCTTTCTTTTTTTTTTTTTTTGACTTCCATAATGGGAAGAAATATTTCCTCTTTTCAAACAGGATTCATGGAGTTTTCCTGTTCTTTTTCTCTCTTTGTCTTCAATTCTCAATTAGCTTAATTTTCATCTACCTTACATTGTAACCGACTTGTATTTTTTTCTGAAATAACTAGTCTCATTCTGGCAGGGAATTTAGTTTATCCTGGTCTAGCTATCAAAAGGCAAGAAAGGGGAGAGGACAGTTTCTGCTCTTCTCCCAACTGATGGTGGCAATGATAGATTCCCCCATCCCCCACCCCACTCCGAACTGTCAACAGGTGTGACAATCATGGGGAAGCACTTAGAGTCCATGGCTAATGCACCACATCTCAAGTGTTCACTCCATTATGCACATGTCTATTGTTCATTTTATTATTATTTTTTTGCAATGTTATATTACAGCAAAGGAGAAGAGCAAGCACTGAAATGAACAAAAAAGGGAGAGATAAATTTCTCATAGGTGCCAGTGGAAAAAGGAGTTTATTGATGACCAATGAATTTTAGAAATGTATTCTTTCTTCAAGAGTACTGTAAAAACAGAAACAATAGAAAAGAAAACACTAACATGATTTACAAGACACATGTAACAATGCTTAAAAAATACATAAAATATTATGTATGTTCTAACTAATTCAGGATAGCCTGAATGAATGTTCTGTTTATTTTGCTTAAGTATGGCAGAAAGGAATGTTGCTGTATAAGCCCAAAAATAATAATATAGTACAATGAAAATGATACTCCTAAAACATGTTGTATATACTTGTCTCTAATGTAAATGAAAACAGAAAAGACTCCTAAGTATAAAATAAATTGTTGTTTACCTTCTGAATACTTGTAAACCAGTCAGCTGGCCTGTTGTGTGAAACTGAATGTAATGAAGATGAGAACAGCTGTAGTAATTTATAATGCTAGAAAAATATTGAGGACTATGACAGCAACATTCTTACCCATGTTTGAATTTGTTTGTATTTCTTAAAATATGTTTCACTATAGTGGCCCTAATTCTTTGTTTTCTTACATTGCCTAATAATTTCAGTTCTAATCTTAAGAGCACTTGTATTTTTGCCCACATAAACCTTAGGACAAGGGCACTATATGGCATATACCACCTGAATGCTGATGCTCATAATGGAACTTTGCAAAGATTCTCTGTACCTCTAAAGAATTAATGAAAGGAGTGGTTTTATGTCTGCAAGGAAAGAAAGGAATAATTCCATTATAAATATGTTCATTAACATCAATCCCTTATATTAGATCATTTCTAATTCATGTCTTTGAGAATCCTTGTCCTATTATAGGCAAAGCAAGGGATTGACTCAGAGCCTGGAAGGTTCTTAAGCAACTCCAGGTCAAAGTGCATGCCATCCAATCATTCTCTGTATTTTAGGAGCCATGTGGCACAGCGGTTAAAACGGGTTCCCAACCTTTCTGGGTTGACGGACTGGGGCGGGGAGTGGAGGCACCTCTACGCGCATGCGCGAACGGGACTGCATGCACACATGAATGGGCTGAGATTGCGTGCATGACACAAACGGGGCCATGAGCGCCCGGGCGATGCTAGTGACTGGGCAATGCTGCTATGCTAGCATGAGTGGGGGGAGTGTGTGCTCGCAGCAATGCTAGTGCCCGCACAACGCTCGCAGCATCACTAGCACCAGCACACACCATGATGCTAAGTGTGAGTGGGGGGGTGAGCGTGCACACACGCATACACTGACCAGCCACTCATGCGGCCCAGTGGCCATCAGCCCATGGCCCAGTAGTGGGCCACAGCCCACAAGTTGGGGATGTTAGCGGTATTACAGGCTAACTCTGCCCAAAGTCAGGAGTTTGGTTTGATCAGTTCAAGATTGACTCAGCCTTCTATACTTCCAAAGTAGGTAAAATGAGGATCCAGATTATTGGGGACAATATGCTGACTTTGTAACCTGCTCAGAGAGTGCTGTAAAGTACCATGGAGTACATAAGTGATATTGCAAAATAGTGCTCCTCTAATTGTCTCATCCCTTTTTCAAAATTAGTTTCCATTGCTGAGCTGATTCTTTCTAAGAACCATTTTTAGTGTTCAAATGGTGCTCTAAATGTTTTGGGATTGCACTCAAAACATCTGTTACTATTGGAACTGTATTTGCTTTCTTTTGCCACAGTCATTCTACTTATCTTGACAGGTTTTGTATTTTGTTATTTTCTCTGGGTTTTTCTCTTTTTCTCTTTTGCTGTCTTTGGATTCTGGAACTTCCAGTAGCCAGACTTTTTTTCTTTCTTATCAACAATTGTTTTAGTCTGGGGCGTTGTGTGACAGCTGCTTGTCTGTTTGAACTCTAAAGTCACAGAACACTTTAGCATCTTCATTTTCTATCACTTTGTCTATTTGGTAGTTCCTACCCATTCTTGCTTGCAGGCAAGTGGTATTTCTTGCAGATATTCAATGCACCACTGTTGTTACTTTGTCATGCCATTGTTTGTAATCAGTCTTTTTGCAGCAGATAACTAGGTAATAGTAATAATAATAGACTTCCAGTTCATCACGTGGCCGCCATGGACGGCTGGGAGACTTGCTCTCTCTTCCCCGTTCAGTTTCGCATCGCTGGGGGCCTTGAAAAGGACCAAAAGTTGCCTCGAAGAGGCGATTAGCAAGGAGGGGCTTTCGCTGGATCGCGGGAAGCAGCAACTCTCCCGTTAGAGCTGGCGATCCCTCCAAACCGGCGGACAAAAGGACCGGCCATAAAAACATGGCTCGTCCCTAGGCTGCTAACAGCCGAAGTCACATTACCATCTGGCAACTTCAAAGCAGTGTGGACAGGACTGGGTGAGGTCTACTTCTCTTATATCCTAATTACTTAATTACCTGCATAAGCTGCTAAAGTACTTTCCCCCTGTGGTGAGGGAAGGGGGATTTTAGCCCTCCCTCCAGAAACAGTGGCAACCAACCACTCGGGAGTTTAAAACGTTGGAAAAATACTGGGATCCTAACTGGAATTCTATTTCCTAAAATTGGTGGATTATAAGATTTGTAACTTTCTACTCTCTATATATTTTTTCTCTGATTTTTACTCTAATTACTATTGAAGATTTGGGGTTTTTTCCCCTTAAAATAGAGGGGGGGGACTGAAAAGATCCAACTAACTTTGAGACGTAACCTGTTATTCTTTAAGAGAGACTTGTTAACAGCTTTGAAAATAGATAAGATATAAAGCAACCTTGAAACACCATCTGCAAGAAACCCAGCTCAGCTCCTCACTTGGTGGACTTTCTGACTGTAAGGTTTTTTTTAGTTAAATATACTACAATGGAAGAAGAACAGGAATAGATTTCTTCTACAGAGGAAGCACAGGAACAAATTCTTTGTATGTTAAAAGCGATTATCCAAACTCTACGTATAAGTCTGGATATGCAAACTCAAATTATGACTTCAACCAAAGAATCATCTATACAGAATTCTATAGAGAAAGTGAAACAACCAAATGCTATGACAGAAGACTTAGATACTCAACAAATACAGACAATGGAAAACACAAAAAAGAAACTGATAATAGAGAACAAGGAAAGGACTTTTTCTTATAAACCAGAAGGAATTTGAAGATAAAAAAGAAAAACAGATGAAAGAGAAGATAAATACTTCGGGACAACTGCATCGAACTGGAAAAACAAAGAGATGACCTGCTAAATCAGCTAGTCCTCTTAAGAAAACATCAACTGGACACTCTTATCAACATCAAACAATAGCCACAATAATACAAGGAGATCTTTTTGATGATTTAAAAGCAAAGATACGAAAAATGACCTGGCAGAGAAAAAAAGCTAGAATAAGATTGAAAAAGATTGGGGTTTTGATCTACACATGAGATCTAAAATAGAATATATCTAAATGGATAGAATATGTATTCTGAACACAAGATATTGTAATGATTTGAGATAAAGAAAATTTTGGTCATATAAAATCTAGAAATATAAATATTGAAATAAGAATATTATACTGTTTTATTAGTTTGTTAAGATAGATGGTAGAATTTATATATAAGGGGTGTACTTTAAATATTAGATTGTATGAGGAATTGTGATAAAGGAACTGTATTTAATTAAAAAATTTAAAAATTAAAAAATTAAAATATTAAGGGAAAATTAACCATCAGGTCACTGATTGGCTAAAAGTTTGAATGTTTACAAATAACTAAGATTTGAATTTAAGATATTGTTATGAGTTGAGACAAAGGTTAAGTAAAACTTAGAAGCATAAATACTAATAATTAAATTTGTATATGGGTTTGTGGTACAAATGCTGGTGGTTTATTTTTTTATTTTTTTTATTTTTCTGGAAAGGAAGAAAGGAAGGAAGTAGAAGGAAGAAAAGAAAAAAATTATTAGCCCCAAATATGAGATAGGAA
The DNA here is from genome assembly GCA_023970755.1 of Azemiops feae. Classification (NCBI taxonomy): domain Eukaryota; kingdom Metazoa; phylum Chordata; class Lepidosauria; order Squamata; family Viperidae; genus Azemiops; species Azemiops feae. The sequence goes on along the minus strand of JALGBA010000121.1, from coordinate 1,470,419 downwards.
ACTTAGAAATTAGGATCATTTAAAATCTGGAAATGATAAAGATTAAACGTTAAACTTAAATATCAATGGGAAATTAAAGTTAAGAAAAACTTACTAGGTTATTGTCTAAAAGATGGAATGTCAAATTAATTAAGTTAGGTATAGATTGAAGATTATTGATGAATACTAGAAAGGTATTTTTTGTTTGATTGATAGAATAAGAAATGTATTAGTTCGAATATGACAGTAGATATTATGGGGGAAAAAGAGGGAATTAGTTGTTGTAATACTTTGAGATTTGTACTGATTATATTCAAATGTAATGGAATTACTGTGCTCAGCTGCCACGCTACTTTTCAAATATGTAAATGTAATATTGAAAAATTAATAAAAAACCTGGAATAATAATAATAATAATAATAATAATAATAATAATAATAATAATAATAATAATAATAATAATAATAATAATAATAATAATAATAATAATAATAATAATAATAATAATAATAATAATAATAATAATAGTTGGAAGGGACCTTGGAGGTCATCTAGTCCAACCTCCTGCTCAGGCAGAAAACCCTATACCATTTCAGACAAATGGCTGTCCAGTCTCTTCTTAAAAACTTCCAGTGTTGGAGCATTCACCACTTCTGGAGGCAGGTTGTTCCACTGGTTAATTGTTCTAACTGTCAGGAAGTTTTTCCTTAGTTCTAGGTTGCTTCTCTCCTTGGTTAGTTTCCATCCGTTGCTTCTTGTCCTGCCTTCTGGCGCTTTGGAGAATAGCTTGACTCCCTCTTCTCTGTGGCAACCCCTGAGATATTGGAAAACTGCTATCATGTCCCCCCTCGTCCTTCTCTTCATTAAACTAGACATACCCAATTCCAGCAACCGTTCCTTATATGTTTTAGCCTCCAGACCTCTAATCATCTTTGTTGCTCTTCTCTGTACTCTTTCTAGAGTCTCAACATCTTTTTTACTTTGTGGTGACCAAAACTGGATGCAGTATTCCAAGTGTGGCCTTACCAAGGCATTGTAAAGTGGTATTAATACTTCACGTGATCTTGATTCTATCCCTCTGTTAATGCAGCCTAGCATTGTGTTGGCCTTTTTGGCAGCTGCAGCTCACTGCTGGTGATCTACTATTTCTTCAGCTTCTTTGCAGAAACGACATTTGCTGTTGCTTTTTCTCAATTCTGGTTTTGTATGCATTTATTCTTAAGGTTTGGTCTTGTGCAGCCAGAATTACCCGCTCTATATTTTTCTTCAATTTCCTGCTCTTAGCTGTTGTCAGGCCTTCTGGTTTTCTGATTAGCCTGCTATTTTTTCTTTTATGTAGTGGCCATGTAATACTTTGCCTTGCCATGTCTCTTTTCTGTTCTTCATTTAGTCTTTCATGTAGATCAATTTGGTCTCTCCGGTACTCAGTAAGCCTTCATGGTATACTAGCTTCAATGCATCTTCTTCACTGTCCTTCAGATATTTTCCCAGTGCCTTTTTTCTTCTTCAATAGTTTGGTGTACTTGCAACATTGCCTGCCCACCTATGTTCCTTGGTAAACAGAGTCTGTTAACATCACTGTGCTGATATATTGTCATTATTTTTTTCTGGTCTTCCTATCCAGAGGTTGTAGTTCAGCTTGAGTTCAGTCCAGTATTCTATCTGTATGTCTAATGACTGGTATTTCCCAGGTTATAATAAACTATTGTAATAATGATAATATATGCATTATATAAAATGTAATATATTTAATTAATATATTAGAATAATCAATTATTTTTCTTAAACAAAAACGTTTTTGTGCAAAAAAATGTATTCTGTAATAATTTAAAGTCTGCAATCTTTAAATCTTTTCAATGTTGAAAAGCTCGATTAGAATAGCTTTATTAATTATGTAAATATGTTGTATACTTAGGAAATATTGTACATATTCTGAATATGTATTACTACTTTCCTGAAATAACTCCAAAATATAATTTTTGGAATTTTCCTAATTAGAATTAAAAATAAAACTCTGACAATTGTACACTATAACTCATTCTTACAAAGAAAATAATCAAAAATTACATATTTGAGAGAAAAGCCATTACTCTTTTTAAAACTTAATTATATATCATAATTATATATTACAGAAAGAAAAGATGCCAAGTCATGTATGCTAAGTTATACCTATATATGCAAATTTAAAAGTGAAATTCCAATCCAAACATGTTTAATTGAAATACTCTTCAATTAATTTGCACCCCAGCATGTAAATGAGATCAAATATGTACTTCAATTAACTTTCACTCAGTTAATTATCTGGTTTGTAGCCTGAAAGGCAGAATAGAAGAGAGTTCTTAAAGAAGCAAAAACTTCATTCCTTAAGTTACCATGAATGGTTTTACAATGCGATAAAGTGATTAGACAGTTGTAGGTCTTTTGAGAGTAGAATGTTTTGATGTTTTTTAATCCGAAAGCCAGCTATTTGTTCACTCTATGTAAAGCTTCTATATACCCATTCAACTTTCAGATTATACTAGTTCATCCCCTCTTTCAATCCTTCATCCAGTTAGCTCCCAAGTGTACAAATTCTGTTAATAAACATCCAGACATACCACCACACAAACTTGAGTCTGCCAATGCTTCTCTCAGCACTGAAGAAAACAAAAGAAAAGCGACAACCCTAAAATAACAAATTGTCCAGGTTGTCTACTCATAAACAATTTAAGGAATTTAAGGAAACATTTAGTGTTCAGTAATTAATCAACATGGATCTCCAATGAGGATGTCAATAAAAATCTTAATTAAACCTAGGCCTTAAACATAAATAACTGATTAGTTTGTACAGATTACCTGTTAAAATAAACTGAAGAAATAATATAATAATGTGACGACTAAATGGATATTTTTGATACATTTTGCTCCTCATTCACCATTATGATTGCACTCTAGATTAAAATAGCCATAAAAGATAAATAAGTGTGCTGATAATTCATACTTAACTTATTAATGCATCATTGTTTTTCATTTTACTGCTTTGGTATTTCTTTTTCCCATGGTCCAACATGGTTGCTAACATTCTGACTTAGATATGTTTCTATATCTTTTAAAATAGACAAATATGTGGGCTGACCATAATCCCTTGAAAATAATTTGGAAAGGACAGAAAAAAGTTAGGAGAAGGTGGACACTGAATTCTCAAATTCTAAAGGAAAAAGAATTTATTTCAAGGATTAGAAAAGAAATGGAATTATTTTTTAAAGAAAATACAAAGCGACAAACATCATTACAAATTATATGGGACACAGCTAAAGCATATCTAAGAGGTATAGCGATAGCTTATAGAGCAAAAAAAAATAAGGAGAAAAGGCAAACGCAAAATATACTTCAGGAGGAGATTAAAAAATTAGAATTTAAATTACAAAGGGAGCCCCAGAATGAAAAAATTAAAGAGGAAATGGTTTTGGCTAAACATAAATTAAATATGGTGGAGCAAGAGGAAATGGTAAGGGAATTGAAAGCGGCAAAACAAAAAAAAATTGAACATGCAAACAAGCCCGGGAGGTGGCTTGCCTATAAATTAAAAAAAGATAGGGAAAAAAGATTGATTCAGGAATTACAAGATGAGAATGGAGAGTTACATTATAAAATGGATAAAAAGAAAAAATAATTCAGAACTACTTTGAGGTACTATATAAAAAAGAAGAAATAGATGAGGAGAATATAAAACAATATTTAAGGGTTAATGGTTTGCCGGAATTGAAAGAAGAGCAGAGGGAAATATTAAATAAGGAAATAACAGCCACAGAATTAAGAAGAGCAGTGCAAAAACAAAAAAGTAACAAAACTCCGGGGCCGGATGGACTTTCAGGGGAGGTATATAAGAGCTTGTATGAGGATTTTGAAATGATACTACTAGAAGTGTATAATGATGTATTGGAGAAAGCTAAATTACCAGACTCCTGGACAGAAGCTTACATATCCCTTATTCCAAAAGAAGGTACAGACCCCAAACAGATAAAAAATTACAGGCCAATCTCGTTGCTGAATACAGATTACAAAATTTTTACCACTATAATTGCGGAAAGATTGAAATTAATATTAAATGAAATAATACATTCTGACCAAAATGGTTTCCTACCTACAAGGCAAATCAGGAACAATATGAGAATGGTGTTAAATGTCTTAGAGTACTATGAAGCACATCCTGAAAAACAGGTGGCGTTAATATTTTTGGACGCCCAGAAAGCATTCGATAATCTTAATTGGCAGTTTTTGTTCCAACAGATCAAAGATATGAGATTTGGAGGGAAGTTTGAGAAAACGATAAAGGCGATATATATGACACAAAAGGTTAGAGTGATAATTAATGGGGATAACACAGAGAAATTTGAAATAAATAAAGGAGTAAGACAGGGATGTCCAATGTCACCTCTTCTTTTTATCTTGACGTTAGAAGTGCTGCTAACCCAAATTAGACACAATGGAGAGATAAAAGGACTAAAGGTAAAGAAAGAAGAATACAAGACGCAGGCATTTGCGGATGATCTAGTGTTCTTCAGAGAAGAGCCGCTAGAGACAGGAAACATCTTAATGAATGAAATAGAAAAATATGGGACAGTGGCAGGACTGAAAATTAATAGAGAAAAGACTAAAATGTTGGTAAAAAATTTAACTGAAAAACAAAAGAAAGAATTAGAAAAAGATTTGGGATTGCAAATTGAAAAAAAGATTAAATATTTAGGAATTTGGCTTACTGTAAGGTGTTCCTCAATAAAAGATGATAATTATAAAAAACTGATACAACAAATGAAAAAAGATTTAGAGATTTGGGGAAAGTTACAGTTATCATTATTAGGAAGGAGTTCAGTGATTAAAATGAACATATTGCCAAAATTATTATATTTATTTCAGATAGTCCCTATAAAATTAGAGAAGAGATTTTTGAAGAACTAAATAAAATAATTAAAAAATTTATCTGGTTGGGTAAGAAAGCACGGATAAATATTAAAACGCTACAAGATAGTAGAAGCAGGGATGGCTTTGGACTTCCAAAATGGGAATTTTATTATCAAGCAGCGGGGCTATTATGGATTAGGGACTGGATTAACTTGGACAATAAAAGGGTGTTAACGATTGAAGGACATGATCTACAGGCCGGCTGGCATGCCTTCCTATGGGATAAATGTAACAAGACATATGCATACTTTTACCGACATCAAATAAGAGAAGCGTTGATATGGACATGGTAAAAGGTCAAAAGGAAACATTATATGAAATTACCAAATTGGGTCTCGCCAATGGAGGCAATGACTTACCCAAATACATTGGATAAAAAAAAGATGATAAGATACAAAGAACTATAAGATAGCCAGGGGAATCTTAAATCAAATGAAGAACTAAAAGAACAGGGTATAATTATAGACTGGTGGCCATATTTACAGACACAGTCGAGATATAGAAAAGATATGGAAGAATATGGAATTCAAGGGGTACCACAACAATTGGATAGAATACTGATAGGCAAGGAAGAAAAATTTATAACAAAAGCATATAAATATTTATTAGAGGTAGAAATGGAAGAAGAAATAGTGAAAGGTTCAATGATAGCATGGGCAAAGAATGTAGGCCAAAATATAAATTTAGAAGAATGGGAAAAAGTATGGAACAAAAACTGCAAATTAACATTATCGACTGCATATAAAGAAAATCAGTACAAAATGCTTTATAGGTGGCATCTAACACCGGCGAGATTGGCTAAGATGTACACAAATATGAAACCGGACTGTTGGAAGTGTAAATATAAGGATGGAACATTTTATCACATGTGGTGGCAATGCCCTAAAGCAAGGAAATACTGGGAACAGATAAGGAGATGGCTACAGGAGATAATAGGAGAACAAATTGAATTTAAAGCTGAATTATTTTTATTAGGAATAATTAATCAAAAGATAAAGAAGCAACTCCAATATATTATTGCACACATAGTAACAGCAGCACGTATTGTCTATGCTTAATGCTGGAAACTTGAAAATATACCAGCTAATGATATGATTATTCATAAGATATTAGAATGTGCCGAGATGTATAAGCTTACGCTAGAAATGAAAGGCAAGGAAGAAACAGAATTTTATGAGGTGTGGGATAAGTGGTATAATTGGTTAGAACAGAGAAACAAAATGTATATCAATAAATGTAAATAACTGTAAGAGATACATGACACAGTACTGTTAAAAAAATGTTTATCGTTTTGTAAATTGGAAAAATGAAAAATAAAAAATAAATAAAAAATAGACAAATCGTAATGAGCTTTCTATTAACTGACAGGCACGTGAGAAAGGGAGGAAATCTGATTATTTATCTAAGCAACAGTAATTTAAAGCAAATGCATCCCGCAAAGATTAAAAGCAGGAGCAGTGACAGAAATGTACAGATAATTCAAGTACACATACTTACAGTCACTGATAGCTGGGGTCCATTAAGTTGTGCTTGTAAAATGGCCTCATTGATTGAGTACCGAATACCCAGCAGTGCCAGTTCTAGATCATGAGTTCCAGCCATTTCATTAGTGAGGTATTCCAGGGTATAGATATATTCCCTCCAATGAATGTCCAGCTCAGATACGCTGGCAAAACAACCTCTCATCACATTTAGACAATATCCTTCACAGGGCCTGATGAGGGTCAGGCCTTGACAGTGAGGACAATACTGCATTTTCACAAGGCCTCGGATACATTCTTTGGTTAAAACAGCATGCTCAGTGGCATTTAGCACTTCAACGCCCATTCCCAAGGCCTGGTTGAATGTTCTGCTTGCCCTCAGAGACTTTGCTAGCTCTATAACAGCTTCTTTGGAATAGTGTCCAAATGGATTGATGTCTTGTCGTGTTTGTCGCAGGCATTCCATATATTCTTCTGACAAGTCCGTCATGCCAGGGTTTATCAAGCGGGTATAAACCAAAGGGAAGAGGCTGTCGAAGAACCGGAAAAATGCTTTTTCCACTCTGTTTTGAGCACCCAAGAGGTAGAGAGAGAGGTCTGTAAAAAGTTCTTTCACAGGCTCAGCTGCCTCCTTTGACATGGATCTGTAGACAGTCTCAAAAAGAGAAGCGGTGTGATTCTCAGCAAAACGAAGCAGGGACTCAAAGGCTGCTGCAGAAATACATTAAAAGTGAAGGGAAAGTCAGTGTTTCCTTAATACAGCTCAACAACTTGGATCTAAGTATTAGACCAGTACTAATTATTATTCAGTTGCTTTACAAGAGAGCTAGGCATTTTTTTTCTACTTCACAAATTGGTGCAGTTGAAATGGGAAAGGGGAATCTCACTGCTTTTATTGGTTTTCAGTGCTGCTTTGTTTGATGCTGACATAGAATCTCTAAATGCTAGAATACCCGGAAAGCCTGCCCTAATTGGGTATCTACAAGATTTCAATTCCCAGAATATGAAGAGGTGAAGTTATACTGTACATATAGGGATCTTCACTTGGAGAAGCTGGACTACATACAGACTTCTCCAAAGCTAAATCCATGGTGGAGTAGAGACCATAGTTCACTGAATATTTTTGTTTTCTTTGCAAAGTTCCCAGATTCAATACCTGGCATCTCCAATTAGGACCACAAATCTGAAATTGTGGTCTAATGCAATGTACAGCCCTGAATGTTAAAGTGTTTCTTCTGTGAATCAGCTTCTTTTGTGAAATATTTTAAGAGCAACTGAGAGGGAAAAGGGGAGGAGCAACAGTTAATCTCTTCTGACCGACCTTGGCAGATATATACGAAACATCTGGATTACAAAGTACCAGCTGCATTAACCCCCAGTTAAGACTATGCAATCAGTCACACATTTTATATATAAATTATATTGAAGGGGTAAATAAAATAATAGAATATAAAACTTATAATGAATTAAAGTTTCTTTACTAAAAGGTTATTAAAAGAACTCATGAACAATTCTTTTTCTCTTTAAATGCACTCAAATTCTTGATATAGAAGATAGAATTTCTTGACTTTTCTAGTTCATAAACACATGTAGGTTAGTAAGGTGCAGATTTTTTATTTCCGGCATATTGCTTCATTTCCGTTATCCTATTCAACATTGCTTGCTACAGTTGTAACCTTAAACCAGTGCAATATATAGAAAACCTGAAGAGCCCATAGACGTTGGAAGATAACATTATGCTCCATTCAACCTGCTCCACAACCTTAAGATATAATGTGATTTTAGGTTCTGTAAATCTGTGCAATTTACAATTAAAATATGATTTAATGTTTGTTTTCAACCTTTAAAGTATTAAATAGTTTAGGATCTGGCTAAGGGAGTGACCACCATATTAGTATGAACTTGTGTGTTGCTAAGGTCAACATCAGAAGCCTTCTTTAAGATATATCTTTGAGGTCCATTCATTATATACACAAGATAAGGAATTTTCTGCATTTCTAACAAGCTAATAGTATTTGATAGCTGCATTAACCTCCATTGCTTCTGCCTTTAGGTAAGAGATCAGGATTGTCTTTTCCAATCATACCTTTGGAGTTACTTAAGGAGGATTTTAGGTATGGTTGATAGGAAGGCAGATAGACAGATATTAACTTTTATATATTTTGCACTATTTATATATGAGCTGCAAGTCTATTAAATCTAAATAAGCAAGCATTTTGGTGTGTTGCCTTTTTCTTTTATCTCAGGCATCTTGAAATGGCCTAAAGGACTTAAAGTAGTATTAGTCTGATAAAAAGAACAATGAAACCAGTGTTATTTTCCAATACTACAGTCTTACTTCCTTTCCAAACATGAGGCTGACTTGTAGCAATTCTGTTTTACCCAAGCAATTTTTTTCCAGTTCAGGATTCAAGAGATATTTTAATTAATTCAGCAAATTGATCTTGCAGCCTAGGACTTCATTTTGCATAAACTAAGTTAGTAGTTAAAGAAAAAGCTTAGTCAAGAAGCAGATGAACAAATAACTAGCATAAAATTCCCTTTTTATGACCTATAATTCTTTAATTCAGGGTAGAGTCGGGGAGAACTGGATGGAGCTGAGCGTTTATTGGCTGGATGCCCTTTCTGATGCCATGGGGAATTCATAGCAGGTATTTTTTTTTCTTTGTGCCCTAGGAGAGAAACATTTGCTGCTACCTAGTATTGAACTCAGAACTTTCTGAGTGGGAGGCGTGTGTCTTCACCACTAGGCCACCCGCCGTTCAAACAAATAACTGGAATAAGCCATAGCTATATAGTTTATTGCTGTATAATACAGTTTCTGAAGATGTGTGTGTGTTACATGTTCAATTTTGAAGCTGACAATTCTATGTGATCATGATATCACAGGATAGGCACTGATTAAATGATTGGAAGCAGACTTGATATGTTATAATATTTCAAAACAGTTCTATTAGCTCTTTGAAAAACATGATAAGATTATAACTTACAAATTGAATGTTTTTGTAATTCTATGACCCTTGAAAAGAAAAAAAAATTCAATTTCGCTCCTACATAGCTTGCCAAGTAATATATTGAGGCAGCTTTTACAACTCAGCTGTAAAATTGTAAAAATGCAGTTTATAATGGAAAGACTGACATTGCAAAAGCTGTAGTATTGTACAGAAAAGCTACTGTACTCTAAGTGGAACAATGTTTTCTAAAACCCCTCTGTTTAATATTTGTTGGTGAAAATGGGATGAGTGAAAAATGTTGGGAATGTAGGCTCTTTGTACATATTTGAATTATCTCCCCACAATTCATTTTGTTCCCAATTTCAATAGTTTATGAAACAAAGGTGAAAATGGAATACAATATGGCAAACTTAAAACTGGGTCATCTTTACAATCCGTAACCCTAAAGTCAGTTTGTTTTTCAATAGTTATGAGGTACCATGAGATAAACAAATCGGTTGAATGATATTCCCAGCTCTCTCATATTAAAAAAAAAACGTGCTATGCACACAGGTCAGTAACTTCTTTTATAAAAGAATAGTTCATTTGTTTTGTGTTGTTGTCCTGTTTTGATTGCATAAAGTATGCAACTTCTCATCTTATCTGAAGTGTTATTGAAAGTATAGTTTTCATATATGTCTCAGAATTCTAGATCGATGATTTGTTAAGACAAATCTGGAAGTAAAGGATGCTGATTTTGGTTGCTATAAGTGGAAAATTGTAACTGAAAAGTTGTTAATTTCCAGATCTACTGTACATAAATGAGAGAAAGGTTTGTTCCCTGAACATTCATTTAGGTACATTGTACCCAATTTGTACAAGACATACTCAACTCTAAATTTTCAACTGCTTAATTCATGAGTTATTAAATAATACAGTTGGCTAGATTATACAGAAGTCATATTTTCAAACTAAATTCATGCAATAATTCAGTGTAACATAAGACAAACTAATCCTACCAGCAAGCCTCCATAAATAATTCCACTCTTCAGAAAACATATGGCATCCCTACCTCAAGAATTAAATTTACATTATTTTCCATTCCCAAAGGCCCTCTGGAAGAGCAAGGACTACATCCCCTCTGAGACACAAGTAGGGATAGAGATTTCTTTATTTCCAGGAGGCCAGAGTCACTCTATGATGGAGATGGGCGGTCTCTAAATAAATAAATAAATAAATAAATAAACAAACAAACAAACAAACAAACAAACAAACAAACAAATAAAAAAGATGTTCCAGAGAAGTAGAAAACCTTGTCTACTGGATTCCTGATGTCAACATACACACTTAGAGGGTGGGGGAACCTATAGCTGCCTTCCCTCAACATTTTTACTGTATTGGCAGATTCCATACAACCCATGTTGTAAGCTATACTGGAGTTAAAAAGTAACAACCACCTCCTTGAATCTCACCTGGAAGCCTAGTAGCAACCAATGCAGCTCCTGCAGTAAATGGCATCATGTGGGCAGAACAACCTTAGCCCATCACTACCTTGGCTGCTGCTGCTGAAGAATAAATTAACCAAGGAAATAGCTTGACATAACAAACTGGCTTCAGATATGCTTCCTGCTTAGCAAAATGCTTAAGAGTATACAGTAAGTTACAAACAGCTCCTTTGGCCCTGAAAATGCAAACTCAAGAACTAGTTACTGGAAAGAGGATGCCAACTCCTGAATATTGCTCAAGGCTTGCTGACTACCCAGAATAAATGCTAAAAATACCGGGTTGCTCTGGGAGTTGGTTCTGTTGCTGTCTTTTTCATGTAAATAAGATCACCATGTAAGCATTTGCCTTGCCCTGTCTTAGTGGACAGAATCTTGTATTCCGTTTCCTGCACAGTTCAATAAAATTGATTCAAGCAGATGATGTGGTCTCCACTTGTCATTTAGGTCAGGGTGTTTTCCCCCTTCACTCCAGTTTAGATCAGCCGCAGTTTCTAAACTGTCTTCATTCAGAGTGAGATGTAGTAGTTCAGACACAAAATAATAAGGCCATACATGACTATAACAAAGACTTTCATTCCAGGAACAGTGTTCAAGATGAAGTTGAGCCAAAGTTCTCCACTTGCTCTTCCAGAAGTAGTGTAACACTTTCACATTTTTAATCTTTGGTTCTGGGTAGGATGGTACTTCCTGTGCAGAGCAGATTCACAATCCAGGAGATTGACTGGATCTACAGCCCCATTCAGATCCTTATAGACCTATCCTGGTCTTAACAGATCTTAACAATAAGAATTTCAGCACATCTGCTGCATGCTCCAGAGTGGATATAACAATTGGATATCTTCAGCTTGGTATTAATATCTGACAACATGCTGGCTTCGTGCAGATATTGACCATAAGGATTATTGTGGTTGTAATATATTTTTCAGTATGGTAGAAATCAAAATAAGCTGTTATTTTGTTCATGGTAGCTTTTTATTGTCATCATTATTGGCTTGACTATGAAAAAGAAATTTTAGATATAAATTTAATTCACTTATTAGAACAAGAAACTTTCTTCCTCTCAAAAAGGATAAGATTATAGTCAGGAAACTATTTTTTATATAAAATGCACTTAGTGTTTTTTAAAAGCAAAATTCTTGTCACTACAGGTGTGTGTGTGTGTGTGTGCGTGTGTGTGTGTGTGTGTATGTGTTATATAACTATATAACAGTATCTCAATGAGCCATGCCATTTTGTGGGTAGCCTCCACTTATTTTCACTATATTTATTTTAATTTTTTCATATTAATGCAAAGGAGAGTGCCGAACTATAGACTGACAAGCAAATCAAACTATATCCAAATTTATTTGAACATCAATTTCTTTTGTTTTCATTTGTCCATTTGCGTCTACTTTAGAGCTAAACGACCAAATCGGCACAAGTGTCCAGCCTTTCCTTGTGAAGGGAATAAAAGTATAAATTACTTTAAGATTTTTGTCAGACCTTTGAATGTTTTAAGCATACATGCACACTGACTGCTGAATATTTCATGAAAGCAGGCCAAAGCCATATTCCAAGGACAGCATTCCGTTCAAACATTTTATCATGTACTCACAGCATGCTTGACTTCACAGCTGATGTTACGTCTGCAATGCCTGAACACAGCTGATCAAACATAGCTCACCTCTGGAAACCATGTTTTATTTGCCCTTCTTTAAAACTAGCTGCTGGAGAAGAGCCAAGCTATTATTACAAGATTTCACATTTTCTCTGACTTTGTGTTGGAGGTATAAGGAAACCTCCATGCTGAGCAGCTAATGAGTTTGCACCCTAGGGAATTTAGTTGATGCCTAACATTAACAGAAAATAAAAATGAGACAATGCTTAATGCATGACACTGAAAAGATTACCCTCCAATTATATCCTGGTCTCCTACACAGCAGGCTTATTCAGAATGCTTTTGCACAAAACAGCACATTCTCAAAGTAGGAAAAATATGGTAGGAATATAAATGTTGATTTATTTTCCTGAAAAGAATGCAAAACCAGAGATTTCTTTGATTACATATTTCTTAATTATCTAATCTTCCCATAATCCAATGGAGTTATTATACCTGTCCAAATAACCAAGTGCAGAACATTTTGCACACTTCACTTTATTTGCAGAACCCGACAACAGAAGCACAGTGGAATTATGGGTCTTGGATGCTGTAGAAAAAAGCTACACAAAACAACCTCTGGTACAAAAAAAGTATTATCAGTAAATGAACATTACTTCCATGTGATACATGCTTAAGAAAGGAAATAGCAAATTTAAGAAGAGAACATAAATCATAGCACAATTTATCAGATTAAAACATTTTACTAACTCATAATCCTGGGTTGTATAAACAGAGGCATAGAATCAAGATCACGCAAAGTATTAGTACCATTCTATAAACCCTAGTAAGACCACACCTGGAATACCAGTTTTCGTCACCGTACTACAAAAAAGATGTTGAGACCTTGGAAAAAGTTCAGAGAAGAGCAACTAAGATGATCAAAGGCCTGGAGACTAAAACATATGAAGAATGGCTGCAGGACTTGGGTTTGGCTAGTCTAAAGAAAAGAAGAAATAGGGGCGACATGATAGCAGTATTCCAGTATTTGAGGGGCTGCTACAAAAAAGAGGGGGTCAAACTATTCTCCAAAGCACCAGAGGGCAGGACAAGAAACAATGGTTGGAAACTGACCAAAGAGAGAAGCAACCTGGAATTAAGGAGAAAGTTCCTAACAGTGAGATCAATTAACCAGTGGAACAGCTTGCCTCCAGAAATCGTGGGCGCTCCATCACTGGAGATTTTTAAGAAGAGACTAGACAGTCACTTGTCTGAAATAATATATGTTCTCCTCAGTGGTGGGATTCAAATATGTGAACAACCAGTTCTCTTTGTGGATGCCGCTTCTGGAAGTCCATTCTGGGCCTGGGCAACAAAAAATTAGTTACTGGTTCTGCCGAACTGCTGTGAACTGGCTGAATCCCACCATTGGTTCTCCTGCTTGAGCAGGGGGCTGGACTAGAAGACCTCCAAGATCCCTTCCAGTTCTATTCTATTCTATTCTATTCTATTCTTTGATTTGAGCAGCTCATTATATTAAGCCTTTGTGGCATGGATGGCACATACAAGAGAGACAGCTGGGTATCCCAGGTAATCCCAGTTCTAAGATCAAAATCATCCTCCTCTGAGACCAGACCTACTGTACCTCCCTTGAATAGCTAGTGCAAGCTAGGCTTCCAAGTGGCTTCCTTTAACATAGTTTTCCATGAAACTGTGATTTTTCTCCTTTTGCCCTTTTAAACTGTTATCATCTGAAAATCAGAGTGAGATAGAAAAAACAAAAATAGACACAGACACACAAATGTTAGAATTTAGGTAGGTGCATTTTTATATATTTTTACAAATCACACCATGCAATTATTTTGAAAGAACAAACGTCCAAGATACTTATTAAGAGTAAGTTAAGAAAGAATCCTTTTCTGTCTTTAAGAAAAGAGAAAAATGCATAGATAATTTTGTAAGACTTTTCCTGTTCCATAAACCCAGTGCTCATTTTTCTGCCGCGCAAATAAATCAGATTATTTTTGTCATTTAGGAATTAGTATTGTATGCTATTAATACATTTTCCTATGCAACAACTGTTCTGCAACAAACAGATATTTAAGAACTGGATAACTATCAAAGTTGTGACAATAACATTCAATTCTGGACTTCTTTCTAACCCTCTAAGCCATGATGGATACGAATGACTAATTTTACAAAAAATAGAATTGAATATCAAAATGTGGATGCAGCATACATTTTGGAATCAAATATATTATGGAATATATTTTTTTCCATTTCAACTCTTAGGGAAAACAAAAAGTATCTTCTGTCATTAGGGACAGGTTGATGACGTTTATTCATGACTAGATTAAGTCACTCTAGTCTTTACAACAGCACCGTCTGGCCTGTTAACTAGAAATGTCATCTAGTACAAAAATATGAAATCAGGATTACAAACTTAGACTAGTTGCACAAAACAAAATCTGCCAGTATGCAAAGAGTTCTCCTGGCTCCTGGTATATATCCAGTATTTATCCTATTTAGTGCAGCTTTGCTTGTTTCATCACTGTATTCCTATATTCTGTTACTTACTATTTTCAGAAGTATCATTGCTATTTCCTAAGCTACCTTGTACTTGAGTGAAAAGCAAGATATCAGCCTATTGATTTATATGAACAATATGTCAAGGAGAAGCAGATTGCATACAGGCATGGACTCTTTGTGAAGCCCGCACTTCCCAATATTGAGTTGCAAGTAAATCCCATTAATTTCAGTTTGGATTCCTCTCAAATTAGGTGCATAGGGCTGCAGTTTTAATCTAATGAAATAAATTGACTCACCAAATTGATGCATGTGCAGTATGCTTGATATAGTTTTTATAATTATATTAGCCTTTGAAATCTGTAATTAGCTAAGATAATCTATGGCCAGCCAGAATAAAATTCAGTCTGTGTAGCAAGTTAGATCTTCTGTTCTTTGGATTATTTTGTACCTCGCTCTCCTAAACTAATTATAAAAATTATATTTCAGACCTGTATCAATCAGAGGAATTCAGCTATGTTATAAAATATTTCCTGTTTTCTGATGCCAATTTTATTTTTAATTTAAGCATGCTGCACCATCAGTCTTAGTCAATGCCCCCTAAAATGTCAGAAATCTGTTTGGAAATAATGACATGACAAGATTTGCACTTCAGATTTAAAAATGTGAATTTGTCTGAATTCCTGTGGTAAAATAGTGTAAAACACAAAAATATTAAGGGATGGAACCAGCGCAGTGATTGGCTGGTTAGTTATATTTGGTCTCAAGTGCTCTGGCATTACTGTATAATTTATAGATGGGAGAAATTGCTTTTATAGACATTTTAATATGAACATTTCACATTGTATTTGACAAAGTTTAAATTAATAAAAGATATATACAAAAATTGCTAATCAACCACAGCAAACATAGTTGAGACACAATTAGTATGAATGTGCTTAAAATATTTTGGAATATTTATATATTAGTATAACTACTTCAAATGCTGTGCTTGGCTGCCTACAAGCATGTGTGTGCTTTACTGGCAAGGACAGCAGAAGTGTAGTACAGTGGGTGCATACACAGATAAACAAGCACATCATTTCACAGCAAGTGCCTAAACTTTCTAGAGGATCTACCTGCTTTAAAGTTTCAAGGGGAGTTGCTTTGCTTGCACAACATTTCTTTGAAATAGAATTGTTTGCATAGACCTAAAAATTTCATGGGTCAGAAAATAAAAGCAGGATAATGATTTTAGGATTAACCTTTCCTCATTCCTCTAATATTCAAAGTAGATCTTCTATTAGACATGTGCTAAAGCCAAGATGGCACTCTCTATCACTTTAAGATTATGTTTTCATTCATTAACTTCATTTCCTACTTATTTTTTGAAGGGGGAGAGGAATTCTGCTAATCTTATTCATATAATAAAGTCCGGTGGGGTAAGTGAAGAGTGTTGCTAGCCTAAAGTTATTCAGTGAGTGCCATTACTGAATTAAGTCCAATACCTTAACTATGTGGTTACATTTCTGACCTCAGAGAGATTTCTTTAGAGTCTGGAAAATATTTAGGCATCTTCATCCTCTTAAACTTTCTTTTTGAATCCAGCTATTTTCAGGCCTTCCAGATTTTATAGTATACAAAAGGCAAACAAGTCCAATATTTGAAAACAGAATCCGTGTGAATTATGAATAGAGAATATTATCAGAGGATAATTATATCACTATTCTATTGGGTAGAATTTAAAAACTGAAAATACTGTAAATCTCAAAGATCTCTGTAGACACTTTAGGGAAAACAGAATTGAAGTCAAATCAGAGACAGCAAGGAGGACTTAGCAAGCAGGATCAAATGGAAGCAGAAGCTTCTCAGGTTCTCCCAAGACAGAAGGTTCAGATGCTGTATCCTCTCTATTTGCACCCCTGTGCATTCCAGTATTTCACCTCTTTCCTCGATTCCAGGATTCCTAGACTTAGGTACTTATTTATTTACAGAATGTACAGGTAGTCCTCAATTTATGACTAATCTCTTAATGACTTTTTGAATTTATGACAGACCTCACTAGAACTACTTGCAACTGTTTTCAGAGTTATGACAGCCACACACCTGCATACACACTCCAAGCCACGTGATCACTTTTGGGGCACTTGACAGTTGGCTCACCTTTATGGCCGTTTGCATGTCCTTCAGTCACATGACCATGATTTACAATGTTTTTTGCTGGTTTCCAGCACTAATTTCAATTTCTGGCAAAAAATGTCCATTGGGAAAAATGTTAAGCATTCGTTTAACAACCATGGTGTTCATTTAATGACCATGGTATTCACTTAATGACCATCATAAAAAAGTCATTACTTTGAATTTGGTCATATAGTGCCTTGACTTACAACTGCATTGGTTTTTGACCGTAGTGCTAGGCTCAGTTATGATCATAAGTTGAGGAGTACTTGTATATGACCACCCATTTCATGCAGTAATTCTAGGTGGCACACAACTTATAATAACAACAGAAAAAATAAAAAAAAATTCATCTTCCAGGCCAAACAGAAACTCCCTACTAGACAACCTGCACCTTTATATCATAACTCTGGGTTGTACAAATGAAGATGAGTCAGTGTCTGGAGGCTGTTCAGGTCTGGATACAGCCAAAAAGACTTTGACTCAATTCTGACACCACTGAGTTGTCAGTCCCCAGAATTGAGGATATTATCCCTGAGGTAACATTTCCCCATTCAAAACTCAAATACAACTTGCGGGTCTTCTGGACTCACAGCTACAGCTTGAAGAACAGGCCTTTGCACAATTTTATTTTATGCACCAATTCACTCTTTCTTCAACTGGGAGGCCCCTAGAATACTTCCTCATACCTTATTCACTTCACAATTAGAGGATTGCAAGGCTCTGTACATGGGGTTATTCTTAAAGACCATCCATAAGATCTGGATATCTGGGGAGCCACTTAACTTCAATTATTTTTCCCACCTGATACATTCTACCAGAATTATATTTATGTTGATTATGATTATGTTCCTGTTCCCTTCTATTAAATGTTGTTATCTATAGGACCGAGAAAGTGTGCCTTCTCTTATTATCCTCCCTAGAAATATGGAGGGCGTCCTCTTCCTCTTTCTAAAAAGCTCTTTTGACCTCAGGTCTGCATCTAATTATTTGTGGACCCTGGCATGTTTTTTTATTATGATGATAATAATAATTTGGTTCTTAGAGTTGTTATTGTTTCTCATTTGTTCATAATCCAAATCAGTGGCTTAGTAAAGAGGAATGTGTGGAGAAAGACACTGAAATAAATCTTGGGGATTATATTTTAGTAGATTAATTTTATTTTTGCAATGAAAAGTATCAGTCCATCAGATCATTTCAGATAATAAACTGATTTTTGATGGGGCTTCCTCTGTAAATTTGGTATATATCAATTTCTTCCATTCCTGCTCCTCAAGAACAGCTCTAAGGAAATATAATTCTTAAACAAACTGGGCTGATAATACTGTAAATCAGTTTTGTAAAAGGAAATCCAAATGACGCATGACAAGGTTCATGGAACACACTACTCTATATTGTGGTTTGTTGGCATATTGTGGGAACCTAACTATCATAGTCTGTAAGATTAGTTAGAACGTCTTGGGTGAGAAGAGAAATGTCTTCAAGCAAAAACAAAGAAAGTCCAGTTGCAGTTTGAAAAAGCATCATTGAGGCAACCATGACCTGGATGGTTGAGAATCTCCATAGAAATTAGTTGCGATTTATTCAGTAAGACTTAAAGAAGCTTTTGTTTAGCAACCTGTATCATTATTATGCTTCCTATCTCCTAGTTCTCAAACTTTCCCAAATGCTAGCTAATGCACTTCACTGGCATTTAAAGTTGGCAAACCTTAATTATTTTTAACAGTTTTTGTAGACTTAAGATGAAAACAAAGTTAAGTATTATACCAGGGCATATGGTATCACTTCTGCTTTCATGGTTATTTCTGGGATGAATGAGATTGTCCCTCTTTATTTACATTTCCAGATTAACTTACTCCAGGTAGAAACCAATAACTATTTCAAAACAAAACAATTCAAATAACTTAACAATAAAACAGCAGAGTGTTAAATTTTTTACTTTATTAGATTAAAAAGTTAATTTACAGCCTGAATAATGAAATGAATACATGTAAAAGCCCCACAGCTGTCTCTGAAAGTACTAAATGTCATAGGCATTATTAATTTGTATATGTATGCTATTTTCTTTCTGCAGTACATTACATTTAGAAATATTTTACAATACAAATCAAAACAACTATAATCCAATCAATTAAAATATAAGTAAGGGGGTTGAAAATAAAATACAACACAATAAAATAAAATCATTAAAAACTGAGCACCAGATTTAATCATAGATTTTTGCTGATATCCTCAGATATTTTCTGTAATTCCTGGTGAGACCCAGACCAAATGCTTATAGTCTATGGAAACTGTACCTGATGAGTGACAAAGCCTTTCGCTAATCTACACTGTCCCCTTTAAAAGAAAATAGATCAAGTAGATTTCAGAAATATGCAGCTTGATATAAAAGGTTTTAATGAAGAGACAATAATGCAATGAAATGTTTTTATTTCATTTAAGATGTTTCATCATTCAATGCACAGTAGATTGTTTCAAGAGCCCGTTCTGTGATATGCCAAAGCAAATTTTGGATTTTTTATTTTTAAAAAAATGATCTTAGCTCATATTTTTCCAAAAACATTGGACATAAAAATTCCAAAGGTTTGGGGATATTAGTCTGTAGGAAAAATGTGAAACATTGTTCCTTCCATGCTATAACAATGTATGTATGTAGTTGTATATGTATATGTGTAAAATGCATATATTTTCAGTTTTTGTACCATAGCATAGCTTGTTTTCATTATTATGTTCTGGAATTCTATACAGTGTACAAAATATATGATATATTCTGCTAGTATTGTAAAGGAATTACGTGATCTGTTCAAAGTTCCATGCACAGAATTCTCAGAAATGTCAATGCTGAGTTGGAAGATTTAGACAGCAACAAAAAGGCATCTCGTTGCTGCTCTCTAGTGGCTGTCTCGATTTTTGCAACCCAGATCTGCTAACTGGTTCTGGAAAGCAGTTTTGCAATACTAATTTTTACATACAGAAAAGAACAGTGCCCATCTATTCAAAATATGCCATGACCATCATCATGGTTGGTTATGACAATGTTTAGAATGTTATAGCCAAAATATCAGATAAAATTTAAGTAGTGGAATTAGATAATTTTGGATCCTGGGCAGTGGTGGGATTCAGCCGGTTCGCACCACTTCGGCACAACCAGTAGCTAATTTTTTGTTGCCCAGGCCCAGAATGGACTTCCAGAAGCGGGTTCCAAACAGAGAACCGGTTGTTCACATATTTGAATCCCACCACTGATCCTGGGCTTATTAATTTGATATGCCATTTTGCATGACTATGTTAGATTTCTCCAACTGTGAAGGACATAAGGAGCACCCCACCCTATTCCACACCTTCCATACTTTACTATTGCTTCTATCTAGAAAACCATATAATGAGGCTAACCACATGCAAACTAATCTTTTCAAATTCACTTAAATCATGGTCTCATCATGTCTAGAAAGATAATCTGGTCCTGATGCTGAAAATAAGCATTATTTTGTTGCTGAAAAAATAAAATGTAATAATAACAAGAAGGCAGATTTGCAATCATCTATATGCCTGCCCCTTAACATTGATTCTCTAATGTTATTTTTTTTTAAAAAAAAGGAAATAAAGGAGACTGTAGCAAATAGTCACACTCTAACAAATCACAACAATATGATTCCATATGACCAGCCTGTTTGCCACACTGGAGGGTCACAGACAGGTAGGAATTCAACTGAGAATAAGTATTCCTGCCCATAATTGCAACTGGAGCATCCAGTTGGAGAATCTTCAAACCATGAAAAGGATTTTTCAGTGGAATTGTCTAGAGCAAGTTATTCCTGCATCATTAGGCTTCCTAACCAGACATTCCTCTGCCTTGTCTCTGGATTTAATTTCAATTTATTTATCAACTCTATAGCTGCCCCAAAGTAAAATAGCCGAGAGATGGAGCTAAGTGTCATCCACATATGGATGCAAATTATCCATCTAATGATTTTAAGTGCCCTTGGTTTGCTAATTCAAAGTGGGGTTTATAAGATTGTATATATAGAATGAATGGCATCAAAATTTAAAACCTCATATTTTGAAACACTATATCTAATTTCAATGGTATGTGGGAAACAAGCTTTAAAATTGGATCCCATCTATTCTATATATATAGTTTTAAAAGCATCTAAGTTAGAATACAAAGGAAATAGCAATTTATATTGCATCTCCTAATCTTTGCTAGAAATCTATCTTTGTGTGTGTACATTGATTCATTCTTATATATATCTTCTTTTACTGTAATTTTATGACAAACTAAAAATAAAGCTTCATAGGATCATGGGAAATGTCCAAATATCCATGTGGTACAGACTCCTACTAGGGGGGACTGTAATAGCGACTGCCTTGCATGTCAAAAATTTTGAATGATGAGGAATTTGAGTTTATTTACTAAATTGAACATGAATGACAATTTTGAAAAAAATCCTTGTTCCTTTTCTACTTTTATCTTTAAAGTTTCTGATGATACAGATGCTAACTATAATGGATTATATAAACAAGTAATGGGTCTTGTTTACTATTCTCTATATTACATTTCAACATAATTGTATATTATTTTATGTAGTGTAACTGGATAGTGATGTTTATTCTTGTAAAAGTGAGTAGCTTAGAGTAAAGCAAATTTGTACAAGCAAAGAAAAGACTGCACTCCAGATGTGAAATAATCTGTGGGATAGTAACTTTCTTCTGTTGAAAGGAGGAGAAATTGAGGAAATCTTAGTCTATTAGTACAGCTAGAGGCAACCGCTTTTCTCCTGGATAAAACACAAAGACAAAATGGAAAACCTAGGAATTGTACTTTCAATTTATGTAACATCTAAATAGTTTGTACTATTGCCCACACAGAAAATAACTTCCCAGGAATAATAAAGTATGGTCACATTTTTATTCCAGTCTATGGGTTGCATTTGTTCATTGAAAAGGCAGGTGTATATTATACAATACATTTATTATATTATTAAATTTATTATGATTATTATTTCTATGTATATTAATGTCTTCTCTTCTGGCAGATTAAATTAAAAATTACAATTCAGCATGAGACAAGAGGATGGTCACCAAAAGCTTTTAAGGACTACAGTGGTCCTTGTTGGATAACAGATAACTTTATACAATAGAAAGATTGCATGGAAAGAAACATCAAAGTTAGAAATGGAATTTTCATACGGTAGAAAATTGTTCTTGAAGATGGTGCTACTATGAAAGAAAATAAATATAAGTTTTGTTTAAGAAATGATAAGGTAATAGGAAAGCCTAAATTATATATGTCTGTCTACAGTTAAGAGTTTGTAGTGGATTCTCCTACATTAAGGGGCGGGAATAAGGTAAGAACTTGAACTACACAAGTTAGAGTCAAAAAAGAACTGAACTGAGAATCCTGATTAGGGATTCTGGTTTAAAGAGCCTGAAATTCTATCTTCAGACAACATTCTTAATGGCACAGGGAATAAAGAAGTACATCCAGAATGATAGCTGTAGTACTTGTCATTAAATTTTCCTGAAATGTAGAAGTGCTTTCCAAACATCACAGAGTCCTATTGATCGGAGATTCATATCAGCAAGACAATAGCATTCTATCTCAACTCCTCCACAAGATATTGGCCAAAATGAGAGAAATTATAGTTCAGATATGAAGAATTCAAGTGGTTTTCAAAGATCAATATATAACAAACAAGTGATTTCTTACTTGTAACTGAATGAAAAGGCATAAATCAAGTTTGCTTTTCTTTAGTCTACATATACTGTATGTAGATTAAAGAAAAGCAAACTTTTTTTTATATTATACTAATACTAATATACATCAGTATTCACCAACTGATAAGAGGATGACAATGTCCAACAGTACTCTGCTCTCGATCACTAGAGTATACATCCAGTATCATTGAAAAATGTGTTTACCTATAAGAACAACTATTGCATTAATAATCACTTAGAGATCAAATATAATTTACTCAGGTATTTATTATTTTAGACTCAAATTTATTACCTTATGTTTTATGTTGTATTGGATATATTTTTAATTTAGCATGCTGTCCAAAATCATGTTCAGGTGAAAAGCTATAAATATATGCTATAAATGTAACATAATCAAGGTGCTGGTAATGACTTATAAAGTCCAACATAATATGGGATTGGGTTATTTGAAGGACCATCCTACCAAATTGCATCTACCTATCCCATGAAGTCTGGCAACAAGGGCGTGTTATTGGTCCCATCCACAAAGGAATGATATCTAATGGTACTCAGGAGAGTCTTTTCTACTACAGCACTCATCATATGTACATCATTCACTCCGAAGTCAAAGTAGCCCTGATCTTGCTCCCCTTAAGACAGGCATGTCAAACTGCTGGCCCACGGGTCGGATGTGTCACGCCGAAACCGCACCCACCCCATTGCCGGCAATGGGGAAAAAGTTCCATCACGTGACATCGCGAGTTTGACATGCCTGCCTTAAGAAATGTTTTTTGCCTTCTGACCTCTGAATCCATTAACATGGTATGGAACCTGCAATGGGATTCTGCTGTTAGGGAAATTGAGTGCACTCTTCCCCAAATTAGTAACTCTGAGGTATGAAGTTTCTCACAGGGCATACTTAGTAATAGTAATAGTAATAAAGTTGGAAGCGACCTTGTAGCTCATCTAGTCCAACCCCCTGCTCAGGCAGGAAACCCTATGCCATTACAGACAAATGGCTGTCCAGTCTCTTCTTAAAAACGTCCAGTGTTGGAGCATTCACAGCCTCCAGAGGCAGGTTGTTCCACTGATCAATTGTTCTAACTGTCAAGAAGTTTCTCTTTAGTTCTAGGTTGCTTCACTCTTTGGTTAGTGTCCGTCCGTTGCTTCTTGTCCTGCCTTCTGGCTCTTTGGAGAATAGCTGAGATATTGGAACACTGCTATCATGTCACTCCTCGTCCTTCTCTTCATTAAACTAGACATACCCAATTCCAGCAACCGTTCCTTTTATGTTTTAGCCTCCAGTCCCCTAATCATTTTTGTTGCTCTTCTCTGTACTCTTTCTAGAGTCTCAGCATCTTTTTTACATCATGGTGATCAAAACTGGATGCAGTATTCCAAGTGTGGCCTTACCAAGGCATTGTAAAGTGGTATTAACACTTTACGTGATCTTGATTCTATCCCTCTGTTAATGCAGCCTAGCACTGTGTTGGCTTTTTTGGCAGCTGCAGCACACTGCTGGCTCATATTTAAGTGATTGTCAACTAGGACTCCGAGATCCCTCTCACAGTTACTACTTTTGAGCAAGGTACCACCTGGCCCAGAACAGAGCACTGGGGCACCCAATCCATGTAGATGCAGTTCCATTGAGGACCACATGCTGAGTATGGCCAGTCAGCCAGCTACAAATCCATCTGGTGGTGATGCTGTCTAACCCACATTTTTCTATCTTATCAAGTAGTAGGTTGTGGTCTACTTTATCAAATGCCTTACTGAAGTCCAAGTAAATTATATCCACAGCATTCCTCTGGTACACTAATTTTGTCACCTAGTCAAAGATTTGATTCCTCAAATTCTTGCCTCTTTTTCCATAAAGGGGCTAGAAATATTCTGAGACTAATTTTTCTCTACTTTCAACCAGTTTCACTAATTGCGATGTTATTATTGTGATTTGAGGCTTTATAAATCGAAATAACAAAGTCTGCATGACTTTTCCACGGTTGAAATACTGTGCACTGGAGTTTGATACTAAACACAATCATACCTTATGCATTAATTAGCAGCAATTGTGAGCAGGATAAATCTTTATATCATCTATCTATCATCTCTATTCTAATCTTATCTAATTTTATTCTATAATAAACTGCTCAAAAATATAATGCACAGCATGTCTGTCTGTCTATCTGTCTATCTGTCTATCTATCTATCTATCTATCTATCTATCTATCTATCTATCTATCTATCTATCTATCTATCTATCTATCTATCTATCTATCTATCTATCTATCTATCTATCTATCTATCCTATATATCTTAGGATAATGGTAGCTTGAACATAAATTAATCCAGTACATGTTTAACTTTATTATGATTTTCATAATCTACTAGTATTTATTTGCATAAGTATATATTTCAGCAAGTGAAACCATAGGCAATTTTTTTACTGATAACAGAGTGAATATATAAAATAGATTTTTAACAACACTGGAGAAAGACTGCCCAAAAGTTTAGCAAATGTACATTTGGATAATTCAGAATGTTATGACTTAGAATATTATGGGAAGTAAAATATTTGTTCCTTTTGCTGCAGTATCATGATAGTGTGACAAATATCTAAAAATAGATATAAATATGGCATATTCTCTGCAGTTAGGGCAGTAGCCTTATGTGCTGTGACAGTTATTTAACATAAACATTAACATGCCAAATATTAATTTTCCTAAAATTACAATAATTATTTATTTACAATCTAGAAGCAGTTTCATTATCTACATCAGGGGTCCCAACCCCCAGTCCATGTACCGGGCCGCTGAATGCCAACAACCAGTCTGCACAAATAAGCAAAGCCCTACCCATGGGATGCAGGCAGCACACAAAACCATGCCCTCTCTGGTCCGTGGAAAAACCTTTCTTCATGGAATGGGTCGCTGGTGCCCAAAAAGTTGGGGACTTCTGATCTACATGCAACATTTGAACATTTAATTTTTTTCAATTGCTGTTGAGCATACAGTACATGAGTACAGTGCAGAAAACTGAACTGTTTTATTAATTGACAAATATCAACTGGTACTTATCTCCAAATGTAGCATATTCTTTTTCCTAGTTCAAAGAAAGAAATATAGAGGATTTATTTCAATAAGGAAATTTATTCATTCTAATGTCTTTTGTGTGTGACCTTGGGCCAGTCACTAAAGCTTAGCCCAACTCACCTCACAGGCTTGTTGTGGGGAAAATAAGACGAGGAAGTGTTGGATATGGTCACTGCCTTATTTATAAAAATAATAAAGGAGGGATACAAATATATAAATACAAATAAATAAATTACTAGTAACCATTTGAACTAAAGCAAATCCAATATTTTCAGGTGAAATCTTTTTAGCTTTAAAAGGGGTTGAGAAGAAGATGGGAGACAATTCTTAGAATTTCAGGAAATTTAATGATAAGATTGCATTTTAGGCCATCCTTTCCCAAACTGCTCTCCTCCAAGTATGTTATATTCAGTCCAATAAGCCCTAAGGAAATACTACTTTAGGCAGAAATCTAGGAATCTCCCTGACGTGTACTTTTAAGAAAGCATTTCAATCACAGATAAGAACCTGTGAAGATGTTTCGCTGCAATTTCCCAAGTTCTGCCCTGTTTCTCCCAGGATAGATCCCCACGCTATATGAAGTCCCAGCTTTCTCACCCTTGAATAGTGAACCCTTTTAAAAATGTTAAGAGTAAAAGATGGTAGTGTAATATAAGTTGCCCTTTCCAAGCAGCCTAAATCTGCCCCCCACCCTCCACTTTTCATCAGGTGGATGCATAATCCATCTTTACTCAATCAAGGAGATTGCCAATCCCACCAATTAACCAATCTAAAAGAAAATATTGCACCCAATCTGTCAAAACAAGATATTGGCTATTAACCAGTACAATTCTCTCAGAAGTCATTTTCGACTCCAACTTATGTGAGTATAAACCACAATCCAATGTTCACTAACTTGTGAATAAATATTACTGAATGCAACATACAGGTTCATACAACATGCTAATCCCAAACAAACTGCCTTATGGAATAATGTGTTGTTTCACTTAACCAACTACTTTCAACAAAACATGGTTGAGCAAAACATGGTTTAGCATGCTGTCTAAACTAGGTCAATAAATATCACAGATTTTACAGAACTTGTCAAACAGCACAGTCCAATATTCCATGTGTATGTTACCATTTCTTTCAATAACTTCCCATATTTCAAAGCATAGTTGCATTATATACACATATTGCAGACTGAAGTTTCAAAAAACACATTTGTTTACATGACATCTAATTGCATACTTCAGAGATTCAGAGATACCCAATCCTCATTTCTAATGAATGCTCATCCCTCATCACAATACTGTAGAACAGGAATAGATTTATAAGTACATTTCAATATTGTACATGGCATAATGTATTTCATATGAAAGGAAATTAAAAAATTGTTCTGCTAATCTTCTTGCTTTTCACGCTTTCCAATTACTCCAGCAGTATGCGGATCGAGAACTTCCAGAAGTACAGGCAGGATTTCGAAGAGGCAGAGGAACTAGAGATCAAATTGCCAACATACGCTGGAATATGGAGAAAGCTAGGGAGTTCCAGAAAAACATCTACTTCTGCTTCATTGACTATGCTAAAGCCTTTATATATATATATATATAATATTTATATATAACAATTATATATATATATATATAATATTATATATATATAATTATATATATATATATAATATATAATATTATAATATATAATATATATATTATATATATAATATATATAATATTTTCTGCAAAACTGCTAAGTATTGCATCCACCCGATCATTGGGAGTTTCTAATCCAGAACTGCCAGCTGGCCTAGAAACCAAATACCCTGCAGACCTTAGGCCAAGATTCCAGCACTCAACTGCGTCCAGGAGAAAAGAATCAACACTTTCAGCTAAATAATGAATGAAGCCACTTTCACCATACCCCTACTTCTAATTTCATCAAATTGACAGTTTACAAAAGGGTTTGTGCCTGTCTTGAAGGGATCAGTTTGAAATGTATCCCAACAGGAATGTCCCACAGGGATCAAGAAAGTTAAGATGGTGGTCACATCCATCATGATGCACATTAAAAAGGTATGACTTTGATTTCATGGATGTGGTCACCATCTTAACTTTTTCAATTCCCTTTTGGCAGAGACCCCATTTAACAAGCACTTTAAAGTTTCTGGTTTCAATTGTTTGCACTTCCCTGGGTTGGCTTTTTTTCTTTCTTTCTTCCTAGCATTTTCCTGCAAGCACAGGGTCTGCTTTTCTGGACCAACCAAATGTTGATCCATTGGTTGTGACTCGAATTGACTGACCTGCTTGCTGCCAAAGCCTAATGTCATGGACTGAGAGAGAGTGACTGGCCCCAAATCACCCAGCTAAAGTGGGACTAGAAGTCACAGTCTCCTGGTTTCTACCCTGGTGCCATAACCACTAGACCAAACTAGCTCTCTTCTTTGTGCTGACTTTGTGTCAAGCAAAATCAACACTATATAAGGAATTTCTAACCTTATCAGGAAAAATTCATTTGTTCATTTTTTTGTTATTATTACAAACAAGTCTAGTGGATGGTGGAGCTGAAAACATATCTTTTTTAATATTCATATGTCTAATACTGTATCTACACTGACTTTTATTGTAAAATTAATCTGCTGAAAGCTCACATATTTGGGTCTAATAGGAATGGTGAATATATCGAATTCAGTTTTGATCAATTCACAATTTTTGAATCATAAGTTAATCCTGTCTAATTAAAAAGAAAAAAGTCTGAACAAAATTTTATATGCATCTTCCTATGGACTTCTTTATATATACTGTTTTGTGCTCAATATACTTTTTAAACATATTTTTAGATGCAGAATGTAAGAAGGCAAGTACATTCTGTTTTGCATAGCGATAAAAAAGATACGGGTTCAGTTAATTTGAACAAAATACTAAGTGCCTTGGTCTGAGAAGTGAAGTGGACCATTTCCCTGGACAAACGTGCCGGTATTTTCCTGCTCCTGTAGCAAGAAAGTATTCATGAAAGGGTATCTAGAATGCACAATTGCCTCTTACTAGATTGTGTCTTGGTTTATCCATTTTAAACTCGGATATTTTTCTCATGAATGTTATTAAGCCTTGAGTTAAATGCATAAAAGGCTTGGTTGTAACAGTCTTTGTTGTGTTTATTCAGAAGTAAGTTTTACTTACTTCAATACATGTTACATATTTCCAGGTACTTAGTACTTAGAAGTACAAAGTTCAATAGATTTATTTTGATGAATATTCAAAACCATTGAATAATTAGTAATTGGTTACCTCAATCCCAACCAATCTTGAAGATATAGAGTTCAGTATTGTTTGGTTGGTTAGTTGGTGGCTTTAAATCTAGAAGACTACATAGACAGTCCATGTAGATTTCTTGGCAATATCTTTCAGAAGTGGGGCTGAGAGAGACTGACTAGCCCAAAGTCAACCAGATGAAGATGAATGTGCAGTCATGGAAGCATGCCAGTAATTTAGCAATAAATGCAATAATTTCACTAAGAAAAAATTTGTACACTCTTGTTCACAATATTAAACACTTTGATAAGTGTTTTATTTTCATTTATGCCAGAGAATTTTTGAATGTGTTAAGTTTCTTAGGGATAAAACAGGCCACAGCAATATTAAACTTGATCTATTGGATTAATATCAGCCGGTCAAGTCTGAATTTTTATGTATAATTTTAATACCTCTCATTTGCTGACACATTATAGAGCTTATGCTTACTCATTTTTTCTAAGAGTTATGCAAAGTAGTGCTAAATATTTGATAATACATCCAAATGATTATAAAATTGTTTTATTGAATATAGGTTTTATTCTTCTTTTTTGAATACGTGTTTGCCCTTTTTTGGAAGGGAAGCAATGTAAAAATAACACACACAATAATAACACTAATAATAACATGGTTGGCTGACAAAAGAAGCAGGTATTTGAAGGTGTGAAATATTTATACACCATACTTGTTTAAGAAGACTTATGTTAAAAGTAGACATTACAGTTTTATACTTGCTCATGAGATATATTTGTAACATTTTGTTAGAATGATGCTGCTTTCTCCAAATAGCTGAAAGCAGTCTGCTTGAAACAAAATTAGCTCCGCAGTACAGTAGCTTTGAATCTATATATGTATTACATAAAAAGGAGCTCAGCATAAAAGAAAGGTCAAGTTGTAGCATGGTTATAATGGGATCTGGAAAAAGAAACAAAAGCATCTCTTGATATTCTAAAACAAATAAAAGAGATATGACACTGCAATCTATCGCACCCACATCCCAGTGTTGGCATGGGTTTCAGCAAGCAGTTCTAAGTCCACAAATATAACATTTTAAAATCCAAATGCAACACATTCAAATGTTGCTAAAATAAAATTAAAAACTGCTACATAGAGAAAACAAGTTAAAAACATCAAAGCTTTTTCCATCAGTGAAATATGGAAAAGTTCATTCCTCAATTAAAGAGCAAATTAAGTGGGGGGGGGGAGGAATGCCTGGGAAAAAAATAAAAAATGGAACTGAAAAAGTCAAAACTACAAGCACATGAAAGGAATTACATGATGTAGTAAAATGATATACTTGGTTTTAAAACTGCTCATTTTTAAAAGTATTGCATGTGTACACATGGAACTCCTTGTTACTGCAAATATCCTATAGTGCTGATAAATTTCACCAGGTCAAGAATAATGAAACTTTATTCATTCAGTTTCTCCCAGATAAGTGGTTACAAGACGCAAGCTACATAGCCATACGTAGTAGATTATCTTGATAGAAGATTATGTGAGAAATAAAGCCAACTTGTCACCAACTTCATTAACAGAAGTTAGAGAATAATTTGTAAACAAAAAAAATCATTCAGTGAGTAGATATTTTTTACAAAAGAAGATTGAAATAAAAAAAAGAAAATAAACATCTCCAACTATTTCAAGAGACATAATGAGGAAGAAAATATAACTTGTCAATCATCCTAAAATGTAGACTACAGAGAAATAACTTTAAATTACAGGAAAACAGATTTTATTCAAGGAAACACAGAGGAAAAAAATGTTGAGTAGCCAGTGAGGGGGAAAAAACTATTAGGGAGGTAGGAACCTCTCTTCACTGTGAGCTCACTTGACATCACTTTATCCATGGCATAAAAATTCTCTGCTACCCATTTTCAAATGTTGTGTTTTCATGCCATTATGTTTACTAATCCTAGCCCATACTGGGGGCAACTTAAAATTACCTTTAGGTGCTCTACTTTTAAAGTAGTGGTTTTTCTTTTCTTACAAGACAATTTTTTGCTATGGGCAGAATCTAGAGAGCTTTGTCCTCGTAATACAGTCAGGAGCTTAAACCTGTCCTGCTCCCATTAGCAAGTAGATTGTGTCCCATCCTCTCCGGTTCCATGGCTACTACCCCTGTATGATCACTTTGGCCTGAGCTGCAAGAGAAAAACTCTTGCTGTCAAGCCCACATGGCTTATAGATTAAGGAAGCAAAAATGACAGATTGTCAATAAGGTATTTTTAAAGTTAGTCTGTAGTAAATGCAGAATCTTTAAAATTTAAGGAGATTAGAGGATTATTATGAATTAATTAAGACAGCATATCTTTGAAACACCTTTTTCCACCTCACTCAGTAGCTGGATTGAGTTGCCATTTCTGAGATAAAATTAAAATGCTTCACTCCAGTTTTTCCACACTGGACTATTGGATTAGCCAGACTACTTTATACTTTAGAAACATTTTTTTTTAAAAAAAGTGGGACACACCTGTTTTATAAAGACAGGTTTAATGCTCTTCTAAAAAAGTGCTTGACCTGTATTTAACAAATAGAACGGATAGATTCTGCTGGCAATGCACTGCTGCTTGTGTAATTAATACATTACAGATTTCCTGCAATTACTTTGGCAAGGAGGACTGCCATTTTTCCTACTCCTGCACTTATTTGCAAACTCCACAAGCCACTTCCAAGTGGTGATGGTCAAAGCCATTTGCTTCCAGCACTGCATTCCCTTATAGCCCAATTCCTGTAGTTAGTAATGATTCTTGCAGGTCTAGTTACTGACTGATATCCTTCCAAGTTCAGCATGCATCCCTCCTCTGCACCTCTTAATCTTAAGAACTGCCTTCTACATCTACAATAGGTCAGCCAAACAATTTTTAGATATGGATGTAATGCAGCTTCATAACACATTTTTCTGACTTGTATTTAAATTTTTTATTTTTTTTTTTAAAAATTAAAGATTAAAACTGAAAATTAAAAAAATTAATTTAAAAAATTTAGAAATAAGTAATAAAATTAATAAATAATAAATAATAAATAATAAATCTAGCACTAGTTTCAGAAGAGCATTAGACCAATGTAACCATCAGGATCTCCCCAGCCTCAATTCTATTGGACATAGTGATCAATA
Source organism: Azemiops feae (assembly GCA_023970755.1). Classification (NCBI taxonomy): domain Eukaryota; kingdom Metazoa; phylum Chordata; class Lepidosauria; order Squamata; family Viperidae; genus Azemiops; species Azemiops feae. Next base: position 1,438,148 of record JALGBA010000121.1, on the reverse strand, counting down.
TTGACCAAAAAGGACCAATAGGACTATCCCAGGAGTTGGTGTTATACATAGCACTATTAGTTTAGTATTTATTAAATTATTTTCATATAATAACTGTTTGAGGGTCAATGAACAATCTGAAATTGAAGAGGCTGATGACCTGATGAGTCTGGGAACCCCTGCTATAGAATATTAAACAAGGTTATGTGTTCAAGAAGTCCAAAAATAATCTGTAATTAGTAAAAGATTGGGTTTTTTTGTTTTTTTTTAAATGTATGGCTTCCTGTCATACAGAAGAGCTAGCTGCTAGAACTTTCAAGTAGAGTGAAAAATACAAATAAAGAAGGCTCAAAACTTAAACATATAGTACTGAAGGTTCTTGACAGGTATTAAGACAACAGAGGACAGAAGGTTAAAGGTTTCTTGCCATAGCAAAGAATACAGGTTGTTTAGGGAGTAGACACACAGGCACAGGCACACAGATGCATAGATACAGATACAGGTACAGATATAGAAATGTGTGTTAAAGTGAATACTTAGCTTGGGAAAGAGAGAGATAAGATTAAACTCCAAAGGCTTAAGGAAAACTAGCATTTTATTATAGACAGACATATCACCATTCCTTGCAGTGCTAGCTGGCTTGCGCTGTTGACATAAGGAGTTCTCCAAGACAACAAAGGGATCCCAAGTGAAAAAGGGGACAGAAGCAGCCTAAAGGAAGAAAATCTCTTTTCTTTCTTAATCTTTCTCTTGCTAGGATTGCAGTTCAGTAATATCCAACCAAAGTGTTTGACTTGTTTCATGGCTCTATTTTCTTGATATAAACAAAGGAAGCCAAATCATAGTCTTGGAAGCGGAATAGGACTCGCTGCGGCCAACTCACCACTGCCAATTCACTGTGGCACAATTCACCGCAGGACAATTGAACAATCCAAATTAATTATTTAAAATAAATAAAAAAATATTTTAATTTTTGTCACTCACACTTCATTTTGTGCCTCCTTTTGCATCTTTTCTTTAATGATTCTATTCCACCATTTCTTTGATATTAGTGTAACTAACATGGCGAGCTGGCTGCGGCTAGTTGTCCTGTGGCGAGTTTGGCTGCAGCTAATTGGCTGTGGCAAGTTGGCCATGGTGAGTGGGCTGTGGCAAATTCTCAATATTTTCTTCACAAGGAAGTCATGATAAATGAACTGCCAGATCTGTTATTGTTTTACCAAAAGGCTACAACAGGGAATGGTAATAGGAAAGCACTAAAATGCATAAATGTTCATAATTATGAACCTATTTGGGAAGCTCAGTCATGGAATCACTTTCTTTATTCTCTCGATTCCCCATTATTGCCAGAAATTGTTGACAACAGGGTCATTAGGTGGGACTCATTTTTCTGCCAGGATATTTTCCAAGTCTCCTAGACCTTTTTGCCAATTTTCTCCTAGCTTACAAAGTGCCAACTTTCATTATAAAAATTCTGCTTGTTGTAACAGTGTTTCTAGGGTAAAATGCCACACTAAAGTTGAGCCATATTTAGGGAGAGGCGAGCAAAATAGGCAGAGGGATAGCAAATCATTAATAGCTCACCTGAGAGTCTACAGACGTAGAATAACTTGACATGTGGCTAAATCTACTGATCCTTCCCTAGGCGTGCCTCATTACACATAAACAAGTGTAATTTCTCCTCCTCAATTGGAGAAAAAACAATAAAGCCAGGGACTGAAGTAAATATCACTCACCAGTATCATTCTTCAGGGAAAATAGGGCTTAGCAATCAGGATAGTGCAATTAATACCACCATATTTTTCTTCCAACTCCAGGACAGGAAGATAGCATGTACATGCAGGTATGAGGCAAATGGAAAGTCACCAAATGAATGAACTGAATGAATGAATAAGAATGTATACAGAAGGTATTTATGCCCAGCTAGAAAGCCATCAATTAGTGATCTTTGAAAGTGAATTCTATTAAGCAGAATGTTGTAGTTAATGCTATAAATGCATCTTTCAATTTTACAACTTCATACAATAATTGAATGAAAATCTATTTTCAGACAATTAAACCTATAAATAATAAATATAATGATGAACATTATGAAAGAAAACATTGGGGACCCATAGATAGTCCTAATGTCTTTTTATTGAACAAGAAGAGTAAAAATAATCTATGATATTCATTCCACAAAGTATCAGCACTACATGAACATGATTCAAAACAAGATTAAAGAAGTCTCATTGCACTTAACATTGATGGCTTCCTAGAAACAATCAACAGATAGCTCCTAGCTCCATGGTAATAATTTCAAATTTTCATTCTGTTCTTTATTTTTGGGAGTCTTTATGATTATGTCTCCTCTATACCTTCTAAATTAATCTCAGCTCATGTTTCAACCCATTCATCATGTTTGTTAAATGTTAGACACTCTTGCTATCCTGCTTTTCAGTTTTTTCCTATTGAGATATATATATAACAAACTAACTAAAAGCAGTGTGTATGTGTATGTGTATGTGTATGTGTGTGTGTGTGAGTGAGTGAGAGAGAGAGAGAGAATAGATAAATCTAGTTATTATAACATTTACTGTATCTTTCTATTTTTGTAAACCATCCTTGCTTCCACCACATTCAAGCAACATTTTGTACAGTTTTTAGGGACCCTAAAAAATTGTTAACAGATTGAATAAATCTAGTTTCAATATTTCAATATTTTCTAGTAGGTTAGATTTTACACCTTCTTTGATATAAAAAAGCATCTCCACATTTTGTTCCCTGTCCTTTCTATAAAATTTATATGGTGGAATAACCATATCCCATTAATGTAATGTTTTCCTTCTATTTTTGTACCTACCATACTGTATATATGTTTTCATTCAAAACTACACACTGAATCAATTAAACCATTTAGCCATGAGGTCAGTAATAAAATACAGATAAAAATAAATAAATAAATAAATTCATTGAATGACGTTCAATGAATGAATGAATGAATGAATGAATGAATGAATGAATGAATGAATGAATGAAACGAAACACACTAATTCCTCCATCTTGGTTTATAAATTTCTAGCATAGCATAAAAACCTCTATACCCAAAATCTTTTTTCAGAGACTCCCCGCCTTTATATTTCCAATATTGATCTTATTCATTATAGCATTTTTTTAAAAAAAATTTTTATAAACGTTCAAAGAAGAAATCTATATGTGTAATCTCCAAGATTTACTTTAAAAGCTGCCACATCACTTTTGTTAGAAATATATATGCAATCTGGTTCCACTTCAATTTATATAGAATCTGTCTTTCTAGTACAGGTTTAACCTGTCAGTTTGCTACCCAGAGAGCTAAATTTGACTTCCAAAACTGGCTGGCTACACTTTCTATTTTGATTGGTACCAACATGGACCACAACCATTGTTTTTACCTTCAGTATTATCCAACTGGTGACTTTGACAACCTCTATACCAGGCAGTCAAGTCATAAAGAGTCTACACATAAATCACATACCTATTTACTTGTGTTCCTAATTATTTATTTATAAAATTTATTGGCCATCATCTTACTACAGGGTAATTCTATTATTATGCAATCAAAAGTCTACAACATCTTGATATTTAATCTGTAGGGGTGGGGGAGGTGGGGCAGTATGATAACTTGCTCACAAATCTTGTTTGCTGTCCTGTTTTCAACTTTGGTCATGAGCTCTCAACTCATGTCCTCAAACTCTTTTTAAGGAGAACTGGGACTCGTAGACTCCCAGATCTTCAAGGTGTCTTCCATCCCTGTGATTTTATAAGATTCCTTTACAATGTACTTTTACCAACTCAACTTTATCTCTAGAGAAAAGTGAAGAAAACTGCAATTTTTCTTGCAAATAGCAATAGCACCTAGACTTATGTACTGCTTCATGGTGCTTTACAGCCCTCTTTAAGTGGTTTACAGAGTCAACATATTGCCCCCAACAATCTGGGTCGTTATTTTACTGATGGATGAAAGGATGGAAGGCTGAGTCACCACTGAGCCAGTGAGGATCGAACTGCTGACAGTAGGCAGAATTAGCCTGCAATACTGCATTCTAACCACTGCACCACCATGTTTCCCAGACTATGCTTTTATGGCCATCTGTTCTAGGGATAAAGACCACAGTGTTTCTCAAAATAGAGCATAATCCTTAGTGTGAGCTTAGCAGAAACATCAGACATTACATATTGTATCTTTAGCTTTGATTTTTTCACCTTAGTAATAGTTTATTCAGATAACTCTTGCAGAGTTCTCTTTTCACCAGTGCTGCCCAGTCAGCCCCCAAATGATTCTATCCTCTGATAACACCTATCTTCTTAAATATTGCAGTTGGGATGACTAATCACAAGAATAGAATAGAATAGAATAGAATAGAATAGAATAGAATAGAATAGAATAGAATAGAATAGAATAGAATAGAATAGAATAGAATAGAATAGAATAGAATCTGGAAGAGACCTTGGAGCTCTTCTAGTCCAGCCCCCCACCCAGGCAGGAGAACCTATACCATCTCAGATAGGTGAATGTCTAGTCTCTTCTTAAAAATCTCCAGTGATGGAGCACCCATGATTACTGGGGATAAGCTGTTCCACTGGTTGATTGTCCTCACTGTCAGGAAGTTTCTCCTTAATTTCAGGTCATTCTGATATCTAGATAGCTCTTACAATCTCTGAATCAAATAGACATTTTCCTTTCCTTCCCTTCCCTTCCCATTAAGACATTTTATATAACTAAAGATGAAAACTTTTTGAATTTTCTCTTTTTTGCAGCAACTATCAGTTCACAATTTGCTATACAATTGCAAATTGCTTTACAATAGGAAAAATATGGAATAAAAATGTTTGTGATGATTTTTTTTTGTTGTTGTTTAATGAGGCCTATTCTCTTAAAATAAATTCTGTACAAAGCAACAGAAGACAGGTCTTTTTTATTACTGATATGTTTTGCAATTAACCTACTGCCATAAAAATGAGAAATGATACAATGGAACAAAGCAGCAAGCAATAAAATATGACGTATGAAAGATTAATCTTATGTGTCAAGGAAAACTTTAATTTCAGTGTTTCTGAATATTGGAATCATATTTCACTGTTGTTGTTGAAGGAAAGATTTATGTTAAGATATATTAATACATAAATAATTCAAAATAAAAGTTTAAATACCAGCTAAAAGAAATAGAATCAATCCTGTCATAGATGTCTAAGAACTTAAATGAATTTCAATTCATTTAAGGTAAATATATATAACCAAAATCAGTATATAAATTTTGTTAATAAATAAATATCTGTAAATTTATTTAGCATTCTATTCTAACAGTTCACTATGACTTGCAAAGCACCAAACAGTAATACTGATGTATATTTGAATAAACTACAGAATGTTTTCTTTACCAGATTCTCAAGGTTAGCTTCATAAGCAGGCAAGTTATTTACAAGAAGCCAAGGCAAAAGAAAAATAGCAGTGTTTTCTTTTCATCTTTTCTTTAAAGTTCTACAAGTTTTAATACTAATTATAAACTCGAAGTTCCCTCAGTTATCTTTACAATATGTTTTGATTCAGTTTCCAGCATAAAAAAAGAATCAGCAGAATCCAACCTTTCTAGATGTTGCTTCTTGGAACCAGCCATGTTAAATGGTCTCTCTTCAGAGATAACCATGCATGCTCAATCCAAGTTGGGTGAAGCAATAAACAGATTCAGCCATTTTAATCCTATGGAAGAACTAAGTGAAGTGACAATCTCTCTCTCTCTCTCTCTCTCTCTCTCTGTCTCCATCTGGACATTTTCACATATTTTTATTGTTAGAATAACAAAATAAAAAGAAATAAGGTATAAAGTGAATAGTAATAATTGAATATTACAAAGAGAAGCAACTACTAAGCATTGATTAAAAAAACAGAAAAATTATGGGAACATATTCTGATAGCACGTTCTTCCCTTCACTTCTCTTTATTGCCCAACTGCTGACCCCAGCGTAGATGTTTATACCATACATTAAAGATTATTGCTGCGATCTATTTAAATCCTTTCATATAATTTTTTATTACTCTCATATCTTTATTTTTAAAAGTCATTCAAAAGTATTACATATCTAAATTTGTCCTATTGTGTAGTGCCTATGTGTATGGGAGGCATCCTTGCTTAAATTTATTATGGATATACTGTCAGTTTTGCTATTGCTGCATACTGTATTCTCCTTTTTTGGTCACACAATATGATATCATCAGCAAAATTCTTCTTTTCTAGTATTGTGCCAGATTTGTTCTTCCAGCTGTCATGATATATTTTAGTAAACGGTGATTTTTTAAAAAATTGTGTTTTCGGGAATTATACCTAATAACAATATTTGTGGATTTAATTCAAATTTTATTTTTAGGATTTTTGAATATTTTGATGTATTACTTTCCAGTATTTTTGAAGGTGTTTTTTACATAGCTACCATATATGACAAAATATTCCTTCTTTATTATGGCATTTCCAATATTTGTTATACAATTTATCCATCTTGGTAATTATTGATAGAGTTATATACCACCAGTAAAATATTTTATACTAATTTTTCCATAAATCATAACTACAAATTAGTTAACTACTAAATATTACTGATTTTTTTTCCAAAGCTCGTCCTACTGTTGTATTGTGATTATTCCTCTGATGTTTTGCATCCACTTTGTTATAGTTTTTATATGTTCCACATCTGTATCATATTTTGATAACAATTTATATTTGTGTATTATAGGCAAGCATAAGTGCTTCGATCTTCACAATCCAACTGTCTACATGAGATCACTGTCATTTGAGCCACAACCAATTACATGTATAGCTAGACCCCCTACAGCAAACAACTGTGCTGATCAGCATGAACACCATCTCATCATTTGAAACAGGGAGGTGAAGGTGGGGGAGGCTGTTCATTATCTCATTATTAGACAAGATTTGTGCAATTCTGGAAACTGACTGGCAAGCAAGACAACAAAAAATATTGCAGCCCAATCATCATTTATTTTAAGCCTTGTTTATCTTCCCTACTTTTAGTGACCATTTCTTTTTATGAATTACATCATCATTTTCTACCTAAATAGGATTCATCACATTTCTTTTGAATAAGAAATTAGATACCTTAATTTTAATTAGCTTCTTAGTATTTAACCTTTAGTTCTGCTGCTGATAACTTTTTAATGTATAAAAGCGTTTAGCCTTATAACTGTTAAGGGATGGAGAGTATAGCTGTGGGTATTTTATGTATTTAATCATGGGCCTTATTTGAATTATGATTATACAGTACTGTATTTGATTGACATTGTTATGAGCCTACTTTACTATTATTTATCCTTATGCTCCCTATCAGTCTGGATATCACAACAGAAAAGCAGCACTGAAAAAATAAGGATGTGTGAGGTTAGCATTAGCTTTAGCATCATGTTACACTCCTTGCAGGGAACACACTCAGCCAGGATGTTTCAATTAGATGTTACTGTTTCACTGTGTTGTATAAAGAAGTATTTAGATTTGTCAGTCCTGACTCCACTGAATTCAGTGGATGACCTAGAATCATGTTTTTATAAGAAGCAACAGAGAGAGTTTTGTAGTGTTTTCTTTTTCATAGGCCAAAATATTCCAATAACCCGCCTACTTTTGGCGTTATATACTATTCCACACATAAGTGGGTGATAGTTATCATTTAATGCTTAACTTCAGCCAATCAAATGTCTTTGAATAGTTATGATTGTTTAGTATATAAAGTACTATATAAAATATATTCTTCCATCCTGCTGATATTTCAAAGAACCCTGAAGACATGCTTTTTGCCCATGGCTTTGGCAAGGATGATTGAAGGCCCTGTTTTTCTTCTTTTTTTGTTCCCATCTGGGTTTCTTTTCTCTGTCATCTTTATTTCTTTTGTTTCTTTGTTTCTTTGTTTGTGTGCATGCGTGTGCGTGCGTGTGTCATTTCTTTGTTTTTAAATGTTTTAAAGCTTTGTAAACCATCCAGAGTCATTGGAAGTCAGATGGAATGTAAATGTAATATATTATTTTGGTTTATTGCACAGTTAGCCAAATGTTCAGACTGGATTTGGCATTTTTATCCACCTGTTCGGTCTTTCCCAAGAACCTGGTATAGGGAGATGTTAATGTTTGATGGTGTTAGAGGTATCGTTGCAGGATGTAAGATGTTCCGAGTAAAACTGCCTTTTGCAATTGATTGATGGTGAATTTGTCAATGGCATTGGTGTTCAAGTGGTGCTCCAGTGCTTTTGGAATTGCACCCAAAGCACCTATTACTATTGGTTCAACCTTTGCTTTCTTTTGCCACAGTCATTCTATTTCTATTTGGAGGTCTTTGTATTTCATTGTCTTCTCCAGTTCCTTCTCTGATATTCTGCTTTATTATTATTTATTCCAGATGCACCAATACATTAAAATTCACACTATATTGCATGTAAACTTTTAATGTGGTTAATTGTCCTATATTAATTGAAAAATCTCCAACCAAGTAAAATATAAAATATAACTAAGACTTGGAGGAATTTATTAAAAATGTTCATTTTGTCTTTTTCCCCTAGATTTGTAACATGATAAAAGTCTTTGCATTTAATTACAGAACTGTTCCCAAATACAAATGTACCGAGTGGGTGATAATTTTCTGACACTTCTGCCTGTCTTTACAAAGCAATTAATTTAGTAGCAGCCAGAAAGAACTGACATAACCTGTTTGTCAGTATCTTTCAGCAATTCATCTACAATTAGTGATTTGTTGATCCATAACTTAATCATGTTGGAAATCATGAATCTCACCACCAAACATGACTTTCCGGTTTCACAGTTAGGAAACATTTGTCTACATTAAATCACAATTATACTTTTGGATAGAGGAATTTTCCAACCATAGAAAATTCACCTAACTGTTAATCTTTATTTCATTAAATTAATGACAATGAGCCATATGGTTTATAAGAAATTACAATGCACATAATTCATATTACCAATGCTATTATTTTAGAGCCACACTTCTTAGTGTAGATTTACAGCTCCAAAACAGAATAAAATCTCAAGGTATATAAACTTATTTAGATTAATTCCCCCAGGAGTCAATAGAATAGAATTTCCTTCTGACTAAAACTGTATTTGATCAAGCTACTCATTGTCTGGATTTCCACAATTAAACAAGTATATCTATTTCATACCTATAAATACAAGAGCCTTAAATCAATAACTAATGTTAGGCTTGTGACATATTATATTTGGATTTTAAAAGTAGACTGAAATATGCCCATGTTATTGCACTTACCCTAGTAATAAGCTGCTAAATGAGGTTTGCCTCTCATTATTGTAAAGGATAATGAGCCTTTACATTTCAAACTGCAGCGAGACATTGGTTTTCTTTAGAGTGCAGCCAGGAGTGACTGAGGTGATTTCTTTAAATTATATTAATCTGTGATTTTGGCACAGTAATGGAAACTTTCAAACTGAGTTGTCCCTCTAGTAAATGCTGTTCCTTGAAAAAGGAAGAACAAACATATTTTTAACAAGACATAAAATGACACAAGTAACCTACTGAATTATTTTTCATCCAGAAGTTATTAGCGCAGGATTTTGAAGTAGAAACCTGGTGACCTACTCAAACAAAGAGGAGAGCCCTCTGCTGCAACTGAGATAATGTTCAACATTTTGAAAAATAAGTGAGGTAAAATATTATAAGTCTTTAGGTGGGTATCTGCAGGGAGGCAAGAAGAGCAAATGATAAAACATTCCCACCATTATCATACAACTGGTATGTCTTCTGTTTTGGCATTAAATGTTGGCACACAAACGTGATGGCAGCATTTACATGATGACCATGACACTGTGACATTATTTTGCCAACCACCTGGTTGGGTACAATTCTCTCTGGGCTTTATAGTCTGAATATCATTTCCCATATTGTATATGGAAGGAACAAAATTGAGAAGTTAGGGATGTTTAAGGTCAGCTAGTGAGTTTGCAATAAAGATAAGATATCTAAGATAGACATTCTCATTCATGGCCATCTTTTACAATATGACCTCAGATCCTTTTCCCGCCTACCTCTCATTCAGATCTTTTTTCTATTAAATACAGCATCTTATGATGACATCATACTAAGGCTACGCTGGGTTCAAATATGTGGGGGTGTGGGTGAAAATGGCCTTGCTTGAAATGCTTTGGAATGATAAATAATGATGAGTTCAGATTCTGTGCATATTTTCATTAATTTATTAGCTATATAGTATCCTTTTTTTATTATACAGTGAAATAAAATTTTAAATGTTAATATTTTATATGCTACTAATAAAATTAATTATTATCCATCACCTGCTATATGCAGATCTTTTAAAAAGTATTATTTTACACAATAGAAGTATTTTAAAGTTTTTTAAAAAATCATAAAATGCTCCTTACCTAACTCTTAAAAGCAAGAATCCTGTACAGATAATCCTCATTCATTTACTGATTGTTCGAAATTACAGTGGCACTGAAAAATTGACTTATGACCATTTTTCACACTTGTGATATCTACAGCATCCCTGTGGTCACGTGATCAAAATTCAGATGTTTGGCGACTATCATATTTATGGAAGTTGCAGTGTCCTGGGATCATGTGATCACCTTTTGTGACCTTCTGACAAGCAAAGTCAATGGGGAAGCCACTTAACAACCATGTTATAAACTTAACAACTGCAGTGAGTCACTTAACAACTGAGGCAAGAGAGGTCATAAAATGGGGCAAAACTCACCTAACAATGTCCTGCTTAGCTATGGAAATTTTGGGTTCAGTTGTGACATTAAGTTGATGACTACCTGTATATGAGCCTTTTATCCTTTTTTTTTGCTAGGATGATGGTTTGGCCCATCAAATAGATAGCCTGAGAACTTCTCTCAAATACTGTGTTTCCCCGGGTCTTTTTTTTTTTTTGCCTCCAAAAGAGGCAACAGGTGTCTTACTCACCTCCAGCACCAACAGCCCTGCCCAGCAAGTCCACTTCTTCTGGGGCCGAAGGAACAGCTTCATTCTGCAGCTGCATTCCGGCCTGCATTTTGCTGTCAGGCCTTTCTGGAAGGCCTATGCAGCCGAGAACTGAGCTATGAATTGAATCCATAGCTTGGTCCTTGGCTGAAGAGGTCTTGCAGAACCGAGCTATGGACTGAATCTATAGCTCGGTTCTTGGCTGCATAGGCCTTCCAGAAAGTCCTGTGACTGAGAAATGCAGGCCTGGCTGCAGAAGACGCCGCACAAGAAATGGGCTGGCGAGGAGAGGCCTGGCTACAAGGTAAGTGGGTGCGGGGTGCATAGGGCAGTTCCACACCCCCACCCCACCCTAGCTTGATCTTTAGATGTATGCCTCACCCCAAAACTAGGGCTTATTTTTGGGGTAGGGCTTATATTAGGCTCACCCCAAAAATCAAGCTAGGGGTTATTTTTGGGGTAGGCCTTACTTTTGGGGAAAACACGGTAGGAAGGAAAGGAAGGAAGAAAATATCAGAGTGGTATTTCTCCACTTTAGTAAAGTTAATTTTTTTTTTTTGCAAACACTGATATATTTAATGAATGTTTTAAAAAGATCTGAGCAGCTATCTGATGTCAAGTTTGATTAAACATCCACAGTGTACAAAATGAGGAACCTTCTTTTTCCTTCCCAAAATGTTGAAGTTTGCCTTCTACTCAACAAAGGTCAGAATCAAGGATCCAGCAGACATTTGACATTTACACAAACATTTAAGCAAATACATATATAATTTCAGCACCAAGGATACAGATCAGTAATCACAATGCTAGATTTTAGGTAATAACTGAGATAAACCATGTGCAAATAGGTGCAAAGGTTTTCATAAAAACACAATGCTATTTTTGAAACACAATTTCAATTATGGGCATAGGGAAAACTGAAAAGGAATGTAAAGAGTTCTGATATTTCTAACTGGATAGAGAAGCTACAAAATAACTATTAGCCCCTGAAATGAAGCCTGAATTATACTCCATTCCAGTCCATTGCAAAGAACAATGATGTTAGGAATGATGAACTGAAATTCAAGGATATAAAGAAGTGGTGTAGAAGAGGCTTAAAACAAAACCTTAAGTGAGCGACAAAGCCAAAGTCCAACTGTTGGGTTAAGTTGACTGCATGTAAACAAAAAAGAAAGTCAGAATGAAAAGTAGGTTAAGACTATTTGGCAGACTTCCAAAATAAAGGTAAATTATTATTGTTTAGGTATACTCCTTGCACTTATATGTGGCAAGAGCAAGCCAAGTGTAGTGTGCTCAAGTCTGGTTCCTGAGCAGCTTCGCAGAACCTGTTAGTTTATCTCCTCTTTCAGACACTGCTGAAATATGTATATTCTAGCATATTTATTATTTCTCTCCCATATTGCATTATTTTCCTCCAAGAGGGAAATTTTAGCTTCTTTATTAGTGTTTCCTACATGCAATGTAGTCTTATTTTATCTTGTTTGAATTATGTCTTTTTCAACAATTTTCCAAGATTTTTTCAACATTTTTTTCAAATATAATTCAAAACCATCAACTTTTCTTATTTCCATCATTCTGAAGGTCCAGCTCTCACAGCCGTATGCTTCAAATAGAAAAATCATGACATTGAACATGAATACTTTTGTTGTCAGTGTGATGTCTAGACACTTTAAGAATTTTCTTACAGAACAGAGAAAGTCTCTGACATAGTTTCTGTATATATGTATTATGTATTTAATTTGAAGGGAATGAAAAAAAGAAGCTGGCAGAAATCAAGGTGGCTCATACTATCAAACCAATGACACAAGCAGAGTTTATATAAACTCAGAGCAGCATTGGTTCACGTGAAATTATGCTCATTGGGTCACAAAGAGTTGGATATAACTAAACACTCTGCCACATTCGTGTATTTATATATCCACCATGAAGCTGAAGGTTTCTCTTCCCCTCACGTCTTTTATTCTTCTAGCTACCTGACAGAGGCAAAAAGCTTTCTGGGTGTTTCAAACTGCATTTTTGTTATACTATAGTTCAATATATCCAAGAGGAGGCAAATGTTTAGCAGACAAAGACCAATTTATTTTACTTGTTTCTGTTCTGTTGCTGGGGGTAGGATGGGGTGGGGGAGGACTTATGGTGTGTTAAGCATATTTGAAATTTAACAGAGCAGAATCTAATGAAAATCATTTGTTAGCTGCACACAGTTCAATATATTGATGCCTAATATTAGCAATACGTCCTTGAAGCACTAATGGCTCAAAAAAAGGGGAGGGGATGTTCAAGGACTTCATGCAGCTCAGAAGTTGTAGATCCATTTGACTTGTTGGCCACTCAAAACCATAGCAATTTTAATAATGTAGAATGTACAAAAAAGGATTGAAAATAAGTACACCTTTTGAATACCTGTGTTTTAAAAACTATATGGAAAGAGCATTGCGTAAATTGTATGGCTTTTGTTGCTTTTCTTTAGACAGATTATAAAGTTAGATAAAACTATATTATTCTAAGTAATAATACAGAAATAAAAAAATTAGCTAAAGCCAGGAGTCTTTAGATAAGATTTATATCAGCCTTCCCAAAATGGTTATCTGTTTCTCTTTTATCTGATTTCTACCAGGTGTTTCTTCATGAATTTAAATCAAAAGTATTCCCAGTTGACATGAAATTCCATCTACAGTAATAAACTCTAGTGATAAATAATCTCAGAAGCCATCTTTGCTATTTCTGCTTATTTTTTTTCCTCTACTGGAGATGTAGGGGTTCTACATTGTTTTAGACTTTTGTTATTTTCAACTTTCATTACATAACTTTGAACTTAGAACCTTGAAGAGAATTTAAATAATTCCTTCTAATATTTTTTCTTTGTAATGCAAGATTTTTTCAAGAAAGAAAATAAATTACTGAAAAAATAATATTAGCAATTGAAAATGTTTATAAATTTGAAATAACTAGTATCATATTTTTTTCCTTCCAGGATATGAAGCCACACAAGAAATAAACCAAAAAGGAAATACTGTAGAATAGAACAGAACTAGCAATCCAAAGCCGATGTAATTATTTCTGAAGTTTTATTAACATTTCATAATTATTAATTAAAATATGAGCATTAACAAAATATTTTAGATAAAATGTTTTTAAGAATAAACACTTCCAAGTTGTATTTGTACTTGCGTTATATTGTTTCAATTTGGATTACAAATGTTAATGAAAAAAAGACATGAGCAAGTTCTCATTCTCCATGCAATGTATATCTAATTTATCCCTCATATAATGTAATACTATTACCAAATTTTTAGAAAAGAGTCTATGAACATGTAATAGTATTTCAATAAACTTAGCAAGCACTTTGTTTCATGGGTGGAGTTATAGTGCATAGATTGATATAATAAGGTTTATTGAATTGATTATTTGTGATATTTTAAAATCATTGCACTATAGCTTGATTCTATAACAATTCTTAGTGTGTTTGAAAAGAAGAAGTGAAGGTGCAAAAATGCAGCGAATAGCTGAATTTCTATCTCCAGAAAACTAAAGTTAAAGTATTGGACACATATACTAAAAGGGTACACTTACCTATAAGAACCTTTAGGACAGTGGTGGCGAACCTATGGCACAGGTGCCAGAGGCGGCACTCACAGCCCTCTCTGTGGGCACGCGCACCATCGCCCCAGTCCTAGGCCTTCAGCTGGGTTTTATAAAACCTTTTCGCTTTAGGCCTCCACCGCCATGTGCAAAAAAAAAAAGGTTCAATCAATCAATCAATTTCAACTTCTCGGGGGGGAAAAAAAGATCTTGCAAAGTTGGAATTGATTGATTGAACTTTTTAGTCCCACCCAGTCTGCCGTTACCACTGCAGCCATGCCCACCCAATGGGCCACACCCACCCAATGGGCCACGCCCACCCAATTGGCCACGCCCACCCAATGGGCCATGCCCACCCGGCACTCGACGATGCATAAGTGGGTTTTGGGTTGCAGTTTGGGCACTCAGTCTCTAAAAGGTTCGCCATCACTGTTTTAGGAGTAGAACTTTTCAGGAGAAACTGAGCTCTAGAAATTGAATTTGAGCAGATTAGCAAAATGCTAAATTAACACAGAATGTGAAGTAGACAGAAAAACACAAGTAGATACATCTCAGACTTACTTTCTAGTAAGCAATACAGTACTCTTTTCCTTTTCCTTTTGCCTATGTTGATTTTTTTTCAGGTTTTTTTTTTTAAGCAACTGTGTGGAACTACACTAAAAAGTAGGAAGTGTGATCAGCATGCTATTTTTTTCAGCGATTCTTTACATTCTATAATCCACTATCAGATCTCTTTGCTGGGAGAATTTGGAGGCAGAATGGCTGATTGCTAGTAGTATGTTTCTCTAGACTATTGCCATAGTTAAGATGAAGTACCTTTAACTTACACACTTGCCAAATTGTTTTTTTGCTTGTCAGATTTCAGATCATAAGGATAAGAACCAGTATACCCCACAATTGTGTCAACATCAATGATCAGATAGTGGATTATAGAACGTAAAGAATCTGCAGCATAGCGAACAAATAAACAAGTTTGCATTAGCATGAGCTATGTCATATGGACATATCTGGGCTGTTAGTTAAAACATTCCTTCTCCCCCACCCCTTCCAAACAAGGTAACAACTGAAGCTTCAATTATACCTATCATCCCCATATTCCCAGCATGATTTTGGAAAATAAAACACGTCGGCAGATGGAACCTCTGTTGGCTTTTTGACAAATGGAATAGTAATGTCATGGTTCCAATAGATGAAACCATTTAAAAGAACTTCAAAGCAAAAATTTCTTCCTTAAAGATACATTTTATTAAGAAACAAAATATCGGCACGTACATAGGTGAACCCAAGACTAAAAATCCCCTCCCCCTGATTACAAAGTTACTATTGCAATTCCCACCCCAAATTGCTGTCATAAATCACATTCACAAATTGTTACAAAATGCGGGCTCTCCTCTCAGCTCTCCAGCCCGCCAAAATGTTATCAGCATTGACCTTGATTCTCACACATATGATTTTTTTTGGCTAACTGAGAACTACACATCCCCTCACTCTTCTTCCTTTATCTAGAATCTCTAAACTAAAATGTGGCAATGAAGACAAACTGAAAATGGCTTCAGTTCGGTTTGTCACAGCATTGACAAGTAAAATCAATTATTTATCACCATCTCTCATATTCTACATCTCAGACCTAACCTTTTTTCTGATCTTCTTCTTAAAATGGAAAATCCTACTTTTTTCTTGAAGACAGCGAATGATCTCTATGGTACCACTTATTGGCTAAAACATCACAAAGAAGCCCTACATCTGCACCAGTAGATGGCTAAGTATTTAAAGATTAGTCTAAATATAGCTTGTGCCTATGACATACTTGTACATGATTCTATTTGGACTAATTTACTTTGCATCATTTTCTTCAGTCAAGAGACTCAAATCTGCGATTGTTATACCCAATTTCCCCAATATTTTTTCTATGCAAATACTTCAAGATGGCTTCTAGCTATACTTAACACCACAATGGATTATATTTTGGTGAATTATATCATTCCTACTAGCAGCAGCTCCCCCTGGACTGTTAAGGCAATCTTCTTTAGTTCTGGTCAAAGCAGCATCCAAGCCAAGCAAACATCATACTGCCAAAAATCTGTCATGTTGTAATCAAATTTCAGCAGTGTAGTCTTGAGACACCAGGTGCTACAATTGGCATGCTGATGTAACACATTCTCATTGAGTGTTCATCCTTATTTTAGATCAAGTATATCACTAATGATTCTTAGAATTAATAGATTGAGAAAAATTTTCTTGGCTGATTTGAAACTTATTGTCACATATTGTTTTTCCCATTTAAGCACATACCTGGAATTGACTCCTGAAGAAGAAAAACCCTGATAAGATAGAATATCTCTTATTTCAAAGTATTGAAGATGAAAAACCCAAAATCAGAGGAAGTGCAATTGCATGCTTGCCAAAAGAAAAATATATGTCAGGACAGAGGTTTGGAATTTGCTATTGTTATTGTTGTTTTTATTGTTATGGTACAGCATTACTTTCTTACAAGCTTAGTTCCTAGCTGAGATCTAAAATGGAATTGTAGAGCCATACAAGAGTTTCTGATTTATTTTACTCTGAGTTTATG
Organism: Azemiops feae; assembly: GCA_023970755.1. Lineage (NCBI taxonomy): Eukaryota > Metazoa > Chordata > Lepidosauria > Squamata > Viperidae > Azemiops > Azemiops feae. Next base: position 1,421,024 of record JALGBA010000121.1, on the reverse strand, counting down.
GCAATGTTTTTATTGATTCCATCTGTGCTTTTTTAAAAAAAGCTTTCATCATGGATGAAAGATATGTTAGACACCAAGACTTAAAGCTACTATGCTGTTTTCATTTTCTTTCTATTGATCTCATTATTTCTTTCAATAGGACACTTTAAAGGTTCCAAAACAAAAACTGAACTTGAAGAAAATAAGTGATTCAAGTTTCTGGCTCACCATTCTTTAGTGGTTGAGGATGTCATTTCAAGTTAGCAGAAACTGACTACTTAATTCAGTACAAAGATTTAAAAAATGGGTTTATATACCCAGGCTCATAATCTTCAAATTATAATTAATGTAATCCATATTTTTTTTAAAAAAATAATGAAATGAAATGAATACAATGAATGTTCCTAACTGAAATTGTTGGGGTGCTGAGGGGATAATCCACTGTAGTTAATCCTGCCATCTCAGATAGGACTTCAGCTAGAACCCTTTTGCAGCTGGGCAAAGAACCTCTTGTCCACAGCTTCCCCCTGCTGATCCAGCAGGAGCCAAAGGTCCAGGAACTCTTCCAAGTGTGCCCCTAGATAACCACTGCCACAAAGCTGCATTGGCTGCCAATTGATCTCCAAGTGCAATCCAAGGTGCTGGTTATTATTTCTAAATCCCTTTATGGCACTAGGACAGGATATGTGAGAGGCTGCTTATCTCCAACGGGTTCTGTCCATTCAGTACACTCTTCCAGAGTGAATGTACTCCAAATCCCCTCCATTAAACATGGCCCTCTTATGGGACGTAAGAAGCATGCCTTCTCTGCTGTGGCCCCCCTATCTTCTGGAACAGCATGTTCCCGGAGATAAGGATAGTGCCCTCTCTTTTGGGATTCCAGGGAGCTTTGAAAACGTGGCTTTAGTCTCAAATCTGGGATTGATGTTTTTTAGTTGTTTAATGGCCCCTATTTTGTTTTGTCATTTTTGCTATTCATTAGATTATTTTAGTCTGGACTGTCTGTGTGATTCAATGTTTTCAGTTTTTTTTATGATTTCCCTAATTAGGTACACTGTCCAGAGTCAACTGAGGTTGGACAGCCAATAAATGTAAACAAAAAAAGAAACAAATAATTTGCAGAGCTGCTCCATCAGGACAGCGTATCCAGAGACAACATAGGGGGCACGGAAGATTAATATGCATCTATATATTTATACAAACAATAAAGGGAGTATAGTGAAGTTTAAATTTGTAGAAGACAGCTGCATGTTTGCTAGCCCTACTATTTACATCTCTATCTTGCAAGCACTCTCTTTCCTGCACCACCCATATTTCTTTTGGCTTCTACATGCTCAAATGAGAGATTTATTCATGTTTGCTAGAATGCAAAAATATCACCTACGTGATCCCGGAAGCAAATAAAGCACTGCCTCTGATTCTGTGCAGAGCATTACTCATCTTCAGGTGAATATTATATACATCATAGTTCTTAGATGAATAAAATTTGGAGAAAGAGCTAGAGAGGCAGTCAGGGTGTTAAAAAAATCAAAGGTAGGTAGAGTGCACCCAGTCTCTTCATACTTTAGCCCTTGTTTATTAGAAGTGTCTAAAGAAGATTTTTATTATACGTGAACTGGCCAGCAGAGAACTTCTGGGAAATAATTATATGACATCTACAAAGATGTAACTAATTATATGGAACACAATTATGATATAATGAGGAGCTCCTTCACATTTAAGATCATATATTAGATTTGTGGTGTGGTAGCTTAGGAAAGCTGATGAGCCTGTAATGTACCCTTTCAGCATGATTTATGCCACAGACATGCTTTACAAAATTAGAGAGTCGGATTTCAATCTTCAGGGTATTGTTTAGTAATTCTGAATATACTGATTCTAAAAACCTTGCAAATAATAAGGCTGCCTGCCACTTTCATTAGCTTTCTTCAACTGTTTATTTGCTTATTTCTTAATATAAGAAAGCAAGGCTCTGACTTCATTAGAGAAGGAGAGTATTTTGGAATTGATTATTTTTAGTTAAATTGATACTAGTATAAACAGATGTAGCTTTTACAATTAATGCCAGCATAATGGTGAGACTGAAGCTAATTTATGTACAGTACAAAATCTAATTTAGTATAAGATTATGATTCCTGACACATTGACTGCATTCATTGCAATATACTTACCTTGGTTACCGAACAAATCCTTTTTCTAGATTCAAATAATAGATAGAACATTAGCTAACTTAAAAGGCTGGGTTTACAGGAGATGCTAAATTGGTAAAAGCCCTAAATGCTTATACCAACATATTGTGCAATTGTGATTGTCAAACTTTCACTGAACTGAACACAGCTAGGATGTGCAGCATAACAATGGTTGTGCATCATCTGTACTCAGGCAAGGATCTCCTACTTAGCTGATTTCTTTATATCTATACCTATACTGACACTACCATCTCTATCCCTATACTTCCAGCTACATTCATGGAAGTAGAAAATTACTATATATGTGATTTCATTATCTTAACCCCCATCACCCTACCTTTAATCTTATTTGTATATATTTAGATCTTATCAAACTACAAATCATTCAGATCTCTTAAATATATATCACAATTTCTGGATTCTGTCTATACCCATATAGTTCTTGAATACTTTCTGTGAAGATAGAGTCACCTTGTAGTGAGATAGGTGGCAAACAAATCAAAAAAATAAATAAATATGTAAGAGTTTTAGTACAGTACAACAAGGTATTGTTTGTCGGACCATTTTTTCAGCTTTCCATAGAATAAAACCAATTATTGGCTTTTTAGCTGGCAGAAAAGAACATAAATTATGCTGTTCCCATGACTGAGTTCTCAAATGCTTTCAACTTTTAAACCAGGAATTTATAATTTACTCCTTTCTATTCAGATTTATTTATAAACTTCATCAATGGTATGGGATTTAAAATTATGGTAATACCTGAAAATATTTGTTAGCTTTTCCATAGCGAGCCTTAGCTAATTTGACAACGATAATCAGCACTGCTATGCTTTTAAACAAAGGTACACTCCCAGTTAAGAACACTGATAAATTTTTCAGAATAATAATCAAAAGGGATTAAATTATTGCAAATTAGGGATTGATGAATATGACAGTTTTGTTTTCTGTCTCCCATTTTTTCATTCTTTAGCTCATCTTATTTCTTCAGCTTAAATATTTTTATTACAGAAAATACTTTCATGTCTGTATTTAGTGTGCATATGTGTGTATATATACACACATATGTATATATATGTGAGAGAGAGAGAGAGAAGGAGAGAGAGAGAGAGAATATTTGAAAATGATTTGGAAGACATAAGCTAGATTTCATGTATATACTGTAATCAGCCTACATATATAAGGTGCAGTTACTGAAACAGTTACATTAGATTAATGTGTCTTTATTTAGAGTTACACAGAAGGCTGGAAAATAGATAAACAAACAGGATGCTTTAATTAGAAGCAGAGAGTATTGTGCTCACATGAGGCATAATCTGTATAGATAGACAGCTTCTCCTGTTTTAAGTCAGATCTTATAGCTGTCGATTTTATAACAGCACTAAATGAATTTGTTAAAGGTATGTATAAGTAGGTTTTCCTTTCTTCTTTTTATCTCCTTTCCTTATAGCTTTCTATTTGAATGAAGGGTTCTAGAGAACATCTGAAAGCTTGCACATTTTTGTGTGCAATGTTGCTTGTTCCTTTTCAATTACAGATTTTGGATTCAACTTCCAAATGTTTGTCCACATTGCTGGGAAATCTAATTCTGAAAGGGAAGCCAAGTAAGACAATAACAGCTAACAAGCCAAGCTAACAATAACAGACAAGAATAAATGCTGAAGAAATAGCTTTTTTCTTAATCTGTCATTCAAGAAAGTTCAGAAATACCTTGCTGATTCAACAATGGCCTGAGATCACATGTAGCAATATCCAACTGAAATAAGAATTTACATTAAATGCTATGGGCTAGACATATACAGTATGTAATAACTTATAAAGGAGAAAGGCTATACTTAGCACGATTACACACAGAGTAAAAGAGAGTGAAATTAATTCTCTGAATAAGGGATCTAACATTTGAGAATCATGATGACCTCATTTCAAACAGCAGTTTTAGCACTCAATCATCATATGGCAAGCAATGGAAACTACCGCTGAGATCTTTGTGTTTTAAATAGCTCATTGATTTTAAACTGCATCCATCTGCAACACTATACTTGAATTATTTACAACAAACCAAGATGGATTCTTCAGTCAATGCTTATTTGGCTTTAAATGCTAAAATTCTTTTATTCAAGGCAACCAAATATGTGAGTTGGCATAGAAAAAGTGATGCTCCTTAAAAACAATGTTAAGTACAAAGTGAGCATGTCAGACTAACATTTGTTCATAGTTCCATGCACATAGTTCCTTGCAAGAGTTTAATACAGAATCCTAAATCTTACAAAAGAAAAAAAAATCACTGTGCAATTCAAAGTTTTAATGGCATATGAAATCCAAGTTCTCATAATGTAATTAATTAAATGTTGGCTTACATTTGACTGTATTTGTTTTCCAATAGCATAGTGATTTATAAAATATTTGGGAGAATGGACAACTGTAACCAGCCTCAGTGATACCAAAATAATAAAACATTCTGCTGCCAATTTTTCTTTTCTTCCAAAATTTAAGTCAGTATCTAAGACTTTCACTTAATATTCTGATATATACACATCAAAATGCATTACTTTGAAAGACTAGAAGAGTCTTGCAAAATATCAGCCTATTAGCCAACCATATTTATATCTACTAGATGGGAGATATCTATTTCTATGTTTATTTAAGGTGGAATTCTCAAAATGCAGAGCATGGAACTTATAGCAGCCTCAATAACAGAAGTCAAATTAAGCCAAGGTCAGAAACTGGAGAAAATGCCATTGTAAGAGAGAGAGGAAGGAAGGAAGGAAGGAAGGAAGGAAGGAAGGAAGGAAGGAAGGAAGGAAGGAAGGAAGGAAGGGAGGGAGGGAGGGAGGGAGGGAGGGAGGGAGAAAGGAAGGAAGGAAGAAAGAAAGAAAGAAAGAAAGGAAGAAAGAAAGAAAGAAAGAAAGAAAGAAAGAAAGAAAGAAAGAAAGAAAGAAAGAAAGAAAGAAAGAAAGAAAGAAAGAAAGAAAGAAAGAAAGAAAGAAAGAAAGAAAGAAAGAAAGAAATGAGATACATATTGGCAATTGTTCAGGTTTTGAATTGGGCTAATTGGATATTCAGTCCAAGTATCAATGGTTCCAGCACAACATTTTTCCTCATGGAAAAGACTTATGTCAGCAGATCAACTTGAGGCATGCCGTCTTTAATGTTTCATAATGATGTCACAAAACAATAAACCAAGCTAAATGCAGGGGAAATGATTTCAGAATGAAAAAAGAAATGAAAATCAAAGATCCCTGCTTAAGCAATAGAATGTGGATACAGTGTCATCTGAATAAAGGATTTAGAGCACCTTTTGAAGCCTCAGCCAATCCAAGGAACAAATGACCCTTTGAGACTTTAAGAAGGCAAAGCTGAAATGCTGGCATGTTCTCACCTAAGGTGGACAAAGCAAGTTTATAATCATTTACAATACAATAATTTGGACAGCCATTTCTGGAAAGTGCTTGTAAATTCAAGCTACTTTGAAATGTTTAATGACCGATTTCGCTCAGTTAAGCAATAAAGCTGCTTGACTGACCTCAGGGTCTGACAGGTTAATCTATTCTGACCTTTGCTTTATTCTATAATGATGCTGAAAGATCACTTGAATAATTCACTGTCAGTCAACAATGGCTCCGTATTTCCCCTTTGGAAGCAGAGAAGTCAAATGTGACTCAATGCCAGATTTTCAGAACTATATGGGATACTACTAAGACTATTTTGTTCCAGGCAGTGAAATAAAACAAATTGCTTCTTCCACACCTCTTCATTCAAGCTCCCCTTCTCTATTGCTTGCAGTTTAGAATACCAAACAGCCAAAGCAAATTTCTACCATCCAAGTAACAATACATTTATAAAAGTGTGAAATCCTTAGGGACAAACAAGTGGAAAAAGCTGCATATTGTTGTTTTGCTTGTGGGCTTGTATGCAAATTAGCTAAAATATGAAACCTGTTAATTAGAAATAGTATGTAGCTCTCCTTAATCTACAACAACACCTATTCTCTGTTCATACAGTAATTAATGACACCAGAATTTTATTCCATGTTTCTGTGGAATGTAGGACCAGTTCCACAAAACAAATATCCACCAAAGTCTAATAGTGGCAGGAGATTGATTACATATCATCAAGTCAATGTTAATTCTTAAATGACAATATAGCTATACCCTTAGCACACTGTTTTCTTGCAAAACAAGGGAACATAATTTGGAACATAATGTGCCCAGAATGTGATAATTTGAGCTTGATCATTTTCCCCTTGAGATAGAGCCCTAGAGTGATTTTTTTTTATTTCATTTTGTTGGCCATGTCTGTCCATAATATTCTCATGAATCTTCTCCAACATCAAAATTCAAATCATAAATACTCTTCCTATCCTGCTTCTTCAAACTCCATCTTTCACTTCCCTAGATTATCACAGAGAGCATGTTATCAAGGAACTGTTCTTTGTAGATATAGACATATCATGGTATCAGAATATCTTTTCCAAGGTCTTCATTGCTACCCTTAGTAGTCTGCAGGATATTTTGTGACTGGCGGTTCCTTTACTGTCGATAGTTAATCAAAAAAGCAGAAACTATCCGCCACTTCAACATTTTTGTTGTCACTTCTAAACCTGGTTGCTGTACCCATTGCCACTAATTTGCTCTTTTTTATATTTAATCCTGCCTTCTTCTGCTCTTGGCAATCAGTTTCCACATTCACCCTAAGTGTGTGGGTGTATGTGTGTGTCCATTCTGCAGTTTTTCTACTTCTCTGTCAGTGAAGTTCAACGCTTCAAAGTGATTCCTGATTTTTTTTTTAATGAAAATTGTGGATATAGGCTCAAGATTACATTGTGGTAACCAGTTAGCTTTTTTCCATTTTCTTCTTTAGCTTGACTTGGAACTTGCACATGATCTTATCATGTTGTTCCATGTGTCCGCTGTTGTAAATGACTTCTTGTACCTTCTCATAGTATAATGTAGTCAGTTTGATATCATTCAACCACCTTCTGCATCAGTGGTTGAAACAGAAATTTGAATAATCATCATAATAATGGTGTGCCTGCCACATTTAATTAATATTATTCAATTACAGACAGCATTGTGCCAATGTACTGTCCTAGTCATATCCTTCCTCATGATGAAAATGTGCCATTCCATTTTTGTTTTTCATGTCTTGAATAATAATCAGTGTATTTCGGACTGAACATGTCCGATTCCAGTTCATTGAAGCCTAAAATATCAGTGTGTAGATTATTCATTTCATTTGCACTGTGTTGAATTTCCCTGTGTTCATGCTTCCTATGTTCCACCTTCCCTCTGTGGTTGCCTTTGCAGCTTGGGCTTTCTTTTCCTGCATAGCAACATCAGCAACTAGACATTAAGATTTTATTCTAGTACTATTATCCATTCTTCAGTATCATACTGAGTGCCATCCTATCTGAAGGGCCTATCATTCCTCCTATCAAAAGGACCTATCTATATTATTCATCATTTTTAGATGGTCTACCTATGTGGTTTCCTTGATAAAATACAGAAGTGTTTATCATTGCCTTCTCCGAGACAGTGTGAAATAATGACTTTGCCATTATCACTTAAGTGAACATTTACCTCCAACAACTTCATACATTGCTGCTGCCCACCATAGAAGCCTGCTTGCTTTAGCTGGATAGTTAGGTTGACCTTCATACCTTGAGTGACTCTGTGGGAATATATAGGCTTGGTGTGCACTCTCAGCATTTTTCACTTATCCCTCCCAGGAATATCCCCTTGCCACAATAAGGCAGCATAGAAGAACTGGGGGCAGGGAATGAAGGACACACTCTATAAATACAAGTAATATAATTTGTTGTATTCTTTTTTTAAAAAAATAAAGGGAGTTTTGTCACAGGCTCCCTTAAAATTGTACTTTATCATTAGGAAAAAAATGTACTTCATTTTAATGCTTTCATCGAACTATAATGCTAAAAGTTTTTAAATGATAGGTAACAAAGCATTGCCTTAACCACTCATTCCTAAAACCACAGTTCTAGATATATAACATTGCATATTTAAACAAGACTTGTATGTTTAGAAGTGCATCTCTGAATACTGGGGACTGATGACAGTGTTAGAGAACTGTTTCTTTTGTATCATGTTTTTAGGTTTCCAGCCTGATACTGCTCCAAAAATCTTTTAAAATTAGGCTTTCTCCCAAGCCTTGGGAAATGGTAGTTGTAGAGTCTTTGTTGTGTTTTTGTAATATATGTAGTATATTTTGTCCAGACAATCATAATCACGTCTGTTCTTTTTATTTATTCTTTTAAAGGATAAGCCACCCATTGTCACTTTGGAGTCAAGCATCCTTTAAAATCAATCAATCTGACTAGCATGACCATGTTGGAAGAAGAGATATAGCAAACATGATTTTAAATGTTTAAATAAATGGAAAAAAATTATCATAATGTCAGCGTTCCTACCTTGAAAAGCTGTAATGTGACCAACAATCATATATTTCAGTTCAAAATTTAGAGTCTGAGTGTTCTCTATCCTCTCTCTTCTAACAGCTGCTTGATAATTTTCTTCCATTTTCTTAGTGCAGCATGTTGGTGATTTGTGTTGGCAAATCTGTAAACTGGAATCTGTACCAACAAAAAATAAAATGAAAATGTATTTAGTAACACCAGTAAATTGCAAATTGTTCATAAATACGTGGCCCAATTTTGTTCATTGGAGGTCTTAGCTCAGTATTTTAACATGTAGTATCATGTCCTGCTAGATTATGCTAACATGTAATATATATCAGGAATCTTACAAACTTTATCCAGAGCACAACATCAAGTTCTTTTTCATTTAAGTTAAATTCTCCATAACTTAAATTATTGGTTTTGACATATATGGCTGCTCTTTTTATTACAGAATTTTAAATCCATATGGTGGGCACTGAAATAAAGCAGTATTAATGAATAGTACAAAACAGACTATGTAACCTTTCTTCATCCCAAGACTGTATATCATGAAGACATGGAATTTCTGCAGGTGTTCCCACCTATGCATCTCACACTGGGTTTGATGAAAATATTTATCTTCAGGAAAACTATTAATCACTATACAAAAAACAGAAGAAACCGTGACACAGAGACCCTAGCAGCAGTTGGTTGCTAAGATTCCTTGCCCCATTAATTTCTTGGACAAACACATAGAACGTTGAAGAGAATATCTGCAGACTAAGGCCTACATATAGCAAAAATATTGCTCCTAAATAGAATGTAATAAATATTTTGTATGACAAAGACCACAATATAAAACAAAGCGTATTTAAAGACAAAACATAGAACAAGCCACATTCCCAGCTTAATTTCTTGAGGTCACCATAAGCATCATACTGTGAATATAAAAACTTTGGTTCTTCAGTACTAGCTTTGGGAAATAATAATTTCACTAATAAACTCCAATATAAGCTTTTTTGCACTCAGTCTGCTGTTGAAAATTAGTGCTCTCACAAATTTAGAGATGGGCAGCTATATGAATTTAATAAATAAAAATAAATGCATAAATTAGCAATAATTTGAAAAAGACCACAATTTATACTGTGAAACTTAATGCATAGCATACCATGACAGATAGAATAGGTGCACAGGGAAAGAAGATGAGGAAAGAAGAAAATCCAGACAGCAGAATAACTGAATGGCACATTGAATATTACCACTCAGAGGAATTCATACCAGATCTCAAGCTGCGGGCACATCTGTACACCAGCTTGCAAAGCTGCTGGGTCAATGCATTCAGTGACCCACCTTTCTGCAGATGCTGTCTTTGGAGCCAGATTAAACTATCCAAAGCAGCTAACTTGAATGAAGATCCTTTTTGTAATGGAAAGCTTCCCAAAGAAAGGCAAATCAGTTGGTTCTCTAAGATCTCTAAGATCTATATTCTCTAAGAATATATATTAATACTGAAATTGGACAACCAAAATCTACTAGAAGTGGAAGTCAAAATCACTCAATATACACCTTGAATGAAAATAAATATTTAAATGCAAATATATTACATATCACTCTTTTATTAGAAATAACATCATCAAAATACAAAATCGCAATTGTTGGTTCACAAAATAGCATCTGTTACTGTCAATTCTCAGTTATGCTAAGCAAATAATTCATATTTCTAAATACATTTTTGAGATATAAAAAAACCAGACCAAGATAAATCACTTTAGACTTTTTCTGTCTTTAATATAACATATTAGCTGTACAGTTCAACTGAAAAACACTGACATCTTTTAGGGAGAATAAAATAATAATAAAACTAACAATAATGTGATTACATAAGTGTGCACACCCTTTATAAGTAGGGATGTGGCTGGGTTCAGAATTAACCAATCACATTTAAACTGATGTTAAATAATGCACACCTGCCATCAGTTAAAGAAACTCTGACCAAGCCCATATAAAGTTCAGCTGTTCTAGTAGGATTGACTCAGTTGCTTCTTACAGCAAAAAGGTATGGTCTGCAAAGAATTCACAAAGAATCAAAACGGTCTAATTGTTGGAAGGTATCAGTCAGCAAAAGTACAAAATTTTTTTCAATGTATTGAATATATCATGGAACACAGTGAAGACTGTTGTCAGTGAGTGGAAAAAATATGACACAACAGTGACATTATCAAGAACTGGATGTCTACCCAAAATTGATCACAAAACAAGAAGAAAACTGACCCAAGAGACCCTCAGCAACATTAAAGGAGCTGCAGGAAACTTTGGCAAGTATTGATGTGTTGTCAACAATCTCCCATATTCTTCCTACAGTATGTCTGGGCTGTGAGGTAGGTTGGCAAGACATAAACCTTTTCTTACAAAGAAAAACATATAGGTCCAGCCACATTTTGCAAAAGCCTACATTAAGTCTTACAAAAGCATATGGGAAAATGTGTTATGGTCTGATGAGACCAAGGTTGAAATTTTTGGCCATAATTCCAAAAAGTATGTTTGGTGCAAAAACAACACTGTGCATCACCAGGCACGCTGGCTGAGGAATTCTGGGAGTTGAAATCCACAAGTCATAAAAGGGCCAAGTTTGAAGACCCCTGCTGTACACACAGTGAAGCATAATGGTGACAGCATTATGCTTTGCGGCTGCTTTTGTTTAGCTGGCACTGGGAATTTAGTCAATGTGGAGGGAATTATAAGCAGTTCCACAAAACCTTCAGCCTTTGCTAAATGCTGAAGAGGAAGAGGAATTTCACTTTTCAACATGACAGCAATCCAAATCAACAAAAGAATGGCTTCATCATAAGAAGATCAAAGATTTGGAATCCAGTTGAAAATCTATGGCAATGACCTAAAGAGGGCTGTGCACAGGGGATGCCCTTTCAATTTGATAGATGTGGAAGCACTTATACAAGGGAAAGTGGGCAAGGATTCGCATGGCAAGATGTGCCATGCTGATAGGCTCCTACCCCAAAAGACTGAATGCTATAAAAAAAAATCAAATATTACTTTAAGAGTATGTACACTCATGCAACCAAGTTATTGTACATTTTTTATTATTTTTCCCTAAAAGATTTCAGTTTGTTTTTCAATTGAATTGTACATCTTGTACATAATATTAAAGGTGGAAATAATTCTGAAGTAATTTATCTTAATCTGATCCTTTTACATCTCAAAATCATGGCATTTTAACGGGTATGTAGAGTTTTTATATCCATTGTAGATAGAAAAACAAACAGGTCACACAAACGGATCACAATAATTGTTTCTCAAAAAAATCTGGTAAACTATTTTTCAAAAAATTGAATCTAATTGAAGCTAATAACTACTTCCCCCAAAAAATCTAGTAAGCTAGTAAGGTTTGACACAGAATAAAATAATGAAGGTACTTGTATGAGAAATATAAGATAAATATTGAAAATTCAGTAGATTTGTATAAAAATTAGAGAAGCAGATTATTTTTAGTTTTAGTTTCTGTTGAAAACTAATATGTTACTATTTAAAAAATCTTTTTTTTAAAAAAAAATAGTTTTGATCAGCCATCTTAATATGGCTTAATATTATTATCTTAATAATTGTGATTTGGGGAAAATATTCTAATATTTTGAAAAAAATGGGGAGAGAATAGGGAGCTAATTATAGAATGTATGTTGTTGTAGCCATATTACATCAGCATTATCTATGTATCAGCCTTTTCCAATCCTGCTACAGTGCTCCAATTTCTTTGTGAAGGTACCGGAGATTGAAGAAAACAGGCTTCTGAGTAAGCCATTGTGCAATTTAGCCCGGAGTTTGGATTGAATCCAATTTTTATTTGAATGCTAAAAAACAGGACAGAATGCTTCTAGACTTCAGTCTTAGGATTTCTTTAAAGGATGATATGCAACATTTTCTGCTAAATGGATTTTTTGCAGAAAAAGAAGAGGTAAAATAGTAGAAAGAGAACTATATCTGCACTTTTCATAAAATTCAGGGAATGTGAAAGAGGAGTATATGATAAAGAATGCAATTAAGGAATTGCTGAGTTACCTGCTATTCGCTTTGAGTAGTACTGTCTATTTCTGCTGCCATCCAAAAAATCAACAATATATAGAGAATACAGAATTTTCATATTTCCTTTCAGAATCACTTTCTGAAATTGCTTGTTAATTGCTTTTTGTATTAAGAACCTTGAGGCATAAAGTTTCATTATATTACATCAGGAAATCTCCTTCAAACCTTAACAAAATGTTTTTTATGTAAGTTTAAGGGCTTAACTATTTTGCAATAAACAGCAGTAGGGCAATTAAATATGGATTTTGTAAAGTTATAAACAGACTAAGGGGCTAGATAGATTTGAAATAAGATTTTGAAATTAATTACAATAATAGTTCCTGTAGGACAATGTCTTTGCCTGGGGGGAAAAAATGAAGACTTTGAAATTAAATACAAGAAATCTTCCCGTGGGAAAATAATGTTGATTGACAAAAAAAAACCAAAATGGTTGAAAGTTATTCACTAAAGGGAACCAGAAAGAACTAAAAGGTATAATTATAGAAGAAGAAACTTACTAATACAGATGAAGCAAATTACTTTAACTTGGGATGAATTCAAATATATCTGAATATCTTTGGGACCAATGCCCTCAGAAGTTACTTTTAAGATTGTGTACTATCCCAAAACTGGATATTAAAAGAAGTTAGAGAGGAGGGGCATTCTCTACTAGATAAGGTTGAGGCAGATTCAAATCTGGATTTAGAAATAACAGTTTACAAGAATGATTTGGATAAAAATGTTAAACTATATTTACAAAAGAAACTGGCTGGTGTCTAAATAATTAGTATAAACCAGAAAAATGATGTGGATAACACTTTCATTTTGGATTGACAAAAGATGTGTTAAAGTTTTGAAGGACTTTCTGAAAAGATACAAAGAGACCTATCAGCCTGACCTCAATACCTGGGAAGATTCTGGAAAAGATAATCAAACAACGAATCAGTGAACACCTACAGGCAAACAAAGTCATTACTAAAAGCCAACATGGGTTTGTCAAAAACAGATCATGCCAGACAAATCTTATTGCATTCTTTGACCAGGTGACAAAATTAATGGACCAGAGGAATGCTGTGGATATAATTTACTTGGACTTCAGTAAGGCATTTGACAAAGTAGATCACAACCTACTACTTGATAAGATAGAAAAATGTGGGTTAGACAGCATCACCACCAGATGGATTCGTAGCTGGCTGACCAGCATGTGGTCCTCAATGCAACCGCATCTACATGGAGGGAAGTGTGTAGTGGGGTGCCCCAGGGCTCTGTTCTGGGCCCAGTGCTCTTCAACATCTTCATCAACGATTTGGACGAGGGGATAGATGGGGGAACTCATCAAATTTGCAGACAACCCCAAGCTGGCAGGAATAGCCAACACTCCAGAAGACAGGCTTAGGATACAGGAGGATCTGGACAGACTTGAACACTGGGCGCTATCTAATAAAATGAAATTCAATGGTGAAAAAAGTAAGGTTCTACATTTAGGCAAGAAAAACCAAATGTACAGGTATAGTATAGGGGGTATCTTGCTCAATAGTAGTAACTGTGAGAGGGATCTCAGAGTCCTAATGGAGAATCATTTAAATATAGCCAGCAGTGTGCTGCAGCTGCCAAAAAAGCCAACACAGTGCTAGGCTGCATTAACAGAAGGATAGAATCAAGATCACATGAAGTATTAATACCACTTTACAATGCCTTGGTAAGGCCACACTTGGAATACTGCATCCAGTTTTGGTCACCACGATGTAAAAAAGATGTTGAGACTCTAGAAAGAGAAGAGCAACAAAGATGATTAGGGGACTGGAGGCTAAAATATATAAGGAACGGTTGCTGGAATTGGGTATGTCTAGTTTAATGAAGAGAAGGATGAGGGGGGACATGATAGCAGTTTTCCAATATCTCAGGGGCTGCCACAAAGAAGAGGGAGTCAAGCTATTTTCCAAAGCGCCTGAGGGCAGGACAAGAAGCAACGGATGGAAACTAATCAAGGAGAGAAGCAACCTAGAACTAAGGAGAAACTTCCTGACAGTTAGAACAATTAACCAGTGGAACAACCTGCCTCCAGAAGCGGTGAATGCTCCAAAACTGGAAGTTTTTAAGAAGAGACTGGACAGCCATTTGTCCGAAATGGTATAGGGTTACCTGCCTGAGCAGAGGGTTGGACTTGATGACCTCCAAGATCCCTTCCAACTTTATTATTATTATTATTAAATCAAGACCTGGAACACTCTTTAAAGGGAATAAAGATCAAGGTTGTTTTAAAAAGAATAATACAAAGTTGGATTTTTTGATCAAGGTTAAAATAGTCAGATTATGTGTCAGTTTTCTTTCTTATGTGTACATAAATGTCTTCAGGAGAATATAAATCATTTTACAGCATATGTGGTAGTGTTACCATAGCACTCAAATAGCCGCTATTCCCTTATGTTGATTTATTGACATAATATAGACACATTATTTATTTTGAATGTATACTTCCACATGCATGTTTTTGTATTCTTTTATTAAATCTAGATTTCATTGAGATGATATTTTATAGCCTATGGCAGTTATTTTTTGAATAGCAGCTTGATTGGAGGAAAGGTGAATCAGTAGTAACTGATTCAAACAAATTTGTGCTAACTTGCTCTTAGTCTAATGCACTTCTCTTGATAGCTGCCATTATTATTTCCTGAAACAATGTGCATGAATGCAGCATCTAGGCTAAGAAAGAGCAGAGATTTTTTTTTCTGAATCATTCTGTGGTGGTGGATGACAATCACTGATAGAGACCCAGCTACTAGAATAATTAAAAAAAGCTTTTACTTCTCCCCAACCGTGCCTCCAGAATTTCTATGGAAAACATGGGTAGCATTAATCTTAACTGATGAACAAAAATGCCCATTCAAGGGGGCCCTGCTGATTATTGTATGTTGGACATAAAAATGTGAAATGAGTACTAAATACATTAAAGTGAATATTTTTAGAATCTTCCTGATTAATTGTAAACTGTATTAAAAGAATAATCTTTTGGTTTTCAAGAGTGTACAATTGCAGGAAGGCAGTCTAAATCTCCATTTGTGCAAGGTTCCAGAGCTTAGTTCCATAGGATAGAGAAGCCCATGGAAAGTGGAGAGGGGGAATGGGGAAGAGATTCAGAAAGTGTAGTAAATACATTGGATTTTTGATTTTTTAGAGAAGCAAATGATCAGAATACAATGCTACGTTCTTCCTCCTGTGAAGGTTGGGCAAATATTTAATGATTTAACAATAACAACCACAGAGCTTTTTTATCTTTTATTCGGAGATCCCATGAAGTGAGTATCAAATAGCTATCCAGAAACCATCTGGCTATTGGGAATATTTTCCCTTTTGTAGTCATGTTTTATATGACACCCATTTTTTGCCAAATGATGGCATGGAAATACCAAACAGGAATAATAACAAAAAAAGAAACTATTTAATGGAAGTTTTTTGTATTATTTTTTCCATGATGTCATAATATGTCATAATATGCACATATCCCATGCAACTGAAAATAACAGGTTAGAAACAAAACAAATAAAGCTCTTGATCCAATCATTTTTCCGAAGGCAAATTGTCTAAATTGACAGAATTTTAAGTGATACTTACTAGATATTGTGCCACCGTTAAAAAACCCCGACTTTCTAAATCCTAAAGATGCATATATGTGTTTAAAACATATTTTGGAATTTTATGCACATATGAAATTTTTCTTCTTGCTTGCACCGTGATTCTTTTTATTGTTATTTTATTTATTTACCATTTTGTCATTCTGTCCTTTCCCTAAGAAGATCAAGGAGTGTGTGTGTGTTTATGTATGTGAAATCAGAAATTTAGCTACGGATTTTTCAGAAAAAAGTGAAATATCTTTACGTCAGTCTGAATAGAAGAACTTAATTTGGCAATGGAAATGGCAAAGTGTAAACTGATCTCCTTCCAGAAGCAAAATAAAAATAATAATAATAACAGTTCTGTTTAATGTGCCAGATGGAAAATGCTTATGCTAAAGAGAATCAAGTTTCCAATGCCTCTATTTAAGTGGGAATTATTTTAATACATACTTTATTTGCAGTGGGTATTGTAAAATACAAATCGGAATTAATTCCATTTGCTGATAATATACAATTAGACCATAAGCTCTTAAGTCAAGCTCTCCAGCTTACATGTTCAAGTCATGACTGAATGCCGTCTTTGAAATGGCAAGAGTCCTCAGTCCAACTATAGTTAATATTTTATTGAAGTGAGGAAATTTGCCTTCCAAATAGTGTCCAATTCCCCACCTCTGATTTAGGACTTAATGCCACAGTTATGAAATCAGCAGACAGTTAAAACAGTCTGTTTTTGTAATGAGTTTGTAAGGAATGAAATGACTGTTCAGTAATAAAATTACTAGGGTGAATAGTAGGTTACTGCTCCCAAATTCCAAGTAAAATGTATGGTTCCTATCCAATGTATGGTTGAAACAGTCTATGTAAAATTCCCACAACTTAAACATAAAGTTTTATTATCTTTATTTGGCATACTGGGGACCTGTAATAAGGCAAACAATATATCTGTTAAAAATGTTTGAGACCTCCACAAAATGCCAGCATGGAGAGAGTTGGGAAGGGAATGGAGTCAATAAATAAATGAAGGAGAGTTCACATTCAATCATGGAAAACATTTAGCTCAGCAATTTTATGGTGATGCATTCCTTATTTTAGTTTTAGACTTCATAAAACATTTCATATCTCTGTCATGACAGGATATAACACAAGGAAGGTGAAGAAGAGTGGTAGTGGTAGTGTCTGGGACAAACTGTTAACCTGGTAATTTCAAAAATTAAAGGTCAATGAGAAATTACAAGATGGAGATTTAAGGGATCATTCCTAAATTAAATGTATGCTTATTAAGTACATGTGAATCAACTTTGTTTTTATTCAAATCATAAGTCTGATCAGATTCAACCATTTGAATCAATACAGAAAATCAAATCCGCTCAACTGATTTTTTCAAAATCAGCAAGCAGATCATTGACCCAATATGTCATCTTAACTTCATTTAGAGGTTAATTCAAATCTTCACGTAGCCCTAGTTCTTAATAATTTTCTTCCAAAGAAAAGTCATTTAATTCTATTTAAAACAACAAAACCCCACTTGCACATGATTCTTGCAACATTTTCATCAACATAAATCATCAAAATCTGAGAGAACCATTAGCAATTTCTCCTTCTCCTCCCTCTCTTCTTTGATTAAGGTTTTCTAGAGATGCATAAAAATTCCCACTTAATTTTCTTGCACACATTTGGTAGCATTTACATTTATCAAGAACAGGAAAAGTTTCATGTCCCATTCTAATAAATAAATAAGCATCTAGGAGAGTATATATCTGAAAGCAATTATTACTCTGAAATTGAGAAGTCTGTACCCTATCATGAATTTTCTTGCAAATATCAACTTATTGATATTGAGAAAGTAAAATATTAATATTTGTGTTTAGTTGAAGCTAATCTGTGGACTCTATGAATATTACTGTTATTATGAGTATTTATTGCTTCAATTATTTATTGGCTTTTAATGTTTCTAAGCCACCCAGAGTCACCTCTAGGTAAGATGGGGGATAAACAAGCCTAATAAATAAAAATAATTGTGCAAAAGCAATTATGTGTCTCAGATGAAAAATAAGGTAGCCTCTAATGGTAAATCCATGTTGTTACTGAGATATTTTTTTTCAAGGAGAGAAAGTATTCATGCAGGGATATATAGAAAAGGAGCTACTTAACAACCCATTTCATGTCCCTGAACAATATCATAAACTCTTGGTGGCAAAATACCTCAATTAGATGAGGAAGTTCTGGGAAACAAATTACTCTCCTTAAAAGCCCTTCAAATGTGGCCCAAAATAGCAA